>CM030858.1:3240300-3295300 GCA_018105865.1 Metaphire vulgaris | reverse complement strand
TATGTAGTAGTAGTAGTAGTAGTAGTAGTAGTGGTGGTGGTGGTGGTGGTGGTGGTAGTAGTAGTAGTAGTAGTAGTAGTAGTAGTAGTAGTAGTAGTAGTAGTAGTAGTAGTAGTAGTAGTAGTAGTAGTAGTAGTAGTAGTAGTAGTAGTAGTAGTAGTAGTAGTAGTAGTAGTAGTAGTAGTAGTAGTAGAGACTTCTTTAGAGCCATTGTAGTAGTACATCAGCACCAGTCGCTTCAGTAAATAATCGTAGTCTCACGACTAACGACTGTCCGTGGTGAATCAGGTTACTTCCAGATTCCAGGCTAAGGCGGATATGCAGTCAGTAATAGATGTGTTTTAAGTCTAGACCTGAAGGTGGTAATGGTCATTCAGTTTGGCGGAACTGTGCTGGCAGAGAATTAATTCTCTTAGGAACTTTCAGCCAGTATAGTTCGTTTTTCAGTAGCGGAGTGACATGTTCCCTCGTTCTGTTGAATTGGTTATCATTCACTTTATCGCACTGGGATTAAGAGAAAATTTACACTTCAAACATTTAGCATGCAATTGATTTCTAAATATGCCCTAAAAACTTTTTTACTGCTTCTTCGTCCACAATTACCTCAAACCAGCTTTCAAGAATTGTGTTAATTTAATTAATTATGCAATTGCATTTTCTAAGTGCATTTCTAGATGTGCATTTCAAAATATTCATTTATAAATGTACATTTCTGAATGTGCAATTGCATTTATAAAATATGTGCCCTGAAGATTTTTGCTGCTACTTCGTCCACAATTGCCTCAAAACAGCTTGCAGGAATTGTGCTAATTTAATTTTAAAATATAATTTATATAATTTCTTTAGAAAATTTAAGACCTTTAATGTATTAACAAAGACCTTTAGATGAGATCAATCAAAAGCACATAAAGCAAACAATGATTAATTATCACGCACTTCCAATCTGGGATGGCCGTATCTCAAATAGAGAAAATCTTATGCCATATTTGGAATCATAACCTACGGCACCAGACAATCTGTTTGAAGATACAGGTCTAACGAAATAGTTCTGAACTAAGGCACTTTATCAGACAAAAATCTGTTTGACCTGACTTTTACTTCCTCTAGATAGTTTGAGCTCATTTTCATGCACTTCGATTTTAGTGCCTGCATTTAATTGATGATTTCGTATTAGGCCATCTTTATTCTTATTTGAACTTTTAGTAAAAAGGGCTCTACTAAAGAACTCATAATTTATCATATAGAAATGCGAAACGATGAAAATCTGCACTATTAAAATTGTCAATTAAAGTTGTCATGATCGAAATTGAACAGATAAAACAATCAATGGAGTGAGAGCGCCAATAACTACGTGAAGCCATGTCAGCTTTGACTGAGTTAGTTGAGTTACGGTCGTAGCTGACTGACTGACTGACCAAGAGACAATGCAGCAAGTTAATTAGAGGCAGGTGTTAACAGCAATTAATTTTATATGTCTGTCTGGCTGACTTGCTAACTGGCTGGTTGGCTGGCTGGTTGGCTGGTTGGTTGACTGTGAGTGTCCACTCTTTGATGTTGTCTGAACAAAATGGCCTGCCTTTTTTCATGATCAGGCATTTGTGTTGCATTTATTTTATAGTTTGTCGCTGAAGTGGTCATTATTTACAGATTTTGTTGTTTGTGTTATATATTGTGCTGCATTTAATCATATTACGCTAGATTATTCATATGTACGTTCGTACATAGCAATGAATATTTAAACAAATTGTGCAGGTATGTTGTATTGTATTAATGTTTTAGCCGCTCTATGTTATGCTGAAATGGGCTGTGTTATAAAGGCCTCTGGAGCTGATTATGCCTTTCTTGATGCAGCGTTTGGTTCTGTGCTATCCTTCATATTTTCATGGTGTTGGGCAATGCTTTTGAAACCGGCGAGCATGGCCACCCTCAGCCTTACATGTGCCCAATACATTCTGACACCTCTGTTTAATGACGGATGCGGCGACGTTCCAGAAGACTTGAAGAAAATCCTTGCAACATTTGTATTACGTTAGTTGACCTGCAATGAAAATATTCAGAAAACATGTATTATAACGTTGGTTGAATTTCAATTACGGAAATCTTTAGCAGTTTAGAGACGACAGAAAATAACTGCGGGAGGTTTAGGCCTAATAATCATTGTTCATGATGGTAACAGTAACGCTTCAAGTTCAGCCAATTACCTTTCCGGGAATGATGTTAAACAGACCCTAGATGAGGTAAAATGGCCCTTGTTAGTTATCTTAATTTTGCCAATTTGGCAAATTCCACCGCTGACTTTTGTAGTAAGTTTGTTAATACAATTAAGTAAAATCTCTAAATGCGGTGGATATCCCATCTCAAAAGATGCTTAACCACAGTAGCTCCTTATTCCTACTGAGTCAAATCTTTTTTGAAATCCACAAAACAAAGGTGGGTCATTCATGTTGGTCATTTAATTTTTCTAGAAGTATCCTGAGAGTGGGCAGGATTTGCTACAGCTATGGAGGAAATGATTTTATAAAGAGAAATGATTTTAGTTTAGAAAGAAAAACATGAGGAGATGTTGCAAGAAGGGGAGAAAATTGTGACTCAGAGTTTGTTAATTGGCTCTGATGTAGACACGAAGGGAATTGGAATTGAGTTCCAAAGCTCAGGTGCAGCGTATGAAAAAGTCACGATTGCAAATTTAGCGGGAGAGATGATTGATTCAGAGGTCGAAGGAGAGTTACATGAGAAGAAGATCTAGTAGATCCAGGTTGTTGTGGAATTATCAGATTTCTTAGGTAGACAAGGTTTTGATGTATGGATTGAGTTATAAGTCATCGATATTATTTTATATTCAATGCGTTCTGTTATTTTGAGCCAGTGGAGTAGATTTAGTAATGGTGTAATGTGGCAGAATTCATCATTTAGTTACTGTTCGAGCAAGGCATTTTGAATCGATTGGAGTTTACATATGGAAGTCTTTGGAAGATTGTGAAACAGTGAGTTGCAGTAGTCTAACTTAGAGTGAACTATTGAAGTGGCAATGGTGGAAGCAGTTTTAATATCAAGGTAGGGACGAAGGCGACGTAGATCACGAATGTGAGCATAACAGGTTTTTGATAGCTGAGATATGTGAGCTTCAAAATTTAGGGAGGAGTCAAAAGTAAATCCAAGATTTTTTGCAGTTGGAACAGGGGTTATTATTGTATCTGGGGCTAATGTCAGTGTGGGATTTTCAATTTTCTTCAGTTTTGTGAGTCCAAATAAGAGAAATTCT
Organism: Metaphire vulgaris; assembly: GCA_018105865.1. Classification (NCBI taxonomy): domain Eukaryota; kingdom Metazoa; phylum Annelida; class Clitellata; order Crassiclitellata; family Megascolecidae; genus Metaphire; species Metaphire vulgaris. Next base: position 3,292,038 of record CM030858.1, on the reverse strand, counting down.
GTTTTGGAGGGATTGAGGGCTATTGAGATTAAGTTCATCCACGATGAGATTCGGGTGAAAATGCTGATTCTAGTTCTTATTTGATGCCTTAAAGGAAGATGGAGTAAACGAAAGAAATAATTGAGTGTCGTCTGCATAAAGTTGATGATTCAACTTGTTGAGAGTTGATTAAGGATGACAGTGGGGTAGTGTAGAGACAGTAACAAAACCGGTCCAAGGACAGATCCTTGTGGAACTCCATAGTATAGATCAGAGGGTGATGAAGTTTGATTCAGGCATGAAACTTGAAAGGATCTAGATTGGAGATAATAGGATTGGAACCAGCGGTGAGCTACAGAAGATATTCCAAACCAGAGGAAAGGCGTTTCAGAAGGATTTTGTGATCTATAGTATCGAAGGCAGCAGAAAGATCACCAGGAGACAGAGACCAGTAACTCGTTGAGATCCAATGGCAGTGAGGAGTTTGTCATAAATGTATGTGAGGACGGTTTCTGTTGAATGATGTTTTGTATAATCAGATTGGTGAGTGTTGTATAAGGATGTCCTTTTTTTGACAAATGCTCAGTTAGTCTGGAAAGAACAATTTTCTCTGTGAGTTTGGAGAGGACAGACAGGTTTGAAATGGGGCGATAATTGTTGAGATCCTCTCTGTCAACAGTTTTTAAGAAGTGGAGTTACGAGGAATTTTTAAATGAGGATGGGAATGTGCCTGTGGAAAGAGATAAATTGATAATTTTTGTTATAGTTGGTACTCCAGTAGAGGCACACTGTTTGAGAAGAGAGGTTGGTATTGGATCAAGACTGCATTGCTTGTTTGGAAAGGACTGCAGGAGTTTAGATTTTTCTTCCTCAGTCACAGGAGTGAAGCAGGAAAAATTGGAAGGAGCTTCTGGTGGTGATGGGTGATGTGGAGATGTATTTTGATTGGTCATGGTAGATTTTAGATTGGCGCGGATCTTAGAGATTTTACCAAAAAAATTAGCAAATGAATCAGCAAGTTGCGAAATGGATTGAGGAAGAGGCTTTGCTTTATTGCGGTGGAATAGACAATTCACAGTGTTCCAGAGTTTACGAGGATTAGAGCTGTTGGATGCAATTAAGTTAGAATAATATTTTTTTGGCAGATATGAGAAGGTTGTGGTAGTGATTTGTTGCAGAACGGAGGTTTTTAAGGTCAATAGCAGAATGTGTTCGGTTGTAAATTCTTTCTAGACGTCTTCGAAATGACTTAAAAGAATGGATGAAGGAATTGTACCAAGGGTTGTTACCGTGAGATGATAGTGGCCGTGTGATTATGGGAGCATGTTTGTCGAGTAGGGCAGATAGGACAGAATTATATTTGTCAATTAGTGATTGTAGGGTGTTTGGGGTTTGGCTGGCTGGTCAGATGATTCAATGTCTTCACAAAAGGTGGATATATCAATTTTATTGAGACGGCGAAATGAGTAGGTGTCACGAGGTGGAGGGTGGTGGGCAGACGTTTAGGATAGTGAAAATGGGGAAATGATCCGATTTTGAGCATGGGCTGACTGATGAACAAGGAGATAGTGATGAAGAAGATAGGGTGATTAATAGGTCTGAAGGTGTAAACAAAGTGTGAGTTGGAAAGGAAATTCATGTGAGGTTTGCTTGTGTTAGGAGCTGTTTGAATTATAGTAGAATTTGGGTCATTGTTCTTGTCAACATGTATGTTGAAATCTCCAGTTATTACGAATTCATGTGGGGTTGTTGCTGCTGAGCCTAGAAAGATGGTGAATTCATCGAGGAATTTTCCAAAAGCAGTTGAATATTTTGATGATAATGGAGGACGGTAAACATTGAAAATGGTTAATTTCGTGTATGGGAGTTTTAGAAGACTGAAGAGCATTCAAATGATGAAATTTGTGTTGATGATGAACTAGTTATTTGAATGTGATCACGGATGAGGAAGGCTGTATCCGTTGGTTGAATTTAAATGTTGAAATTTTTAGTTATTTAGAGACGAAAAATAATTAGGGTGGTTCCAGGTGGGGTCATTGTTCTATGAATTGAGATGCAGTGGTTGATGATCAGAAACCCAGGTTTCGGGTCAATGCAATTACATCAGTTGAGGTAAAATGTGTGTTTGAGAGTAATGTGTGTTTTGAGAACAGGGAGTCTAAACAAAGGTAGAACAAAGGGGCGTCGCGTCGCGCCCGTACACATCCTTTGTAAGAATTGGTGGCCCTGAAAAGGGCCGTTTAGGGTTAAGGTTAGGGTTAGGGTTAGACGCCCCGGTTGGCAAATGGCAAATGGTAGCAGATAACTAACAAGTACCGGTAAAATCATATGGGGGGGGGTCACGTCACCGTAACGTCTATATTCCGGTTTTCTATTTTAATTTCTTGAATTTGCAGTTGCTGATATTGATAATTGGTGGGTTGCACATCTTTAATAAAAAGTCAAAAAGTCAAAGTTCTTCCCGAGCCTCACGGGCTCATAGGGCGGCGCTGATCTCCGTTTAAAAATGTAGCTGATATGTTTGAGTATGGGAATGCATTGAACAAAGAATTGCAAATATAAACCAAAAGACCAATATTATTTCGGCTCAGAGAAAAGATTTCAGCATTTGGATTAAAGCTTCAGTGTTAGAAAAATGCTGAACAAAACAAGACAGCTGCCTTTTAAAAGTTGGCCTTACATTTGGAAGATATTACTTTTGATGACGTCAAGGATACAGTTTAACGCATCTTATCAAACTCAAAAAGCGGTTAACATATTGTCAGTTGGATCACCCAGATCCCTTTAAATGTGCTATTGCTGACACACCAAAGCACCCTCGAACCTCGATCCCGTAATGAAGCACGCGTTGAATTTGAAGGCTGCAGTGTTTTTCTACAGCGTATGTCCAGAACTCTAAAGGTTGTACAAATTGCACAATGAGTAGGCAGTCCAAAACTTGTTGTCTTTTGCAACAACTTATCTTTACGAACAAGGATTTTCAGCATTGACGAGTATAAAAAGAAAGCAGAAAAATCAACTGGGACCCAGTGAAGTCAGTGAAGATCAAAATGTTTCTTGGGTGGTGGGGACAATGAGTAAAATGTTTTAGCTTAGCTTACAAAAAACATCAAACGGCCAACATCAATTCCAAGAACAACATTGTATCGACATTGTCAACTGCGCGCAAACTGATTTTAAAATTCATGCTGATTTCAATAAATCCCAGAGATATCTCTAATATTAAGATCCTTGCTCTGTATGTCTGTTACCTTCAAGCGTTCTCATTGGTTGGCTGTGTGAACGTTCTGATTGGTTGGCTGTGTGACGTTCTCATTCGTTACCTTCAGGCGTTCTGATTGGTTGGCTGGGTGAGCGTTCTGATTGGTCGTTCTGGAACCGAACGGCTTCGCGAAGCGAACGGCCGAACGGCGTTTGACGAAGCGAACGGTCATAGTGTGTACAACTCGCGAAGCGAACGGCGAAGCGAACGGCGACGAAGCGAACGGCGACGTTTGACGAAGCGTACGTTGCAGAAGCGAACGGCCACGCGAAGCGTTTGACGAAGCGTACGTTGCAGCGTCAGAGCTTGGCTACGTGGCGTATGTACATCATTGAAACGTTGTTCAGCAGCATTAATTCAATGATTGGGTTTAGTATTATCCTGCACTGCGAGCGAAGCGAGCATCTTTCTAGTGTATATATATATGCATTAATTAACTTATAGGAGCCAATAAATAGTTAAAATAAAAAGACTTTTAATCGGAATTTTAACGAATTATCTGTAGAATTAAGTATAATTTTTAAAAATCAAGTTTGACGCCTACATGTTTTAGTAGTAGTCTAACGAGAGACTTTAGAAGAAGTCACAAGTTTATTATTCTCTCATATTTTGTTTGCACTTTTCAGTTACTCTGATTGCAATAAATATATACAGTGTTGCGTTGGCAGCCCGTATTCAAATTATCTTCACTGCTGCTAAATTACTTGCATTGGTAATCATTATAATTGGAGGAATTGTCAAGCTCTGCCAAGGTAAGGTTATTTGTATTGTTTTAATTCAACAAATTCTATTAGTAAACATTTTACAAGTTTGGAGTGGCTAAATAAGAATGAAAACTTTGAGCAATCTGACAGCAAAATCATTTTCCAATCTGACAGCAAAACTCATTTTCTCTCATGGGGCTGGGCCACTGGCGTTCACTGAACGCGTGGCTGCGGACGAACAGAGCACGCCCGCATTCGTCATCCTGAATAATTTTCCCTACAAGCAGGAATGAGGCCACGCCTACATATCGTTGATGTAGCGCATGTTAAATGGCTGACGAGGATTTCGTCGTTTTATATGGATTGATGATGTTGGCTGTACATAGTACATGCATTATCCATTGGTAAAAAATCAAAGAAAATAAAGCGGGTATGGGTACGGTGCAGGGATTTGCACAGTGCATACCATACCTTTTTCAAGGAACTTAACGCGACAGACCAACAGTAGTTTACAAATTTTGCGCGAATGGATTTTGCTGCTTTCGAAGATTTGTTACCTTGTATTGAGCGAAAGAAGACACCCGAAAAAGAAGCAAAACAAAAAAAGACACCCGAATGCTTCGAAGTGTATCACCCAGAGAATGGCTTTGTAGTAGGGATGTGCGGGTATACCCGTACCCGCGGGTATACCCTACCCGTACCCGTACCCGCGGGTACGGGTAGGGTAGGGTACACATTTTACGGGTACGGGTCGGGTACGGGTACAGCGCTACGGGTACGGGTATAACGGCTACGGGTACGGGTATACCCGTTTTACCCGAAAAGTTATATTTTTATTTCTCACTACTATAGCAAATTAGCAATGCAGTAATAGAAAAATAATATTGAGTAAAGTGTATTAGTATAACTTGTATATCGCGTTCAGTTTGTCAGACAGCATGCATTTTACTTACTGAAAACATAAAGGAAATACAGATGACGTAATCTGACATCATCAGTAATAAATCTATAATGGCGTCCTCTGACTCCTCCAAGGACTCTTTGACCGAGAAAGTTCTTCTGGTAAAGTTTTGTTGTTTAACTTGAGCTCTAATGCCTGCTCATAGATAAATGATATCTACTAAATATTTTAAACAAGCCCATTCATGTCGGCTTAGGCTAGCTGACTGATTATCCTGATTCCTAAGTACTAGATCTGTCCTAATCTAAACATGCGTGCTATTTACAATGAATAGTTATCCCAATTTCGTAGCCCCTATTTCACTGTTGCCTCTCTATAGTCTCTAGGAACGGATACGGGTTCACGGGTCCATGTACAGGTCCTTGTAGTACATGTACCCGTAAACGCACCCGCGGGTACGGGTCCAAAATTCCAAATCCAAAAACTCCAAATTCCAACCAAAGTCGGTTACGGGTGCGGGTACGGGTACGGGTACGGGTACACAGCTTACGGGTACGGGTCGGGTAGGGTATAGCGCTAGCGGGTACGGGTAGGGTAGGGTAAAAAAAATTTCCACGGGTACGGGTAGGGTATGCATTTTGCTGTACCCGCACATCTCTACTTTGTAGGCCTATAGCTCTGCGATTTTTAGCAACGGGTATTTTTTAACAGAGTTACCATTACCATTTCTCTGCCTACAGCATACTGGACCATAGGAAAAAAGTCAATCACTCAAACTGCATAAATTCACTCTTAAAGTGCGCCATTTTAATGCAAACATGAGTCAATGTGCTCTATTGATCATTGTCCTTTAGCGCTCTGACCGTTGAACTCGCGCCTGATTGGTTGGAAAATGAAATGCATGCCGTGGAAAGTACGGAAGAATGTGCAAACACAATCTCTCGTACGCTGAGCGCGTTCCACTTACCACTCTACACTAATCAAGTTCTGGAATTATTATAATTCATTCTGAATTTCAGAAGCAGCAAATGTTGGGCCAATAGCTAGGGGGGTTGGAGTCGACCCCCCCCCCCAACATAATTTTAAGAAAGAGCTGGGGGGGTTGGAAAGTTAGTTGGGGGGTTCAACCCCCCGGCAACTCCAACCCTGTGTTATCCGCAAAATACGCCTGGTGTTTAAAGACAGAACTATTTGTATCTACTGGGCTTTTTAACAATCCGCCCTGATCTAGTTCTATAGGGTTCCACAGGTGGCGCTGTTGTTTCTCTATAAGCGTTCGGCTGTTGATTGTATGGTAGTTGGGTTGAGCCAGATGACGATGGCTTCAAGCATGGCTTTGTTGAATGAGCGGCGCTGGCTGGATGATCGCCTCGCTTTTCGCCTTGCTGTGGAAAGTACGGTGGCCGCGTGAGGACATCTCCATTTTCCTCTCTTTTTCTGATTGTTGTAGATCATTTTCTTCCACAAATATTATCGGAGGCTCTGATGACCATCTCGCGTGTTTAGACGTACGTCGCTTCCCACTGTCATCAGGAAACTTGACGTTGAACGATCGATCTGGCAAAAATCCACGATTTCTGCTTTGCGCCACTGATCTGATGATCTGACCGCGGGTCAAATTTTACTCTGCAAGTCTGGCCCTTCTGTAGTTTCCGTCGATTTCTTGTATGAAAATTATAATAAGGGGCCTGTTTCTGTCTTGAAACTCGTAGAGCGTTCTTGGCGCTTGCAGCAAAAGGCGAAGCTAGGAGCTTGTCGCAAATAGGAATCCTAGTTTTAGTACGCCTTCCAAGAAGAATTTGCGCAGGAGAAAGATGTGAATTTTCTTCGGGCGTGTTACGCCAATCGCTCATTGTACCTTCCCTGGACGATTCTGGCGATGGCTGGAGCGTTGACTCTGGTCCCTGATGTCGTGACGACGATTCTGCGATCTCGCTCTTTCGTATTGATGGCAATTCTGATGACGGCGATGTGTCGGCTCCCGTCGCAAAGCGTTGACTTCTTCACGCGCAGTCATCACTTTAAACTGCTTCGACGTCGTTTCTTGATCACGACACAGATCGATGGCCGCTGGAGATAATAATAATAATAATAATAATAATAATAATAATAATAATAATAATAATAATAATAATAATAATCATCATCATCATCATCATCATCATCATCATCATCATCATCATCATCATCATCATGAACTGATTATGGTGGCATATCTGATAAGAAGACTACTAGGACACCTTACAACTAAAAAAACAGTATATCCTACAACGATCAATATCTGGGTAGACGAACGTTCACCGCTCCGACGCAGTTCTCGTTCCAACGCTTCTGTTGTCTTTGTTCTTAGTTGTTGATGGTGGCAGGCTATTCAAACTTTGGCAGCAAAACGCAATGCGGTCTCGGTTGGTAACGTGGCGTGCAAACGGAACAACGAGACTGGACGCAGATCGCAATCGTTGACGAGAGTTGAAGTCATAAATCTTCCAGAAACTTTAAAACAGATACGATGGCGCCAGACCATGAAGACACCGATAATTTTGCAGGTAAGGTTCGCCAATTTGTATTCAATAGTTTTTCTTAATATCGGTTGATAATGCCAGTGAAGTTCATAAAAAGCAGTGTCACATGATCTGATCTTCTGGCTTGATAGACAAGACGTGCTGCTGTATTGAGGACAGGTTGAAGTCTGTCAGTGAGTTGCATTGGTAGCCCAGCCAAGAGCACATTACATTGATTGTAACATCTCCATGACAACTTGTAATGTCCAGGCGTGGCATAACCAGAGACACCACTAAACTCTTTACAACAGAAGGTGGAATTGAGTTCTGAATACTTCTAATTCTTCTCAGGATTGAGAAGCAGCAGGATGCCGTTTTCTGAACATGTGTTGTCATGGAGATGTTACAATCAATGTAGACACCGAGGTTACGGACACAAGCATTCCTAGCAATGTCTTCCGAACCAACGTGGATGGTGGTAGGTGGGATCTGATATTGACGACGTGTGGTCGAGCACCATAGTATCTCCGTTTTATTGACATTAAGTTGCAGATGATTCGATTTAGTCAATCAGCTATCTCACTGATGCAGCAACTGGAATCTGATTTAGCTAGAAGATCTGTATCAGCTGGAGTTGGTTGTCAGACACCATACACCTGTGTGTCGTCCGTGGCAAATGGGGCGACAGACCATGCCGTTCAATAAGTCGCTGTAAGTCCGCCGTATGTTGGAGGAAGAGGATCGGTCCCAGAACTGAGCCTTGGAGGATGTGCATAACGCACTTCATTTGGAGTGGAGGAAGATGTTGCACAACGGACGAATTGCGTACGTTCACTCAAGCATGCCACGGTAGACGCGGAGGGAATTACTCCGCCTCAGCCCTCTGGCGTCTCCAGACGCCTTAGTAGAATTTCTTGATCTCTGTATAAAACGCAGCTGATAAATCCAGGAGTGTCAGCAGTGCTAAATGACCAGTATCCAGTGGTGGAAGAATGTCACCTGAGAACTTTGGCTAATGCAGTCTCAGTGGAATGGTTTTGCGATATGCTGACTGTAGGTTTGGCAGCAAGTTTTTAGCATTCAGATAGTCAACCAGTTCCACAGCTACCATGCGTTCAAGTAGCTTGTTCAATGTTGGACGATTGGATATAGGCCGGTAAGAACTAACATCTGATGTGTCAAGTTCAGGTTTCTTCAGTATAGGTGTAATGTACGCTGACTTAAATGCTCGAGGAACAGACCTGATGACATTATAATTGTTAAAACAGCTTTGTAGTATGTATGGCGCAAACGTGTCAGCCTCCGTCTTTAAGAGAGTCGTTGGCCAATGGATCTGCATGACTGATGCTTGCATGGCAGTTGATGGATGTTGGCTGGACCGCATTATTGCTAGTCAGAGGACGAAACTCCATGAAACTGCAGTCCATTGGACCAGGTATATGTTGGTGGTTCAGCATCAGCAGTTGATTTTCTAATAACGGCCACCTTGTTATCAAGATACTTGTGAAACTCAGAAAATCAATGGCATTCACTTGTTGATTGACGAAGCCACGTATGATAAGCGCTCGCAGTTGGCGCAACTGGAAGAATGATTTCTTGCTAACAGCAGTGATGTGGTCGGCCATTGAGAGTTGGCTGTCATTCATCATAAGAGTTTCAGAAGAAGAGTCAGTAGGTGGGGAGGTTGTTAACCACGGTGGCGAACTCGACGGCGGCGCTGGGAATGCGTATGGAGGGGGCGAGCACTCGGTCTGTTTTGTTGTTAGACTTTATCTTTAAAATTTGAACTTTTGTGGACGATGTAGATTTACTTTCCGTGTTGGCTTTATGTGTCTGATGATCCGTTGTCTTTTGTCAGGCTTCAGTGATCGTATTGGTCGAGGCGTTCCATTGCCACGGTAGACATCGGGAAAATTTGAAAATATGCCTCTGTCTCTCTGGCGAACGAGGACATAGTCAATTTCTTTCTTGTTAAAACCATCAAAACCATCATGTCATAGCCATTTCCAGCAGTGGATGTTAAGTCGTCTGAACCACAAGTGAAAAAGAAAGGAAAAGAATAAATGAGCCACAAAGGATACAATTTTTTCCTAGTTTTTGTCATTAAGCAAAAAAGTCATCCGCAGTTTCTCCGCAGTTTTACCCAAAAATAAGTTTAGTAAGCAAAACAGTCCGGTGGGGGATGCCCACGTGGAACCGCCACTGTTGATGAGGCATTGGCATCTGGTAAGCTTTATTCAGTTTTTTTAAATTGACCAAGAACGAACCTAAGAATGTGATAAATTATTGTCGTTTAAAGTAAATTCCGTTGTCAGTTCAAAATTAGTTTACAATCTTTGTCCACCGTAGTCCAGTGACGGCTCTAGGATTTGGCAAGTGGGGGGGCCGTTGGGGTGGCAACTTCTAATCATGGGGGTCAACCATTTGTTGTTTAATGTATGTAGCATTAAGTATAGGGTCCCAACTGAAACTGGGGGCCACTGGGGCCAGACACTCAATAGGGGCACGGACCTCTCCTGGCCCCCTGGTGGATCCGCCACTGCCGTAGTCTTTTTGTAACAGCTTTCTAAATCATTTGCGATCAAACTTATCAAATATTTTCCTCGAATATTTTCTAGACAAATGCCAATCTTTGACATGGTTTATTTTATAAAGTTTGTTCATATTCAATTTCTATAAATGTTATAAGGTTTTACGGAAAACCTGGCAACCGGATTTGATGGAACTGAAACAAGTCCTGGGGTCATTGCTCTTGGATTCTACAGTGGAATGTTTGCATACGACGGATGGTTAAATAAATTTTCATTTAATTTCGGTATCAATACTCGTGTTGATGAATTAACTGAAAACAAAAATTTTATCTTAATTTTATCTTATTTTATCTTTCAATTACAGAAACATCGTGCTTTTTCAGCCAAATTATTTTAGCAGTAAAATAATTCAAAATATAATATTTGCTTTAAGAGGCGTGGAATAGTGTCAAATTTTAAATGCCCACAACAGTCACGAGATCTTGAAATTGGGTCAGGTCACAAACTGATGATGTCAAAGATCAAGATGCGACTAAGGAAACTACAAGTAACAAAAAATAATACAATTTAATGTTGCAAAACTGGAAGGAGAAACAAGGATGAAATACGAACAAGAAATAAAGAATAAAATGGCCAAAACAACCCAGCAAGACTGTAGCAGAACACTGGTGTGAACTAAAGGGAGCAATTACAGAAGCAGCTCTGAAAACAGTGGGAAGAAAAAAAGCAACCTCACAAAAGGAATTGGTCAGTCAAGAAGTCAAACAACTCGGTGAACAAAGAAGAAAATTAAAAATGGAATCATCTGACAATCGACAAATAAACTGGATGACAAGAGAAATTTAAATAAACCTAAAGAGAGTTAAAGAGGGATGGTTGCAAAATAAATGTACAGAAATACAAACTAATTTCAGCGCAAACAGGACACGGGAAGCATATAAATACATAAAGGTAATAAACGATGATTTTTAAATGAAAATGACTACCATCAAAGATAAACAAAGGAAAGCAATAACCAATAAAAATGAAATTAAATTAAGATGGAAAGAACATTTCGAAGAGTTATATAGTCTATATATAATCTATAGAAATCTACAGAAGACTTCCTTAAAACAGAAATAGAGCAAGCAATAAAATAACTAGAAAGAAATAAAGCACAAGGAATTGACAATATCCCAGCAGAATTAATAAAGGCCGGATAAGATACAAAATAATTTCAGCGCTACAAACAGGTCAGAAGACTGAAGGCTGGATTAGAGGAATAATTATAAATACAGAAAAGGATATAAAAACTAACAATTATGATTTTAAAATGAACAAGGTCTTATCTACTACTCCAAAGATAAACACTTGGGAGGAGCAAGGGGAAAAAGCAATAACTATTTAATTAAAAATTGGAAAAATTATTGAGATTACATGATTAAAATTGAACAAACAAGCTTTTGATTTAGCGTGGCACGATGGGTTGTTATGAAAAATAATTTAAAAACCCAAAACAATCCGAAAGGTCAGAAACAGAAAAATATGACTAACAGAATGGTTAAAGACAGAATGGGAACAAGACAATGAATCTACGCCAATGATGTTTATCAAAATCTGAGGCCATATGCAAAATAACAGCCAAAGACTTCCTTAATGGAAATGCAGATGACGCAAGCGGAATTCAGGAAAGATCTACAAAAACCGACAGACAAAGTCAAATCAATATGGCCTCGAGCGGTCAACCGGAAAGGGGGACGGATGGTGAGACAGCAGAATTAATAAAGTCGACGCCGGATAAGACACAATAGTGGAACATACATTTCAGGTGACGCTACTAAACCTGGACACGCTGCTGGGTAACTGGCCAGAAGACTGTCAGCCTCGAGATTTGAAGATTACCATTATGGACCTATAATGCAATCAGAGAAAGAAATGTTTCTGGATTCTCGTCAGGTTCCTGATTGGGACTATGAGCCATCGTGATGGCGATGTAAACAATGATGATGATGGATCCTCAAAGAGTCCATGACGCTTGCTCCATTTCTCATGATCGACCTCTTTGATGATCCATCGTACAAGAGGAAAGGATATAAAATGGACTGCAAGCATTATTAATCCGTCCCGTTTCCAATCTTCCACTAAGCTGCTTGTTAATAATCATCCCTGACGAATGGACTAATGCCTAAAGGCCAGCCTATCGGAAGAGGCTCTTATCTAAACTACTGCGGTCCGGCGCATTTACAATGACATTATTTAAGCGGTCGCCAATGGACAGCTGGAAGATCTCTCGGCTGCTTTCGAACGGTGGACCATGACATCCTCATTGACTTTAATCAATTTGGAAGAGGGCTGGCTTGGGAGGAACAAGCCGACAGGTTTCAGTCTGCTAGCTGGAAAAACGTCGGCTCCATGCCGTGTTCTTAGTGGACCAACTATTTATTGTTTATTAGACAAATCTTTCGTATCAAAAATGGGCTTGCCCATCATGACGCTGATGACGTTCAGGTTTACATGCCCTCCATCTGAGGTTGAATGTTTTATTACGGATTGCATCTCCTCAGTCCAGAGGTGGACTGATGAAAATCGACTATTGAATTTAGCACTCCTCGTGGCATCTTATATGCCGGAATACGCTTCAGATTGTGATGTTGATGTCAATGAGCAAAATGCGTCTCCTTGGAGTTCTTTTGACGAAAACGTACCTGTTTCTTTCAGCTGCGAAGGATCAAGATCCGTAATCCGGTGCCTGTCGTCGTCTATCAAGAAAAGCTCGAGTAGATTAGAGCGTTCTGTGATGGTCAACCAACTAAATGAGTCCTAACAGCTCGTCTGATCTTTGGCTCGAGTTGGAACGAACACGTGACACCGTTTCTACGTGATAATCTTCACTGGACAATTGATGTAGCTTTCAAGCGTTCTTGGCTAACATTTCGGCGCGCTGATGCTTTGCCCCAGCTACTTATCGGGCCTGGTCATCAATTCTACGGCGGTCGATCGGCGATATAGCAACTGTCGTCAATTGGTGGTTCCTCCTCCGTCCAAGACGGCTGTCTTGAAGATCAATCCGGTGAAATATGAGTCTAAACTTTGCCGAAGATGACGACCTCCCTGATTTGTTTATCAAGTGCCTTAAGACGCATATGTTTAATTTATCTTATAATGTTCATTGTTAAACGGTTTTGACTTTAGTCTTCACTAACTGCGCTCTCAATATAATAATAATAATAATAATAATAATAATAATAATAATAATAATATCACGAGCCAAAGATTCGGCCTTACCGATAAACGCAGCAAAAACTTAAACCATGGTGGTCAGCAAAACAGGAGAAAAGAAGAGGCGATTAACTTTAGAAAGTACAGAAATTGAACAGGTCAATAGCTTGACATCTGTAGGAGCAGCGGTTCCCAAACCGGACCGGAGGAGGTCCGCGGAGGATATGGCGGGGTCCGCGAGAGCCTCCCAAAATATTTAGGGTTAGGGTTAGGGGTTAGGGGTTAGGGGTTAGGGTTAGGGTTAGGGTTGGGGTTAGGTTAGGGTTAGGGTTAGGGTTAGGGTTAGGTTAGGTTAGGGGGGGGTTAGAGGTTAGGGTTAGTTAGGGTTAGGTTAGGGTTAGGGTTATAGGGTTAGGGTTAGGGTTAGGGTTTTAGGGTTGTCACTACAGGGTTTTAGGAAGTTAGGCCCAACCCCAACCCAGATGACCTTTTTACTTGTCACTACATTTAGGAGGATGATATTGATGATAAATTTAGGAAAGATGATGATATTTTTTCTTTTGTTGTCACTTGTTCACTTGTTAAATAATGTGGGTCCGAGAGCTAAGCTGGAAACAAAATAGAAGTCTGCGATCAAAAAAGTTTTTGAACCTCTGTGTAGGAGGACAAATAGCAAGCAGTGGAAGCCGCCAAGAAGACATAAAACAGAAAATATCAAAAGGATTACTTGTAGGAAAATTTTTATAAACTTAAATATTTTCGTGGTCCAACTAAAATTAGCTCGCGGTCTAAGTTTGGGCCGCGAGCTAAAGTTTTGACACTCCTGAGCTAGAACTTCAATTTTATGTTAAATTTAAGTTTCAGATCGGGATTTGTATCGTGGTAAAGTGTTTGATGGATTTCTAATAATGTAAGCTAAATGTTTAATGGGTAAATCTTTGATGCAAAGTAGCCTGTACAACGGCCGGTGACCATGTCGCTGAGTTGCACAACCCCCAGCGCAATTCCCAAATTTTCGCGGCACAATTGGTCAATAACAATAATAGATCCGTATGGAATATTTTGGGTGCAGCAAGTCAAATCCCCATCAGGGAAATTAATAGGTTAGAATGGTTGACTGCGCTCCGGCGGCTGCGGTGTGCTGTGAAGTTGTGAACTGTGTATGTCGCTGTTTCTCTGCGACACACGTACAATTTCCATGCTGCGTATGGACCACATAGGCTGTAATGCAGTATTACAGTAGAGACCTTGCCTTGAGGAAGTGGGCGAGGCCTTGTCGCTGGACATCAGCGACACACACGTTTCAACTCGCAGAGAATGAGACATCCACTGGCGAATGACTAACTCTCTGTGGAGGAGGGTGTTGGCGTTTTACCAACATACCAGTGGTTTTCACACAGGCTTTCTTAGCCTCCTAAACCACTTAAAATAACTATTATTATTATTTTATTATTATTATTATTATTATTATTATTATTATTATTATTATTATTATTATTATTATTATTATTATTATTATTATTATTATTATAACTGGCTTAAGGCATATCGCCTACCTCTGTCCTTCACTGTATGAAGCTGAGGCGACAGAATAGAGGATAGAGGAAGTAACACTAAAGAAGTCGTTCTGTAGCGTTCAATTCTCAGAAAATGAATTCCCAGTCTAATTTTAAAGGTTAAATTGTTCTCACTAACATTGCAACCCCACTTCTATATACACTCGGGCCGCTGTGTATATAAATATATATATATATATATATATATATATATATATATATAGGATGGGTCCTAACAATTATATATACATAATCGATTTTCAGAAAGCCTTCGATTCTGTCTCGCACCCAAAGCTACTAGTTAACATTCAAACTCATGCAATTGGCGGAAACGTTCTTGCTTGGATTATCGCTTTCCTAAGTAACCAGACGCAGTCTGTTCAACTAGCAAACTTCATGTAAACTATTACTGAGGTCACCAGCGGTTTTACTCAAGGCAGTGTTCATGGCCCCATTCTCTTTCTTATGTTCATAAACGATATCAGATCCATACCCAAGACCTTGATGCTAAACTTAAACTTTTTGCCCATTATATCAAATTATACAGTTCATTTACAAATGATTCATCAGGAAACCTGGCTACAGTCTGCCAGCGTCTTACCGGTTGGGCAAAAACATGGCAACTCCCAATAGCAGTAAATAAATGTTTCGCCCTTAGAATTTCCAACTCTAGGCCCTCCGGATGCATGGGCGTTCAGTTGGGTGATTACAAATTGACAGATCTCAATTACGCGACGATGCTACTCTTTTCAATGAAATTCACGAGAAGCTTTGAGATATCTTACTGCGGATGGAAACTGAGGTCTCCAAATTCGGCCTTCACATCTCGTGGGCTTGAGACAGAGACCCAGAACCTCGCCGCATAGGCATAGGTAACTCCTCTGCCATGAATCTACTTGACAGAATCTGAAGGCAACAGAATCGTTTAAGGAAGGTACACCTCTCTGGTTGTACCAGCTCTTCTCTATGGCAGTGAGACCTGGGCTATGACCAATCGAGAGTGGCAGAAAATTGAGGCATTCCACACATTGGCCCAGCGTCGGATATTAAATGTTAGATGGTTCGACTTTGCATGTATTGACGAGATTTATTCACGATCAGGCCAGAGGAGACTATGCAATGATACGCCCCCTCTGGTTTGCGCCCGGGGCCACCGCCCCACCCGCCCCACCCGCCCCACCCTCTACACGCTACTGATGCAATCACGAATCCGTCGTCGGCGTTAAGATGGTCTCTTCGGACATGTCGCATGACTCCCAATCGAAGTACCTTCCTCTGCCGTAATCCGCCTGGCTGCGTCCGTCCGATTTGGTGTCACAGATGCCCTTGATTGGCATCGACCTCGAGAAAGACCACCAACAAATCAAAGCTTCACCAAATCTGTGATGATTGTGGCAGAAAATTGAGGCATTCCACACATTGGCTCAGCGTCGGCAGGGATTTTACCGAAGCACTCCAATGTGCTCAGGACAGAACTTTATGGAGAGCAATCGCAACGGCCACTCCGGCTATGCGTGACTGATGATGATGAGGCCTTCCGAAAAATGACCTCAGCCTATATACGCATTTTCAATACACCACTAATACACTATGCTGGGTTACAAAAACGCGCGATCGTGGAATTACTATTATATTCACGATTAAATTTGAATCAGTATATCTCACTGACCACACAAAAAGCTCACACGCGTGCCAACCTTATTCTCCAAAGTTTCATATCGAGATCTCCGCCAATACTTATGCAAGCTTTCGTAACGTAACCTACGTGCGACCCCTTCTAGAATACTGCATTCCAGTCTACAACCCCGTGTGGGCTTGCCCATCATGCCTACGCTGATGACGTTCAGGTTTCTCCTGCCCTCAGATGGAGGGCCTCCTGCCCTCCATCTGAGGTAGAATGTTTGCGTTCCCGTATTACGGATTGCATCTCCTCAGTCCAGAGGTGGACTGATAAAAATCGACTATCGTTGAACCCGGGGAAGACTGAACTCCTCTGGCTAAGCACTCCTCGGAGGAGGCATCTTATATGCCGGAATACGCTTCAGATTGGTGATGTTGATGTCACTCCGAGCACAGAACTGCGTCTCCTTGGAGTTCTTTTTGACGAGACACTATGGTTTGTCCGACATTTTGACAACGTCATTCGTACCTGTTTCTTTCAGCTGCGAAGGATCAGGGAGATCCGTCGATACCTGCCGGTTCCTGTCGTCATCAATCTCGTCCGTGCCCTCGTCTTAGCACGAGTAGATTATTGTAATAGCGTTCTGCTCGGACTTCCTGCCAACCAACTAAATCGTCTTCAGTCGGTGTTAAACGTCTCAGCTCGTCTGATCTTTGGCTCGAGTTGGAACGAACACGTGACACCGTTTCTACGTGACAATCTTCACTGGCTCAGAATTCCGGAGCGAATAGCTTTCAAGCGTTGTTGGCTAACATTTCGGGCGCTGTATGACCCCTTTTGCCCCAGCTACTTATCGGGCCTGGTCATCAAGTCTACGGCGGTCGATCGGCGATCGCGGATTCGCTCTAGCAACTGTCGTCAATTGGTGGTTCCTCCTCCGTCCAAGACGGCTGTCTTCGGTGACAGATCCTTCCGGAGGGGAAATCCGAGTCTGTGGAACTCTCTGACGAAGAACGAGACAATTGTGACTTCCTCTGATAAAGTGCCTTAAGACGCATATGTTTAATATCTCTTATAATGTTCATTGTTAAGCGCTTTTGACTTTAGTCTTCACTATGCTTACTGCGCTCTATAAATTGTCTTAATAATAATAATAATAATAATAATAATAATAATAATAATAATAATAATAATAATAATAATAATAATAATAACCCCTTACATCTAAAAACAACATTGTTAAACTCGAATCTGTAGAAAGAAACTTCACCAAATGCCTACGAGGATTTTACAACATCCCATACCATCATCATCATCATCATCATCATCATCATCATCATCATCATCATCGTCATCATCATCATCGGCAAGCTCACTGGCGGAGCGTAGCCTTTTCCACTAAACATTTCCAAGAATCTCTGTTTGAGCCGTTTTCCAGGCAGTGAAACATGCTTGATATTGAGTTACTGGAAATCCACAGACTAAAAATTGATCTAACGGAATGCTATGAAATACTTAGCAAGATGTACGAAACAGATATAGGCCTACATAGCTTTTTTCCTACTCCGACCTTATTTTAAAATCAGGCTTTTGAGAAATGATGTTCTTTCATTTATGTTTTCATTTATTCATTTATATTTTTTAATAGGCATTTTAATGTCAAAGCACTTTGGATAGTCTTCGGGGTCGAATAGATTTCTTTGCTTTGGTTTTATTCTCGTTTTGACTACCTTCTCGTGTGCAATTTTTAATGCCTTTTGCGGCTGTGGACTTAACAAAAACACGGCAGATCTGTTTGGCTTTCCAATTCATTACGTGCTTCTTAATGGATCGAAGTTCGAAAAGCGCCTCTTCTCAATCTCAAGCCAACTTTTAAAAGGCAGCTGTCTTTGTGTTCTGTTTTTTGTTTCCAATACTGAAGCTTTAACCCAAATGCTGAAATCTTTTCTCTAGCCGAAATGATATTGTCGTTTTTGTCTTGCAATTCTTTGTTTGATGTATTCATATTCTCAAATAGGGGCGGAAGATGGCAGAGTTGGTTACGTGCTGGAGCGTCAGGCTGACGGAGCGGGTTCAAGCCCCGTTAGTGACCAATAGTGGCATTCACACAGACTTTCACATGCCTCCTAAGCCACTTTAAATCATGCTAAGTAAGTAAATATATCCGCTTAATATGCACGACGAGGAGTTTCTACATTTTCTGCAAGAACATACTTTTGATCAAACACAAAAATACGAAGTTCAGTTTTGAGACCCCACACTCGGTTCAGAACATTTCCACGTGAAAGCCATCTTCTTACAGCAAGGGCATAGAAAAAAAATTGAAAATCGGAATACGCCCATTACCTCAAAAAAATAATATTACCCCATTTGAGGTAATTTACCCCGATTCCTTGACCACTGATCTAGTATAGTTCACTTGCTCCGTAGTTACGTAGTTACATAGTTATAGTTATGTTTGGGCGCAGGTCAGAGTTAATTCTCTGTGTCACTTTGGAACACTCACTTCGTTTTACTTACATGTTCTACTTACGACATATTACTAAATTCATGTGGTGGTCCAATAAATGTTTACCTATCTGTCTACCTATCTGTCTACCTATCTGTCTACCTATCTGTCTACCTACCTGTCTACTTATCTGTCTACCTACCTGTCTATCTATCTATCTATCTATCTATCTATCTATCTATCTATCTATCTATCTATCTATCTATCTATCTATCTATCTATCTATCTATCTATCTATCTATCTATCTATCTATCTATCTATCTATCTATCTATCTATCTATCTATCTATCTATCTATCTATCTATCTACTTCTGGAAAGCTGAACAAGGAAGGAAAAGCCTTCTTCTCGGGCTCCCGTCACTAAGAATATTCCTAAGAAGAAATTATGCCAAAATCATAGAGGGCATTTTTTTGGGTCCTCAGATGAGACAACTTATGAGTAACAAGTGCCTTTTTGATAAACGATTAACTGCCTATTTCTCATAGTTTTTATGTGATGCAGCAAAATACTAGACTATACGTTTTGCGCATCCACCCGCGATCACCAAAAAATGCCAGGAAGCAAAACTTTTAAAAAATCGTTGTGCAATCTTATTGGTTTCAGGCCTGCCGTTGTAACGGTATCTTATAGGCCAGCGGTTTCCAACCGGTGGCACATGTACCCCTAGGGGTACGTCTGCTGTTGCCAGAGGGTACACTGAAATTGCTAAAATAGTAAATAATTTTTGGGAATTTCGTTTAAATGCGTATTCACATGCACAATTAATTACGTCCGTTTCTGA
The DNA here is from genome assembly GCA_018105865.1 of Metaphire vulgaris. Classification (NCBI taxonomy): domain Eukaryota; kingdom Metazoa; phylum Annelida; class Clitellata; order Crassiclitellata; family Megascolecidae; genus Metaphire; species Metaphire vulgaris. Next base: position 3,272,493 of record CM030858.1, on the reverse strand, counting down.
TAGCACGTGTTAAGTGAACCAATAAACTTTTAAAAAGTACCTAATATCTACAATTCTACATGAAACATATCAAATTTCGAAAGTTAATTAATATATTTTTGGAAGGAAATAACTGCAAAAGGCGGTCGAGGGTACAAGCGGAGACAAATTTTTGGCTAGAGGTACAATTTAAAAAAGGTTGGGAACCCCTGTTATAGGTTAGCGTATCAGTACAAGATAACACGTAAGAAAGTAAGGTAGTTGTAATCTAGTCGGAATCCAAAGAGTGACTGTCCAATATCAGTTAGCTACTACTACTACATTGCTATACGAATGTTCTAATGAGTTCTAATGTTCTAATGAGGCCACACCCACGTCAGTGGGTGTTATCTATCATTAGAACATTAATTAACTAAAAATAATTATATAACTATAGCGTCTAAAAAGTCCATTAGAAACGCCTGTTGTTTCCAGTTCTTCTTCTTTCAGGTGCCATGCATTGCTGCGTCGGCGGCCATGGACTTCCACTTTTCTCGATCTCTATAGTGTTCCTCAGGTGTTCCTCAGGAGTTCGATGTTATTTCCTATCCCCATTTCCTCTCTCATTCTGTCTGTATATTTTAATCTTTGTTTTCCTCTTGATCTTTTGCCCTCCACCATGCCTGTCACTGCCAAGTTTTCTAATCTTTATTTTCTCATCACGTGCCCAAAAAATTTCGTCTGTCTTAACTTGATGGTAGTCATCAGTGTTCGTCTCTCTTCCATCATCTGTAGTATTTCTTCGTTAGTTCTCTTGTCTGTCCACGGGACCTTTAGCATCCTCCTATAAAACCACATTTCTGCCGCTTCCAGTTTCTTTTTCATCTTTTTTGATAGGTTCCACGTCTCAGATCCATATAACAAAACTGACCATACATAGCATCTAAGCACTCTGAGCCTTGTTTCTTTTCATATTTTCTTGTTCGTTAATATTTCTTTCATTTCCATGAAGGCAGATTTTGCCATACCTATTATTGTTATGATGTCTTTATCACTTTTTCCGTCACTTGTAATAATGCTTCCCAAATATTTGAAATAAGTTATTTGTTCTATTTCTCTTCCATTTAATAAAATCTTGCATTTCGGCACTTCTTTTTTTGTGATTACCATAGTGAAGGTCTTCTTTATGTTTATTTTTAGTCCTTTTCTCTCGCTTTCCTCTGCTAGTTTGCCACCAGTTTCTGCAGCTCTCTTTCCGAGTACGCTAACAGTGTTGTATCATCCGCAAATCTTATGTTATTGATATTTTTTCCTCCTATCCTTATACCTTCCATCTCTTTGATCATTTCGAATATCTCCTCTCCACACAAGTTGAAAAAATCTGGTGATAGTCCGCACCCTTGTCTCAATCCCTTTAAGATCTTTATCTTTTTCCCTATTTCTCCATTTAGTCTAATAGCTGCCTCTTGTTTCCAATATAGATCCGCTATTAATCTTTTGTTTTTTCCGTGGATTCCTGCTTTATTCAGGCTTTCAAATAGGTCTTCATGTTTGATGTTGTCGAAGGCCTTCTCATAAGCAATGAAGCATAAGTAAAGATCTCTCTGCTTTTCGATACATCTTTCACTCAGCATCCTTAGAACAAATATTGCATTCCTACAACCACTATCTTCTTTTAAACCAAACTGTTCTTCACTTATTTGATCTTTTATTTTTTGTCTTGCTCTCTGTAGCAGTACTCTTAGGATTATTTTGGTCACATGACTTATGAGGCTTATGGTTCTGTGTTCTTTACATTCCCTTGTGTCTACTTTTTTCGGTATAGCTACAAAGATTGAACTGCATAGTTCTTCTGGTAAAGCTCCTTTTCGTAGAAAGTGTTTCCAGTTGCTATTATATAATGTCTCAATGTCTGTTCATTCAAAGAGTTCAGAAATGTCATTAATGTTCTGTCCTTGGGGCGATGTCGTTCTTAGTGTCGTGTGTGGACAGCGGTTGAATAGGACGATAGCGATTGAATTCATCTTCTCCTTGTTCCTTCATGAACTGAAGTTAAGGTGACAGCATGAATTTCTTTCCTCCAACCATGTCGATCTTCTGTCTTCTTGACTGCTGCTGACATTTTCATTCCTGTCCACTCTTCCACGTCATCCGCCCATCGTCTCCCTGGTCGCCCTCTTCGTCTAGTTCCCGACATCATTCCTTGTTGGATTGTCCTCTCCAATGTTGACCTAGTGTCGCTGTTCCGCTGTACGTGTTTGAAGTATTGCAGCTTCCTTCTTTTGCACATGTTGAAGAACCGTCTTTCCGTGGCTGACATTTTCAAAACCTTTTAATTGGTTTTCCTATCTTTACAACTTATGTCTTGCATGGTACGTAATGAGTACATTTCAAAAGCTTCTATTCTTCTCTGTATTTTTATTTTCAGAGTCCAACTTTCACATCCATATGATGCTGTACTCCATGCAACACTCTCGATTATTCTCTTCTTTGTTCTCATGCTGATGTTATTATCTTTCCAAATGTTCTTAATTTTTTGTAATTTTTCTGATGACAACCCTTCCTTTTGTCAATCTGGCCTTTATTTCTTCCTTTAGGGAGCAGTCTTCTGATATAATCGCGCCAAGATATGCAAACTTTCCCACTTGTTCCATTACCTTCTGATCTACTCTGATGGAAACTTTGTCTCCCTTAGTTGTCATTACTTTTTAATTATTTACATTTATTTGAGGCCCATACTTCCCACTCGCTTGTTCTACTCTCTTGAAGTTCCTGTGCGCTCGATGCCAGCAAAACCACATAATCTGCATACCTTAGATTATTAATGGTTAGTCCTCCTAATTTGCATCCCCCTTTGAACCCTTCCAAAGCCACACGCATTATCATTTCTGCTATTATATTAAGACAGACGTGAGGACATTATGCAACCTTGCCTCACACCCTTTTTATTTTTAACCATTCTGTGACTGTTCCCATTATTCGTATAACACCTTTTTTGTTTTTGTACAAATTTGTTAGTAATTGAACCAGATGTGCCGAAAAGCCCATCTCCAACATTATAGACCAGAATTTTTCATGAGGTACAGAGTCATGAGGTACAGCTTTTGTATAGTCTATAAAGCAGATGTACAGTGGCTGCTGAAATTCTTTTGCCTTTTCCATTATTATTCTTAAATTTGTTATGTGATCCATTGTGCCACGTCCTTTTCTGAAGCCCGCTTGCTCTATTGCAATCTCCTCCTCCATTTTATTGTCTATCCTTTCCAGAATTACTCGTAGCAATATTTGACTAATGTGTGATATCAGGGCTATAGTTCAATAATTCGTGCATTCGTTTTTGTCTCCTTTCATTGGTAACGGTATCAATATTGATTTCAGCCAATCGCTTGGCCACTCACCCGTCTCCCAAATTCTAACACATAATTTATGCATAATTGTGATTGCCTCATCTTTTCCCAGTTTGAGTAATTCAATTGCTATATCATCCGCTTCCGCAGCTTTCCTGTTGGCAGTTCTTGATAGCGATTTGATAGCGATTGAATAGGGGATCTAATTGGCGTCTGTTTCTCTGTTTTTCTCTGTGTCCCTGTGCTTCGCGCCTGTTGTCGTCGAGACGTCTACACAGATCTGGCGGGGGTGGATGGACGACGGTTGTTCGCTCGATTGTGCGTCTGTTGATCTTATCTGCTTCTTCTTGTCCACGTCCTTGTGTCTCGCGTCGGTTGGATCTGTGTTTGTCTTTCTCCGCGTCCTTCTGCGTCGGCTTCTGTTTTGAACTTGACACGACGAGAGCGGAAATTCTTGGTCGGTCGATTGAACGCGGGAGGCCGCGGATGGTCAACGTTTAATGCTTCACAGATGTGACTGTCCTCTTCTTTTCGACGGTGGAGGGCGTTTTGCTCCAGGCGTTCATTTGTGCCAGAATGAACGGGGTTTAGGAAGTTCGGGTTTTCCGCTTGGACTGGCGTCAAGTTGTCTCGATCGCTTTGAAAGCTAGAGTCCTGACTCGCATTAAGAACGTTGGCGGATGTAGAATGGAAATTATTGTTTGATCCTTACGTACAATTGATCTGAAAGGAAGTGTCTATTTCTGCTGTCGGTTTTGCATCTGCTGTAATTATATCCTTTTCAGCTGTCGCTTCGATCGCCGTAGCGGTCGTGTCCAGTAGGCCTGTCGGGTTGAGAAATGGCTTCTCGAAGGTAACTGAGTTCACCTCCGACGAGAATGCGCTGTCGGGTTTAATTAAATTAATTGTATTCTCAGACGCTGAAAATAGGCTTACTGAGTCATCGTTGGTGGCAAGGGAGTGGGAGAGGTAGTACTAGTAGTAATAGAAGGCGAAAGGAAAGGTTTAAAGATCAATATAAAAAAGACCTGCATGGTGATTACCAAGAACAAAGTAATACCCACATGCAAAATAAGACTAAACGGCAATGAAATCAAACAAGTGACACACTTCAAATACTTAGGCTGTATGATAACCAGCGATGGGAAATGTGAGAAAGACATAACATCAAGAATAGGATTGGCCAAGGCAGCATTCTTGGAACTTAAAACGATACTTACAAATAGGCACATCTCTTACGAGACACGATTAAGAGTGCTCAAATGCTATATTTGGTCAGTACTCTTGTATGGAGCAGAGACATGGACTATATCCAAGGCCATGGAGAAGAAATTGGAAGCCACAGAAATGTGGTTTCTGAGAAGGATGCTGAAGATTTCATGGACGGAAACGAAAACCAATGAAGAGATTTTGAATGAAATTGGAATAGAAAGGAGTCTGATGACAACCATCAAAAAGAGGCAGCTTTCCTTCTTCGGACATGTAATGAGGAAGGAAGGACTGGAGCATTTGGCAATAACCGGAAAAGTGGAGGAAAAAAGAGCCAGAGGAAGGCAGAGAAACACATATGTAGACTGCCTACGAGAAGGAATTGAGGGAATAATGAATAACGTCGAATTAATAAGAGGATGTCAAGATAGAAAAAAGTGGAAATTCATGGTCGCTAACGTAGAAATACACAGCACCTAAAGAAGAAGAAGAAGAAGAAGAGTCATCGTTGCTTGAATGAAAGCCTTTCTCGAGTTTGCTCGGCATCTCAGAAAAATCTTCGTTATCGTCTTCCTCGTCATTTTCAAATAGGCGCAAAATTCTTTAGCAAAAATTCTCTGAATTCGCTGTGCAATCTTCACACATGTATTCGCTTTCAAGTGAATCCAAATTTTCCTTGAATAAATCGCATAATTTATCTGCATTCGCAGTACACTCGATGCTTTCATCTTGATCGTCATCAATCTCAATCATAAAATCATCAAGTAATAAAAAATTCCATCGAATGAATCGCAAGCACTATCATCAACTTTACTTTCATCGATTTAAATCATAGATTTATTAGCTTTCATCTTCAGCTTCATCGTCAACTTCGATCAGAAAATTGTCTGAATGAATGTTCTCATAATTAATCTGAATCAGGTTTAAAGCTCTGCATGCTGAAATGCTAAGAACAGGCTGGTCCTGCTCTGTAATATAAGCTTCGGTGCTTAGCTGCTTTCCAGTCCTTGCATTAGTAAGAATAACATTGACAGTACCTGCAGTTGTCAATTGAAGATCGTTGTACATTCGGATGTTGTCTTTTGCTGGCTGCAACGCGGGTCTTCGCGGAAATATGTCGCAGATAGACTTCGGGGTCGTATTAACAGCAGATCCAGAGTCCAGAGTAAATTTCACAAAGAATCCATTAACCAGACTGTCCGCATATATGCGCTTATCGGCATTTGCGTCATCGTTAAGAACCAGAATCAATCTGTATATCTTTCTGAAATCATCTTCGCTCGAATGCTGACCTTCGCATCGCGGGAGTCTCTGCTTCGGCTGTCGCTGCGTCTGTCGCCCTGTCGACGACGACGGATCTCAGTTCGCTCGCGTGGCGCGGATGCGCGGCTGAACACGGGAACTCATGCTTCTGGCGCAGTGCTGGCGCAGAAACGTTGCTCGGACACTTCGGGAATCTCTCCGATGCAGTGTCGTTCGAATGCCTTCAGGATGGCTGCCGGGCTCTCTCTGGGCATCTGGCAGGTTCATCGTCTCGCAGAGGCAGAAAGCGTCTGTGCCAAAAAGGGCAAGAAGAATCGCTGATTGACGGTCTTTCTCCTCTAAATAGACCTTCGCGGCCTTCGAGAATCTGAGCCACTCAGATTTGAATCGTCTGAATTCCAACACTAAATTCGACGCGCTTAAGTCCAGTTTCGTTGGCAGCGGAATGCTCGACGCTATGGACATTTCGAATTTCAAAGTAGTTCAGTGCTCGAAGCTGACACTATCCAAAGTTCTTTTCTCTTAACTACCTATGCTAACGATTCTGACAACATGTAACGGTATCGTACAGGATTAGCTAATGGCTAGCGTATCGGTACAAGATAACACGTAAGAAAGTAAGGTAGTTGTAATCTAGTCGGAATCCAAAGAGTGACTGTCCAATATCAGTTAGCTACTACTACATTGCTATACGAATGTTCTCTATTGGTCAGTGGGTGTGGCCTCCACAGCGTCAGTTATCTATCATGTGACACCCGTCAATAAGACTATTCCCAAGAAGCAATGATCCCAAATCATAGAGAGCATTTTTTGGGTCCTCAGACCAGACAACTTATGAGTAACAAAGGCCTTTTTGATAAACGATTAACTGCCTATTTTTCATAGTTTTTATGTGATGCAGCAAAATACTAGACTGTACGTTTTGCGCATCCACCCGCAATCACCAAAAAATGTCAGGAAACAAAACTTTTAAAAAATTGTTGTGCAGTCAGTTAGGTTGTTAGGTTATTTCTGTCAATTTTTGAAAACTCTGGCTGTGAAAATTTAAATATCCAATGTCCATGTTATCAATCCCAGAAGTTCTGATGGTCTGAATGACACTAATGAGAGTTCCTAAATCCACTGTAAGGAGGTGTAACTGGTTTCACTTGGTCATTGTAAACAGAATTAGGAAAAGGGGAGGCTCGTGTGATAGGAAAGCTATAGACGGCTGCCTTAGGGCGGGTGGCAAATGTCAATAAGGCGACAAAATGATGTCGCTAAAAAATATAGCGACGTCATTTTTCAGCCCTTTGACCCTGTGTTATCGCCCACTTAGTAAGAAGATGCTGTGACTCAGATACTGAGAAAATTAAACTTGAATCTCCAACAACACGCGCTGCAGTTGGAATAACTATTTAATACGACAAAAGTAAGTAAATTAAGTAAAGTAAAATCTCGTGGATTTCTATAGCGCCTTGGAACACAACACAACAGTAGCTGCTTATTGCTTATTCTTAGGCGCTCAGCCTCTCATAAAATAGCTATGGGGAAGGTATGTTATCAGCCAGGCAATAGTCAACATCCAAAGGGCAGTGAGGCTAGGTTGTTACAGCTATGGAGGATATGATTTTAGAAAAAGGAATGATTTAAGATAATATATATATATATATATATATATATATATATATATATATATATATATATACGAGTTCACTTGTTGAATAATTAGAATTATAAGTCACGGGGCATTAGAATTTGACGGATGCTTGGGTGGTGCTTCTTTGTGAAATCCACCAGGGCCGTTAACGGGCTCCGTCAGCCTACCGCTCCAGCGCCGTTACCCAAGTTGCCATCTTCAATCTTCTATCCCATAACAATATTGACTACCGCCGAATGATGAGAATTGAGCAGTTGCTGTGCTTTTTAAGATGTTAATTTCGCGCGTGTCTTTAAGTAGACAATGATCGTATGTGAAACGTATTAATTTAGTTGAGCTTTATAGCGTTCTTCGTTTACTTGCTCACTTCTATTGAGATGAGCATTGTCACCATTGTGGTTGAATTTTTAAACATTTTGTCATTCTTTACATTCGTTGTAAGGGACTCTGCTAAAGGCTGCTTAGATTTCGACTATGACTATGGTGGATTTATTTCGCGACGCTTTCCTGAAAAGATGATTGAATTCGGGAAACATTCTTTGAGACTTTAGAGTTTAGATCTGATATGGATAAACAAGGTCAAATTTTAAAATGTTTTGTCATTTGTAACGATGAAACCAAAGTCATGTACATTTTGTGCGCTATTCGTATTCGATTCTAACTCGGTCGAGAGACTTGGGGTAAACGTCCATAGGACCATAGAAGTATGAATCCATCTCACCAATGCATGTAGGCAACAAAAATGGGAAACCAAATGTTGGGAATGATGAAAAGGACAATAGTGAGTCGAGACAAATATATAATCATAAAACTTTATAAGTCATTAGTAACTTATTTGGTTAAGAGGAATAGCAGGAGTCAGCAAAAGACAAATAATAAGAAATGAAATGATCAGAGAAAAGAGAGAGCAAAAAGAAACGATACTCGAATCAATACAGAAACGAAGACTGAAATGGTTTGGTCATGTTGAAAGAATGAAGGAAGGAAGAATACCAAAGAAAGCATTATACAACTTTGTTCAAGGGAAAAGGAGAAAAGGAAGACCAAGATGGATAGAAAACTTAAAAGAGGATGCAGAAGAAATGCAAATGAACTTCATCCAATTGACCAGAGCAGCAAGAGACAGACAGAATTGGACGGAACTCATTCAGACCCATCGTCCAACCCAATAGAGAAAGACGGAAGGAAAGAAAGAAGAGGAAGAACTTAGTAAGGCCTCATCTAGAATAGACAACCTGAATGTGTTCAGGCATGGAATCCATTCTTGAAAAAGATATAAAGCTTTTAGAAAAAGTACAAAGACGAGCAACGAAATGCCATAATTTAAGCTACGATAAAAGACTTCAAAATATAAAATAAATGACAGGCAAAGTAGATGTGCCATACGGTTGATTGTTGACATTGGCAGCACAAGAAGCCACAAATGCAAATTGTTTAAAAAGAGGGTGGGTCCAAGAAAGAAAAATTTAAAAAATGCAAGGGTTGTGGACAAATGGAGCAGTTTGGACGAGGTGGGAGTGACAGTTGAAACAGTAAACGGATTCAAAGGCTATCTCAGAAAACTAGGTTATTGAATGCAAATGGTTACATCAGTGGTTTTCACAGAGGCTTACTTACCCTCCTAAACCACTTAAAATCACATTATTATTATTAATTATTAATATTATTAATATTATTAATATTATTAATATTATTACTAGAAAGAGGCTCGCTTCGCTCGCGCTCGCTTCGCTCGCAGTGCAGGATAATACTAATCCAATACCTATACCTAATACCCAATCATTGAATTCATGCTGAACAACATTTCAATGATCGCCACCTAGCCAAGCTCTGCGCCACGTAATAATTAGGCCTATGTACGTTAAAATCACGCAACTGTGGCCATTTGTGACGCTGTACACGTATTTTTGTGTACGCTAAAATGTACGTTAAAATTGCTGCGAACAATTGTTACCAATAGCAACGTCGTCGCACGCCCAGCCCTCTGATGCTGCAATGACTCGACTAAACCGGTTCTACGAACAATTGTTACCAATAGCAACGTCGTCTTCGAACATCGTCCACCAACGCATCGCGACGTAAGGACTAAACGGTCTAAACCGTCTACCAATAGTCAACGCTCGCCCACCAACGCATCGCGATGTAAGGACTAAACGGTCTAAACCGTCTACCAATAGTCAACCAATCAGAACGCTTGAAGGTAACAGACATACAGATAACGATTTTAATATTATAGATTATTATTATTAGTAGTAGTAGTAGTAGTAGTAGTAGTAGTAGTAGTAGTAGTAGTAGTAGTAGTAGTAGTAGTAGTAGTAGTAGTAGTAGTAGTAGTAGTAGTAGTAGTAGTAGTAGTAGTAGTAGTAGTAGTAGTAGTAGTAGTAGTAGTCATTTATGCGTATTTGGCCGAATAGTGAAAATACCCTATTCGGCACAGCCCTCAAATTTAAATGATTTCTGTTTTACTGCTTTAGGAATGCAGCTAATTTTATAATGGAAGAAATTAAAAAGCCAGAAAGGTAACTTATAATAAATTCTAATGTATCTTTATAATTCTATAAATGGAAGGTGATGGTAAGATGATTATATTATTACAACTATTATAAATGACAAGCAAAATTGGGTTAGCGCACAGGTCTGTCTGTGGCTCAGGCCCCGGTCGTAGCAGAAACTATTCGGTTGTCAAGCAGAAAATATTTGGTTGTTTCTGTCTCAAGCGCACCCAGTTGACTCTGATGTGAATGTGAGTACATGTGTTATACGTGTTACTCGGTGCAAAGAATGGCGGCGATTGAAATCTGGCAAACTCATGGAGTTATTAATAGAGGAGACGGCATTACGTCATTTGGCTGAAGCCAACTATTTGGGAAATTCCCAAACGGCAGCCACATTGATAGACTCAAAACATCATCAGCTGAGCCATGGGAAATAACTGCGGGAATGTTTTACCAATGTTCTAAGAACTTCTTATTAGTATGTATTGAAAATGGAGATTCAGATCAGTGGAGGTTCCAGGATTTGGCAAGTGGTGGAAGGCCGTTGGGGTGGCAATTTCTAATCATGGGGGCCTACCGCTTGTTGTTAGGTATGTGGTATTAAGTATAGGGTCCCTACACGGAGGCCACTGAAGGCCAGGCACTCAATAGGGGGCACGGACCCACCCTGGGCCCAGTGGCGGCTCCTGGATTTGGCAAGTGGGGGGCGTTGGGGTGGCAATTTCTAATCATGGGGCCTACCGCTTGTTGTTAGGTATGTGGTATTAAGTATAGGGTCCCTACACGGAGGCCACTGAAGGCCAGGCACTCAATAGGGGCACGGACCCACCCTGGGCCCAGTGGCGGCTCCTGGATTTGGCAAGTGGGGGCGTTGGGGTGGCAATTTCTAATCATGGGGGCCTACCGTTTGTTGTTAGGTATGTAGTATTAAGTATAGGGTCTCAACAGGGGGGTCACTGGTGGGCCAGGCACTCAATTAGGGGCACGCTCCCCCGGGGCCCCTGTGGAGCAGCTACTGATTAAGATGCTATTGTTCGACATTTGTGTTTGATGGGCAAGATACTATTTTGAAAATAGTATTTCTATTTTGAAAATAAAAAATACTATTTTATTTTCTATTTTTAAAATACTTTTTAAAATTATTTTATTTCATTATTTTCAAAATAGTTTTAAGAAGTATTTGTGACCTTAAGGAAATACTTTTCAAAATACTTTTTCAAAATAAAAATTTTATCTAAGTTTGTTGTCAACTTGTAAGGCTAACAGACTTACACTGTTCTTGTGAGTTGTTCTCGTGTTCAACAGTTCAGGAATTATGCTAACTTTGCCGAGGAACTGACATTTGCGGTTGGTTTTTTAGTTTTTACTGGCCATAATGGACGATGGACTGTGTTGAATCTGCTGCTGTAGAAAACCTTAATACAATATTGTGATGCAATGCAAGAATCAATTTATTGACGTAAGGCAAAGTATTTTACGAAAGTATTTTCCAAAAACTATTTTGAAAATACTATTTTATTTTGTATTTTGCAAATACTTTTGTCAAGTATTTCATTTTGTTATTTTCAAAATACTTTTTTGCACTATTTTATTTTCTATTTTGAAAATACTTTTGAAAAGTATTTTGCCCATCACTGGAAAATAGCAAGTGGATGACATCAATCGTGTTTCTCAATAAGGGGCTGTCCATTAATTATGTCAACAATTTTGGGCAATTTTTGACCCCCTCCCAGACACCCCCAAAATTTGGCACTGTGACAATGGTATGTATACAAAATGGATATTAATTAGCTCAGAACACCCCCAATGGAGGACACCCCTCCTCCAACTTTTATTGTCGGATGACCTATTTTGTCAGCCTTTTTCGGGAGATACTTAAAAATTCCGACCACCCCTCGATTTTTCCCGCCCCCATTAAAAATCCTAGAAATAACACTGGCCCCTTCCCTGGTCATCAACTGTCGACTTTCAGTTACCCCCTTAATAATCATTTCAAAACTTCCCCACCCAAGATGAATGACAGGTCCCAATAACAAAGTTATTATTTATAATTTTATAAAAGGGAATGATATAACTCTGACTTAATACTTCTGTATTCGTCCGATTCAATCACAATGGCCGCTAACAATAGAGGTGCTATTTTTAGCCTACGCGCTACTGGCTTCACGCAGTCTGGTTAGAAATGACGTAATGCCGTCTCCTCTAATAATAACTCCATGGGCAAACTGCCCTCATTTCATGAAAGGCGCTAACCCTTTGGTTCTGCGATGGGCACTCGCTGGCCTATGGAGTATATGGATTATACCTTTAAAGGTATATTATACTTTTAAAAGTGCGAATGAACAAAGGCGATAACAGATTTAGGCCTAAATTTTGTTAAATAATGGCAACATGTCCGCATTGTTCTAGTTTAAGCAGATCTTTCTGCTTCTAGGCACCAATGTAGGTGCCTAGAATACTGATCCGTCAGCCCCAAAGTCACAATTCATTCAGTCGGTCATTTCTGTCAAGTTTAGCATATTTTATTATTTTGACAGGAATCTTCCTCTTTCGATTATCATCGGTCTTCCTCTCGTGATCATAGTTTACGTCATGACTAACGTTTCATACTTTACCGTCTTGTCAATGGACGATCTTATGGCTTCCCCTGCAGTGGCTATTGTAAGATTGTATATTTTAATTAGAACTATATTTTAATTAGAACAGGTGTTGTAATGTGAAGAAAAAAGAATTTATGATAAATCAAAACAGTATAAATTTGTTATCAAGACTCAACAAATTCAGCCAAGTTACCAAACTGCTGATATTAAAATGAGGAAGCGAAATTAAGATTATGAAATGCACAAATTATACAGCAGGATATTGTAGCATTTGTAATAGCGCCTCTACTCAGAGGCGAATTGAACACAGGGATGGCACCAATCAGGTAATAATGAAAATAAAAAGTAGGTTAAAGAAAGTTTTTAAAAAAATCAGAAGAATCTTAAAGGAGGAACGTGAGAGGTGAGTAATGTTGCCGAATGAAGGTAACGAAAAGATGCTGACGATAATAACAGCAAAGATAGAAATAGAAAATAGAAATATAAGCAATGATAACCGATTAAAAGTTGTTGTATGTAGCCATATTTACAAATTGGGCAATCATGTTAACATTAGATTTAATTATTCTATTTATGATATGATAATCCACAGCATTGGTCAGGCTCAAACTTATGATCTGCATAAGTTTTTTGCTGCTCTTCATTTCCGGATGTCCTACTCAAAGAGAAATAAGGGTGAACAACTTCGCTATGCCACGTCGAACCAGCTGCCAGCCGCACAGCAAGATTCCGATCTAAGATGTTTAAATTTACAATTTAAATTTTATCTTTCTTCCTTCTTGTAGTCTAGCCATCGCTCGCCTTTACATTCTTTGCTTCGTAAATATGGATATACAGTATCGCAACAGGCAGGTCCAGCACATGTCACATGTTCATGTTCACACGGCGAACCAGCCCTTATTTCCGTGTGACCTGCCGAATGTATCCTTGAAGTATGCGGCCTTTCTCATGGAACTTCTCTCATCATAAACACCTGCTTGACTGCTCCCCTCCGGTGCGAAGGCCAGCCTTATTTGCTAGAATCTCTTCAACAGTGAGATTGGGGTAACCCCTAAGATTGGGGTAACTGACCGAAACCGAATGGGCCCCAGCCACTTTCAAAGCCAGCAACAATAGTGGTAACTTGGACGAGAAAATGGCAGAGAGGTAACACGGTAACAGGACGCTGACGGCACGAGAGCCGGAAATTTCGTTAGAGGGAAGAGAGGGCGGAGGTAAATGAAGCACCTGAAGTAGCGAAGGTAAGTGAGAAAAGTAACAGCAACCTACTTCAGGTTAATGACGTATACCAACTGCGTCGCAAATTTGGCTAAACCGCATATGGGAGTCAAATTATTTAAATTACTATACAATATTTGCAGACTTGGGCTGAGCGAGTAATTCCAACAGTGGCATGGATCATTCCTATATTTGTAGCAATGTCAACCTTCGGGTCTGCAAACGGATCACTCTTCGCTACAGGAAGGTTAGCTGTTTGAAGGGTTTTGGTTATTTATAACGAATTATCAACCAAATAAGTGAACGAAGTAACCGACTGCCTATCTATTTGCCTATCTATTTGTTCTTAATATATTGTAATGATAGCTACTGTAAATGTAGCAACGTTTCTCTATGGTCCATACTGCAACAAAATTAATCAGCTGCAATCGCCGTTCGTTCTTTTCTATTCGTAGTTTTCGTACATCAGTGAATTTATGTAATTGTTTTAGACTTCTATTTGTAACAGCAAGAAATGATCACATGCCAGAAGTTTTTGGAATGGTTCATGTTGAGACATTTAGTCCAGTTCCTGCGAGCATTCTGTTGGTACGGAAGTATTTTAAACTTTCTTATTGACCATTTAATTGTCTAGAATTTTGTCTAGTCGATTCAGCAGCAGTTGCAGTTCTGCTTCAGTCGAAGCCAACGGCACAATATCGTCAGTATATCTAAGATTTGTGAGTCTTCTTCCTCCTACTTGAACGCCACTCTATGATGGCTGCAGAAGAACAGAATTTAGACCAGTTTCATTAACGCTATCTACTGGAATACATCGAAGACAAAAGAAAGATATGATAACACAGGCCTGCGATGGAAAAATTGTTTAAAAACGAAATGTTGATTCTTATGTAGATTTGGTAGCTGAAATCAGGAAAAATAAGTAAAAAATTCCATCACCCACCGGTTTCACCTAAAACCAAATTTGTTCTATTAAATGAAGAATTTCTTGCACCCGGCTTAATTGGTGAAGAAAGAAATTGTTATATATTTATTAAGCCACTTCGTACATTAAATGATGAATTTTTGATACATATATTAGGTAACATAAGAGGACTGAGACAATTTTTAGTAATTCTCACGGTTGATATTGCGCTTGCAGAGGGTGAAGGGCGCCGAGATTGCGCACACTATGTAATACGCCGAGGTTGCGCAATACGGTTGATGACGCCATTTTGATGTTGCACAATTCCCTTGTGGGATGATGCAATCATTATACTAAGTGTAAAAAGGGGCTTGTAAGCGTGCTTCAGTTAGTGGAGTTTCAGAAGCGGTGTGAAGTACATCGTTAAGTGCGACTTTCGGTAAAAGCTTAGTAGAAGTGGCTGCAAGAGGTTGTCGTGTTTCACCTGATAGCTTCTGTTATATTTGTGGCAGCTTCGTAGTGAAAAAACAACAGCGAAATATTACTGCATTCGTGAAAAAGTCTATTTTGCCTATTTTGGGGTTAAGTTATGTGACCAAGACAAGTCATGGGCACCAAGTGTGTTCCATTTGTGTTGAAGAACTTCGTCAGTGGTATCAGGGTAAGAAGAAATCTTTTCACTTTGGGATTCCTATGATCTGGAGAGAAGCTAGAAATCATTCTGATGACTGCTATTTCTGTTCGTGCAATGTGGAAGGTTACAATTTGAAAAACAGGAAAGAAATTTTCTATCCAAGCCTTCCGAGTGCGATTCGTCCTGTACCTCATGGTCCGAACTCCGGACGTTCCTATACCTTCTGTTCCTGATTCACTGCGAAATATTTCTATATCAGACACATCAGATGATAAGGATCCGAACTTCAGATATATCGTTGCAAACATGCTCACCAAACTAAATACCTTGGGTTGCTCGATGAGTTTGAAACTCCACTTTCTGAACTCCCATGTTGACCCAGAAAACCTAGGAGCAGTAAGCGAAGAACAAGGTGAAAGATTTCACCAGGATGTCAAGGAAATGGAAAAGGAGATATCAAGGGCGTTGGAATGTTAACATGATTGCTGCGGATGCAGGAGATACGGAGGGAGTTACCAGAAAAGGTCTACAAACGGGTGTCAAAAAAGAAGCTTTGAAAAGAAGAGAACGAGGCATAACGAAAAGGACATCATATTAAACTTTATTATAGTGTTAATTGTTCATTTTACATCAAGTGACATTTGTATACTTTGAATGGAGTAAAAACCAGGATCAAGTACATACGCTTGTACTGCTATATATGCTAATGTTTTAGCTTATCGTATCAATTTCATTTCGTGTTTTGTTAAAAATTCTTACGTACGTGATGGAGGAAAACGGTTTTCATTTATGAAATTATCACATTAAACTACATACAATTCAGCCTTTGAAATTAAAACAATTTTCAAAAAAGGTAAAAAATGCAGGCCTGTGTAATTAGTGGGAGGAGAAGGAGATAGGTCCTATTAACATGGTGACATGGCCTGATAGAAGATTCTCAACAGAATACGGGAATCAGCATCCGGGTCGGACGAAGCCTCTCTGCTCGATTCTCACCTACATCAGGTGTGAGACAGGGCTATATACTCGCGTTAATCCTCTTCCACATCGCCATCGACTGGATCTTAGCTCACGTGCTTGTGAACCATGACATCAGCGTCGGTCCACACCGCTTCACGCACCTGGTCTACGCAGACGATACAACCCTGTTTCTATCCTCTGCTACTGCTCCTCTGCTCTAGTTTCAGCCGCGCTTCTGTTCCACTTGGTATTAAGGTTTCCTGTACCAAAACCAAGTTACAGAACTTAGGATGCGGAGCACAACTTTTTTTCTTTCCGTCGTTCTCTATTGGGTTGGTCTCAATCAATCGCACACTACCCGAATAGTCTTGTTCATAAAGTAGTAAAGTCCTTAATGAGCTCTCTGATTAACTTCCCATTGCTCTCATCCGGACGACTGGTGCAGGTAATAAGGTATGGGCCAGTGTTCTGGGCCAGTGTATACGGGCATGTTTGGCTTACTCCTTGGATGAAGCCACTGCTCAGAATCCACTGCTCAGACTAAAAACCTCCTTAATTTTGATTGCCCGTTTTTCCTATTTCCATTAGGCCTACTTATGATCACTTTTAAGACCTCATCTTCAGACTGATGTCCTTTTTTATATTTCAGATAATTTTAGCAATTGTATTCGCCGTATCTGGAAACATAAGCAGTCTCGTCAATTTCATCAGTTTCATCAAATGGATTTTTTATGGGATAAACATGATATCTCTTATAATCTTCAGATATAGCAAGAGATACAAAGATTTGCCTCGTCCTGTGAAGGTCAGATTGCAATATTGGTGTAAAATAGCTTTAAATAAGCTAACGTTTTATATAATCAGGGTTTTTTCAGTGGAAACGGACGGGAACGGCGTTCCCACACTTCTTTGCCAGATTGTATATTATAATTATGGATATGTAATAGGGCAGGTTGAAACATAAACAAGTTTGGAATTTCTTTACGGAACTTGGTAATTACTTGAGAATTTAAGCCTAAAGAAAGAAACAACGTATAAAATGGTAGTTGCAAACGCCCCATTTTTGGCCCAAACATTGTAGCATTTAAGCATATCAGCATTTCCATTGATTATCGTTTATCGTCCTCGTTCGGACTCCGTTCCCGCGAGGATCGATCGTTTCTGGCACCGTTGGACTTGTTACTGCTCCTACTACTTGTTACTGCTCCCTATTTTTGGTGCCCAATTTTTTAATCTACCTAACTTTCGACTGTAATTTGATTACCTTTGCTTTTACTGTATACTGTTTAATAATTGATGCTATAAATTTTGGAAAGTCTGGTTTCGACATGAGAACAAGAAACAATAGACGGCATGCTATATTAATGCTAGAGGAGTTCCTTCCAATATGTTGCCGACAAATGCACAAGTGGCACAGCACTTCTTGTACGTCAAAACAATCAAGAATGACACAAAGACAACCAAAAAGAGGCTGTCATCAATCTCTAAAACAAGGCTTCCAATTCCAACACTTCACTCTCGGTCTGTCTTCAAGTGTGTCGAAACATTAATTTCCACTGGTTCAGAACTATGTCGTTCTAAGTCAAGTTCAACATGTCAAGCCACCTTTTTGAGTAGCTTGAACTCTTTGTATGACATTGCAGCATGCAATTGTGTCACTTGCTATGACGAATCCACGAAGCAAATCAGTCTGAAAATTTGCGACTCGAGTCGGACTCGATTCTCGAGTCGCTGACTCGAGTCTCCAACTCTGCTTAAGACAGCGGGGTTTGGGGACAGGTCATTCCGACGTGGGGGCCTCGTGAAACTCGCTCCCGAAGTCGCTTACGGTTGAGACATTGCCGGATCGGTTATCGAAACAGCTGAAAACGTACTTGTTTAATACACCATTCTTGTAAATACCTCATTTAATACCTAATTTCTGACTTTGGCCCTGTTAGCTTAACTCTTAAGCGGCGGAGGGTCGATCAGGTGATTGCTAAGTCCCGAGCGTAGCTGAGAACGTCGTTCTACCGTCGAGGATCTTTCGAACAGTTCGGACAGGTAGGTCGATAGAATGGGTCGTGAAGCGATCGGTGCATGAGCCAAAGACGCGTGACCAATCACACGCTCGGGGATTCGCAACCAGCGTAGATGATCCTTCAGGAGCGGCGTGACCTATGATGGTATACCTGACCGAGCTGCTGCGTCATTGGCAACAGCAGCGCTTATCGATGTTTGCCTATCGAGTCTGCCTACACTGAACATCACTCAACTTAAACCGTCCTCACCTACATTCTTGACAGACTCTTAACTGCAACTGTTCTCCGACAAGTTATTGACCTTGTCTCCTTGTCTCCTGCTGCATTTGATACCATAGATCAACGGTTTGGCATAGGCCTACCTGAAAACACACATGAAACACACCTGAAACCACAACTGGTTTACAACTTATCTCAAATCTCGGTCTTTTCAAGTGTCCTGTCTGGGTCAAATTTCTTTATATTGCAGTATAGATGATGAAGTTCCTCAAATATCCGTATTTGGGCTTGTGCTGTTCAGCCTTTACACCACACCGCTTTCATCTGTAATTAACTCCCGCAATTTAAATCACCAACTGTATTCCGATAACACTCAGCTATTCCTTTTCTTCTCACCTTCATTTAATGCGTCTATCACTGAGCTTGAATCCGCATTCTCATCAATCTCTGCATGGATGTCATCTAACTTCCTTGCTCTCAAACCATCTGAGACAGAGTTTCTTTTAATTGGACTACTTCAACAACTCAAAGGGTCAAGATCAAGGACAAGGTTAAGTCAGAGACCATTAGTCTAAAAATGTCTGTGAATGACGATACCTGAATTTGTATGGAGTTAGCAGTAGGTGGGGAGCATTAGGTGTCGTACTCGTTCTCCATAGCCGTAGTCGTCGTCACTGACAGTGACAGCAGCTGTTCCTTGTCTATCTTCTGGTCCTGATGCTTGCCCAAGCCATGCGCGTCGCAGCAGATGCACATCGCAACAAACCTGCTTCATACTTTCACGAAATTTTGGTTCCACCCACTTAAACTTGAAACCATGACGTGACACTGCAACTATTACTGCTTCTCTGACACTTGGTTCAGTGACATTAAGAGTAAGTAAAGAAATGTTCAAACCTCGGCCAAACCAGATAGTAGCGAAGTTACCAGTGCACCATACCTCAGCAGGCTGCTATCGGCCTGCATTTTCTGGAGTTTATGTGTCAGCAGCAGCATGCCGTAGTAGCAATCCTTGTCACTCTGCAACAGGTCTAGTGTCACGTCTAATGGTTTCATAACATGTTTGTATTCCGTCGACAAATTTATTCAATTTCCGGAGAACTTTAGCAGCTGCAGCGCATCTGCTAATCTGGGTCAACATATCTTTAAGTTCCAGGATCGTGCAAATTGCATCGTATCTAGCATTCCATCTCGTTTGCCCATGCACAAGCAATTTCTTTGCACTTATTTCAGCTACCCGTTATCTGCAGCCTTGCTGCCACGTTTAACAGCGTTCGACATTGCTTGGCATTCCCCCATATAAGGCACGATGCAGTCTGCTATATGCTGATGTTTTCACTGCTTCATCAGCATCCTTTGATACAATCAGGTTAAGGCTACGCAAACACATATGGTATAATGTGGAGGCTGGATCTGTGTGTTTGATTCATCTGCATTAGCCAAAATCTTGCCAATCTTGTGCACAACAACTTCAGCATGACTTTGCTGTTGACGTACTGTGTAGGCGTTGTCATTTGCCAATAATAACTGATCATCCGTTTGTGCCTGTCCTTCCAGTTCCTCTCCAATCAGCCTTGGTTCGTCTTCAAGTCCCCACTGGGGAAATGCCTTAGCGAAGTTGCTGGCGTTGTGCCAGTTATTTTTGTTACGAATTCGTCCAAATTAAGGTAATTATTGCTATATACCTGACACAGTTCAGCATAGGTGTATCATAGGTATATCATAGGTGTATCATAGGTGTGTGTGTGCCAGTGAAACAACATGCAAGAGCAGCAGACCTTCTTGCTCATGCCCATGGCAGTTCAAACCTGAATATTGTTTCAACCATAATAATATTCTTAACAGGCCAAATGTCAGCTGTTTGTGCGCACAGCATCTACTGCATCGAGCTTATAGTGCAACCGAAACATGTCTTGAGCAAGTTTTGCATTGGTTCTACCGAATAAGGTTTTTCTTGACATAATATTTAAACCTGGTGCCAGTCTTTGCACAAGTGCCATAAATGCACGCTTTGAAAAAAATGGTACACAATGGGGACATTGACCCCACAGTCTACACTCTACAATCAAGTTATCGATCTTACTCGTATATTCGTCGTATTAAGGCTGAGTCTGACTCTGAGTGGCTGTGATAAGGGGCCGTCCATAAATGTAGTAACGCACTTAGGGGAGGGGTTCAAACATTTATGACTGTGTGATGATGGGGGAGGGGTTTCCAGAAATGTGACGTCACATAATACTAAATATTTTGATTACCATAATACCGCAATGCCTATGTTACCGAAAAATTGGTACTTGTCGGTTATCTGTTGCCATGCCCCAACCGTCAGCGTCAACGGTCAACAGTCAACGGCTGTCGGTAGGCCGAGGCGGCGTCGGCTGGGCCTCGCGTTGGGGTAAATTCAAATAGGGTGAAAGGACAGGCCGCCATCCCGACACTAACCCTAATCCTAACCCTAACCATTACCCTACGGATCCTGATAACTCACTGTTGACACATTTGACGCATTTAACTATAACTTTGTTATCAATTTCTTTGACTATCTTTAAAAAGTTCCATCTAGATCAGCGGTTCTCAACCTTTATAGTGCCACGACCCTTTTAATTCAATTTCCATGATGTGGCGGGCGACCACCAACTAGGCCCGCCGAGAGAAATTCGGGCCTCTGCAGAATAAAATTTCTTGACGACCTTTTTTTTCTTTTTTTGCTTGTCAGCCTTTTTAACATCTTAAAATTAGCTGATGACCTTTTTTGCTCGTCAGCCTTTTTACATGTTAAACTGAGTAAATTTTGCGCAATAACAATAACAGAGACAACCCTATATTTCTGAAGGTCTCCGGCGACTCTGGCAAATCGTCATTCGACCCCCGTGGGGGTCGCGACCCACAGGTTGAGAACCGCTGATCTAGATTCTAGAATAGCGGATTAAGTTTTATCATCCGCCAGCATAAACATAAACAACATAGCATGATGGGACTATACGACTTCTGAAACTCCAGATTTAAGGAGATGGCCCGGAATGACATAACATACAAATAAATTTACTAAGTAGTACTGATCAAATTCGCATAACCAGACCTGTTTTCATTAAGTGTGACAGAAAATGATTTAGAAAATGATTCTGAGAAACACAAAAATCAAAAAATCACAAAAGTTATGATTTTAAATAAAACCAATCGTGTCTTATGATTTAAATCGTGGTTTTAAATTTAAAACTGAAGATCTCTATTGCTCTCTGGTGCCTCTCGTTGTTCACTAAGGGCTGCGCCATAGACACTTTAAATTAAGGACTGACGGCATTGCTTAACTTGGGTTCTCCGCGCACTGTGGCGAAACTGCTTGACAAAAGGACTTTAAAATTGACAACACATATAACTCTAAATGTTTGCAATCGGTCGAACTCCTTGGATTTTGGCTCGTTTCAAATAAAGACTCAATTTTCATGCATTTTAGCTTTCATAACACCCAATATTGCTGTTTCATCATCATTTTTAATAGGCTAGTAGGCCTAACTTGTATTTATCAATTTTTAGACACGAAGAGCCGCAAGTCTTTGTGATAAATGTAAACCCAGGGACCAGACCAGGTTGCCAATCAGACGGATCTAGCCCCATTCTTGCATATGGGAGAAGTCAAGTCTCCAAACCACCCAGGGTTTAGAAATACAGTTAGTTTTCGTCATAAAAAAACGAATGAATACATTTAACCATTATAAATCTCAACTTAGTTAAGACAAATTTGCGAACATCGTCTTTGCACATGTCTGCTGTTGGTCAATTACCTGTAAGCAGGGGGATTAAACTTTAGGGTTAGGGTTAATTTTAACAAGTGCTGCTTCGCTTAACAGTTTTTCTTGTCGTCCAACAGTTTTTTCCTGTTGCATCTGTCGAGAATTTCAGCTTTCATTAGCAAATTAAGCAATGTCTTATATGCTCGTTCATCACAAGCAACTGGCACATCAACATACGACAGAAGTTTTGCTACGTAAGAGCGACAATTGCTGTTAGACGTGGAAAGACATGATATGAAATTAACAGTGCGGTGAACGAAGAAAGTTGTTGACAAGGTTGGTCGAGTAAGACCACCTCGATCTAGTTCATTTAAGAAGTCAGATGATAATGTTGAATCAGCTGTTTAATTGTCACTATCATGCACAACCGCCGGAAACTTACGTGACCGATATCCCGCTAATGAAGGTGATTTCATGCTTACTGTCCCATCAGGCAGGCTTGAGGAGAGGGGTGCAGACGGTAAATTGTTCCGGAGCCCATGGAGCACAAAGGGGCCCATGTGCAGGTCATCAAATTTTTTCACACTTGTTAGGGGAATTCAGATCTGAAAAGACCGACAAGCAAAATAAGGTCATCAAAAGTTTTTCACATTTGTTAGTGGCCCGTGACTACCTTTTGCACTGGGGCCCGAAAGTTCTCTCGGCGGCCCTGCCATTAGGCAGCAAGGACCTAAATGTGTCGTAAATAGTATGATCAGCAACGTATTCAATGTCTACGCCATCTGGATTTTTGTTACAAAGTGCACATTTAGTAACCACTGGAAGAATCGCCATGATCTCGATAGCTGTTACGGTTTCACCTCGTGCAATTTCGGTCGGTTTCGGTTCGGTTTTAACCGAAAAACCGCGGTTTCTGTTCGGTTCGTTTTTTTAACATCACTAGAATGCACAGCTTTTAAGCGTTAAAAATAGAGAAAACGTCGTTTTTTGTGTCATGTCTATGATGAGTAGCAGGGAATGTAGAATGGCCAGCAGCACTGCCTATGCAAAAGTGATGTCAATTTTACGTAGATTTACTTTTACGTAGCAATTATTGGCAATTGCATTAACTGAGAAGAGAAGTCGCGCATGCATTGTATTTGCTATTCTCTACGAAAAAAATGTCCTAATTTACATGTTAAAAAACCGCGGTTTCGGTTCGGTTTTAACCCAAAAACCGCGGTTTCGGTTCGGTTCGGTTAACCGTAAGAGCACTAGGCCTACTCGACACACTTATCAAATTAGTTGGTGTAGCCGCAGAACTTTGGCAGGGGCCAGAACATCTGTGTTATCGCTATAGAAATTTCCTCCACAGCGGTGCCTTGCATTACCGAAGAATTTCTCTAAGCTCTAAAAGATCTTGTTCGAAAGCTGCAGGAAGCACGTACTGGAAGTGGTGATCAGTGTCTCAGCAGCGGCGATGTTGAATTTGGTCGAATGGTCGTTGTAACGAATGCATCTGCTGTAAAAGTTTTGAGCTTGCATCGTCGTACACCAGTTCCACTCCAACGCAACGACAGCTTGCAACGACATCCCACAGTTTTGACAGTTTCTTAGGCTACCATGGCGTTCTGGAGTCTTTCTCACGCTTTTTTACTACATTTATAAAACGCACTATTCCCTCTTCGTGATCCTCTCTTCTCTCCAAAGCCAGGAACGCTGTTGTTGTCTTGTTATGAAAAACCTGGCACCAGAGGTACACTCTGACGTTGCAAGATTTTGGGGTGTGCTGATGTATAGTTTAGTTTTAACATAATATGTTTCTATCTTATGTTTATGAACGGTGACGTTGATGCAATCCTACATAGATTTAAAAATAAATTATAGATCTTTAAAAAGTGTATAGATATGGTAAAATATCATTTTTAAAATTTTATTACTGTCAGCCTATCCGTGCAATAAGTAAAATTATTTATCAGTTTCAGCTGCTGTAAGACCTCGAACTGCGGTTAAGTGATGAACATTAAAAATACCGAGAGCGAGCGCCGTTCTTGAATTTAAGGTGTCTAAGGCTGCAGTGCTGTTATGTATCAGACGAGAGTGCACACTCACATTCTAGCGAATCAAGATTTTGCAGATGTGTAAAACATGTCAACGGTTTTGCATTACTCAAATCTTCGATTTCATTATCACTCAAGTTTAGAGCAAAAAGCTTTTTGACAGCGATCCAACATTTGGTTTTAAATCCCTCCAAAACTGTTGATCATAATTAATTAATATGTGCGGGTAATATTTCTTATGCTTTTATTTCAATCCTTCAAATTTAATCGTCACTAGAAATAAGAATTTAAGAATTATATTATACTAGCTGTTAACCCGTCAAAAATTACGGGGAGATTTATCTCCGATTTATTACAAAAGTTCATATTACTATATATAACATTGTTTAAAATCTTAAAATGTAAAGTGTTGTGTGCTCACTGTCATCTATATTGGCAGCAACCTTTCCAACAATGGTGACGTTGACCTTGATGATAATGTAAGAATTGGGAAGGCGCCAGCAGTATTCCGACGTCCCAACAAAATACGGAGGTGCAGCTCTATCAACAAGAGTACCAAGCTGCCATTGTAATAACGACTGCTCTGTATGCAAGTGAAACGTTGAAGAGTACAAAGATTATTATTATTATTATTATTATTATTATTATTATTATTATTATTATTATTATTATTATTATTATTATTATTATTATTATTATTATTATTATTATTATTATTCAGTGATGGGCACTAACTATTTTTTTAGTTAAACTTTAACTAAACTTTTTGCAATCAAGCAGTTTAACTTTTTAAGTAACTAACTTTTCACTGTAGTAGTTTAACTTTAACTGATAACTAACTAAAGCAGTTTAACTTATAACTTTAACTTTTAACTTTGACATGAGCTACTGAGCTAGTAAAACTAGGCTACAAGCTGCAACGAACACAATTTACGATTATAATTTCATATAGCACAATTTTAACAATAATTCTAATAATAATAACGGTAATAATAATAATAATAATAATAATAATAATAATAATAATAATAATAATAATAATAATAATAATAATAATTCACAATTGAAACAGGTAATTATGTGGTTGACATGAAAAAGTAGAGCCTACGCGTGACTTAGCCTGTGCTGAAAGTGGCATAGAATCCGAATAACTCAAGTTTAACTAAACTTTTACCCAACCAGTTTAACTTTTGATGCAACTAAAGAAAAGTAGTTTAACTAAAAGTTAACTAATTTTTAGTTAACTTTTGCTCATCACTTTAACTGATAACTAACTAAAGCAGTTTAACTTATAACTTTAACTTTTTAACTTTGACATGAGCTACTGAGCTAGTAAAACTAGGCTACAAGCTGCAACGAACACAATTTACGATTATAATTTCATATAGCACAATTTTAACAATAATTCTAATAATAATAACGGTAATAATAATAATAATAATAATAATAATAATAATAATAATAATAATAATAATAATAATAATAATAATTCACAATTGAAACAGGTAATTATGTGGTTGACATGAAAAAGTAGAGCCTACGCGTGACTTAGCCTGTGCTGAAAGTGGCATAGAATCCGAATAACTCAAGTTTAACTAAACTTTTACCCAACCAGTTTAACTTTTGATGCAACTAAAGAAAAGTAGTTTAACTAAAAGTTAACTAATTTTTAGTTAACTTTTGCTCATCATTATTATTATTATTATTATTATTATTATTATTATTATTATTATTATTATTATTATTATTATTATTATTCAAAGTAGAGATTATTGTGGCGACTTATCCAGAGACTGCGTGGACACATTACAAATCATATTAGCTCATGTGAAATAGCCAAGTGTTGGGTCTCTTCTTGAAGGTGTCTGGCGTTGGAGAGAGTTCAACTGAAGAAGGCCGGCGGTTCCATGCCCTTGCAGCGGTCACGGGAAAGGCACGATCGCCTACACTATAGAAGGCGCGTCGACGGAACGACCAGAGAGGCGGTTCTAGCAGAGCTCAGGCGACACCGACCTGCCTGATCTGCAACTCGCGCTACTTCTGTCGCCAGGTACTCTGGGGCTATACCATGCAGGCAGCGGTAAGCCAGCGTTGCCAACTGATCCGCTCTGGCATTGATAACTAATACTGTCGATACTGTCGACCACCGACCACAACACTCTACTGAAGAGGCTGGAAATAACTTATGGAGTTGGCGGCACCGCACTTCCATGGTTCTCATCATACCTTAACCAGCTGCGCCAACTCAATATCGGATAATTACCCAGTCACGAATGGGGTCCCTCAAGGTTCGGTCCTCGGACCCATTCTCTTTGCTTTATACCTGGTCGACCTACTCGACATAGCTCACAAGCATGATCTGCAAGCACACCTATATGCAGATGATACCCAAGTATATGGGGGTTGTCGCTCAGCTTTCACCCAACAACTCCAATCACGAATTACGAATTGCGTCGCAGAAATGACAGAATGGCTAGGCTCAAATCGTCTCGAGCTGCGAAGACAGAAATCTTATGAATGGCAACCAGAAGACAGCAGCACCTGCTGCAATCCACCCCGGTCCGGATTACTTTACCACCCCGGTCCGGATTATCATGATAACTAAGCCAAGCCCCCACGTCAGAAATCTTGTCATCGACATGGGCAATACCGCCACGACGAGGCAACACGTGACACGCACCGTCGTCAGCTGTTTCGCAGCACTGCGGTTGATCTGCAGTATACGAAAATATGTCTCTCTTACTGCCCTGAAGACTTTGATCAGCGCCTTAGTGCTCACTAAGCTCGTAACGCCACCTTAGCAGGGCTCCCGCAACACCTCCTCGACAGACTCCAGAATGTACTTCATACGGCTGCACGCCTGATCCATCGATCAAGGAAGCACGCCAACATGCCACTGTTGAGCGACCTACATTGGCACTCGGTCCCCAAGCGAATAACGTATAAGCTGGCAACCCTCGTCTATCGGTGTAAAAGTAAAGTAAAGTAAAATCTCGTGGATTTCTATAGCGCCTTGGAAAGCAGCACAACAGTAGCTGCTTATTCTTAGGCGCTGCGACATCAGTTCCTCCTATCTCAGGTCCGAACTTCAGAGATACGCAGACATAGACAGTAGAAGGCGTCTGCGATCTGGCTCCACTGAAGCATTCCTCGTGCCGCGCACACGCCTTGCCACTGCCGGCGAGCGTGCCTCGCCGGTTACCGCAGCGAAAGCCTGGAATCGTCTCTCCATCAGTGTTGAAACAGCACCTTTTCTGGAAATATTTATTTAAGAAGCGACTGAAGACTTGGCTGTTCGAGATCAGCTACTCTGTTAAATCCTGACCATGAACTATGTAATGTGTTCAAGTAGTCCTCCTAGAACAATTTACCACATAAATCTTAACTGTTAATAATAATAATAATAATAATAATAATAATAATAATAATAATAATAATAATAATAATAATAATAATAATAACTAGTGTAAGTCTCGTCAAAGCGGTTTGACGTGTTCACGAGAAGGGACCTGGAAGATCAACCGCGCCGTTGCGTTCAATACGACCTGGAGACTCAGCATAGATTAGACGTTTTTCACTGACTATGCCTCCGTCAGACCTTAGAAGTGACATGGAAAGATCATATGCTCAATGAGAAAGTTATGCTACTAACTGGCATGGACTCGCTACACTATACAGTAGACGAGCGCAGACGCAGATACATTGGTCACATCTTGCGAATGCCACCCTCAAGACCAGCAGCTCAAAGCGGTTTGACGTGTTCACGAGAAGGGACCTGGAAGATCAACCGCGCCGTTGCGTTCAATACGACCTGGAGACTCAGCAGAAGACGGAAGAAGAGGCAGAAGAAGACCGAGGAAAACATGGCAAGACACTTTCGCAGAAGACATGACGTAGATGGGGCCAGAGATAACCAAAGCAAGAAAAGTTGCCAATGATCGCATCGGCTGTTTCAGAGTGAACGGGAGGATCTTCTAAGTAAGTAAGTCGAACACCAAGCTCCTTGGGTGGTCTTGTCGCCACCACAGGAAGCTGCACACAATAACGGAACCTACCACTACGGTTTGGATCTACGATTCCATTGGGATTTGGTCTCTCACGGGGGGATGCGTATTCCAGTGTTACCTACGACCATTATAAAGTTTGGTTACTTATGGCAGCGACGTCTTTCAACATCTGTCGTGTTGCGTGACAGGCAAACTTACCGGATAAAGATAATTATTTTTTAAGATTATGATTTTTGAGAACTGATGGCAGTTTCATTTCTATTAAAATTAACAACTTTAAAATGTTTATTTTAGATTCCAATAATAATTCCAGTTTTTGTCTTTCTTGCATCAATCTTCATTGTCGTCGCACCAATCGTCGCCGATCCCCAAATAGAATTTCTATATGCAGCTATATTTGTCGCAATCGGTTACTTATTTTACTTACCATTTGTGTTCTTCAAACTTCATTTAGGATGCATGAGTAAGTTTAGTCTTCGGTTGTGATTCTCAAGAAACATTTTTGCTTTGATGTATTTTTATTTACAAGAGCCATCAAATATATTTTCGTAAAAATCGAGGCAATTATATATATAATTACCTCGATTTTGACGTATATATATATATATATATATATATATATATATATATATATATATATATATATATATATATAGTAAATGCCACCATCTACTATGGAATAGATTGGCCATTCAAAAGTGGAATTACTGGAGAATTTAAAAAAATGATGATGGAAAAATCGCTATAGAAAGCACAAGCAGAGGAATGGCGCCTGATTTTAAGCCCGTTAGGCCCGCGAAGAACTTTGACATTTTTATTATTGGTCATCATCATCATCACCGAATCGCTTGGACAGCGGAGGTCCTTTGCGCCAATTGACCTACCACTAATGGAGTTTCCGCGCCATAGTGCAGGACGATCCAGCTCCAATCTGCTGGATCCAAGAGCGTCGAGGTCTCCCAGGGAGATTTAAGTTTCAGTAGTTTCCAGTTCAGGGGAGGATAACGCTCATGACGACGTGCAATGGAGCAGATAGGGGCTCCATGTGCTGGGGTGTTAATGTCCAGCCGTGCATCGTGTCCAAATAATGTCATGTGGCGGCGAGAGACGGTGTCGGGTATTGATGCTCAGTGTTTATTATAGGCCTTCTCTGGGGCGAATTCCTCCCAAAGTTTTAAACGTCCCCAAACATTTTAGAAATGTTGGTTGGGGATGGAAATCCCCCCAAAGTGTGGAGACTCAGACCTTGTCCCCAAACATTAAAAAATCCCCCAATGTCAAGGTGGCTAGAATAAACACTGAAGTGGAGACCAGTATTTTGAGGGCAGTGGCTGACACTGAGCGACGAATACTTCTTATCAGCCTGAGGGCATTGAAGCATCCAGCCACAGTCTTCGCCACGTGTGTCTTCATTGATAGGGTATTATCCAGGAATATCCCGAGGTTCCGCACCGATGACACCGGTTGCACATCAATTCCGTCGATACGTATGCAGGTAGACGGTATAAAATGTTTCTGCCTCTCAGCATCCAACCAAAGAACCTCGGTCTTAATCAGCATTGAGCTGTAACCGATGTGACCTCAGCCACTTGGACAACTCTGTCAAGCAAAGCGTGATTATCTGCTGGAGCAGTTCGGTTGTCGCAGGGGAACAGCTCCCGTAGACCTGTGTATCGTCTGCATAGACGTATGCATGCGTGGGCATGCAATTCAAACCGCTGAACGATGCTCACTACGTCAGCGATGTAGAGAATAGGTCCCAGGACGGACCCCTGTGGAACCCCGCGCAATACCTGGCTCAGCGGCGTAGCGGAGTTGGCACTGAGACGCCCACTACGAACGAAGCTTCCATCTTACGCAGCAGCGTGCCATGGTCCACTGTGTCAAAGGCGGCAGTAAGATCCAATAGCACGATGACTGCTACATCCTTCCTATCGAGAGCCAGGAGAATGTCAGATGTAACTTTCAACACTGCGGTTTCAGTTGAGTGGTATGTGACTATGTGCGGTATGCAGACTGTAGATCGGGAAGCAGCTGTCAGGTAGCGGATGAGTTGATGAGAAACAAGCCGCTCGAGAAGCATTGGTAATACTGTCAGGTTAGAAATTGGCCTGTACGACTTCACATCGGCAGTGTCTGAGTTGTATTTGTAAGTCTCGGAGGCTGAATCTGAATGCTGTCGGCACGATTCCGGCGGACATCGAGCGATTGAAGAGTGCAGTGGTGAATGGTGCGAGTAGATCGGATAATTCCTTTAGAACAACCTTTATAGTGCCGCGACTCTTTTAATTCAATTCCCCCATGATGTGGCGACCCCCCAACGGTAAAATTATTTTAGTTCACAATGTAAACTGCTAAAAATAATAATGCTACGACAATCAAAATGTTCGAAATCGTTATTATTTAATTGTCTCCGTGTCTATCCTCGAATGACAATTATAGTAAACAACTAGTAGGTCGTAACTATCACCGAGGAAATTTTGTACAATAACAAGAAAAGAGACAACCCCATATTTCCGAAGGTTTCAGGCGACCTCTGGCAAATCGTCATTCGACCCCCGTGGGGGTCGCGACCCACAGGTTGAGAACCGCTGCTTTAGAAGAACAGTCGGCAGAGGGTCGTTTGCGCATTGTTTATCCGGCAGTGCTCGTATATGTGAGACCACCTCGTCGGTGGAAAGAGGTTGGAACGATCCGAAGTAGCACTGTGTGGGTTGTACACTAGGCACAGGAGCAATATGATAAATGTGATAAATGATCATTTGTCGCTGCACACAACCCTGCCTTCGTATCACGCAGGCATTAGACGAAGGCGTCAGCTGTGGGTGTTCAATAAGCTTGTATTGGACCTCGGCCAATTAGAATGTTCAAGGACCGCCAGAGACATCGAGGATCGGTGCGCTCAGAGTCGACTTTGTCATTCCAGAAAGCTTCGCGCTTACGGCGAAGTAGTTGCCTATAAGCTCTCTCTCTCTATCACTCGACACATTCAAGAAACTTCTCAAATCATGGCTATTCAGAACAAGTTATTTAGTTATTTAGTTATGTAATGTGTTCACGCAGTCTTTCGACTAGTCACCACAATAATCTTGACTTTACTTACTTACTTATTTACTTTCCGTTGTTCAATCCAGTAGGTTGCTGCTGCGGCAGTAGCAGCAGGGTCCAGATGAGCTATCCGAGTTTTCCGTTCAGCAGACCGCAACTCTCGCTTGGCTCTCAGGCACTCTTCATCAAACCAAAGGTCGGAGGGGCGACGGCGACAGCTCACTGTCGTCACTGGCACCAGTCTCTCCACAATGTCAGTGATCTCCCGGTCATAGAGAAGGGCAAGCTCTTCGATATCCATTGTAGACCATAGATCTGGTCGACAGAGTCTGGAGGTCGCGAGTTCCTTCCGGAACGTGAGGGTGTCTAGCTTTCGCCAGGCCAGGCGCGCCGTGTGATGGAGGCTTAGACCGGGCACGGTTTAGTGCGCGGCACTGTCCATCGGACAAGATGGTGGTCGGACAGCCCCACATCTACAACGCTTATCTGGGGCGGCACAATGTCATTGTAATACGCCACTACATCCAGCAGACCACCCCTGACGTGCGTGGTCTTTTTTTAAACGAGAAGTTGTAAGTAAGTTGTAGGCTGTGAAAAGTTCACAGAGTCATTAGTCATACAAAGTCATTATAAAGTCTAAAGTAGGCTACAGTTATTATTATTATTATTATACAACGACAAGATTATCGTGACATAATGTCTAACGACTGCAAGGGCACGTAACAATAACATTATTAAACAGAAATGAATTGTACAGAGTCACACTACATCATAGCATCTAATAAATAATAATAGTTGCTAATGGGCAGAGCGAAAAACCAGTCACCTGAATGCGGCGATGTCACTGCATTAAATCTAGTTCTGCTATTGTGATTATTATTATGATTATTATTATGAATAT
>CM030858.1:3200300-3237800 GCA_018105865.1 Metaphire vulgaris | reverse complement strand
TTGTTAATTGAATAAGTAATGACGTCATCAACTTCCGGTTAGGGGCCGTCCATAAATGACGTCACGCGATTTTTGCAGTTTTTTATCCCTTTCCCTCGTCGTCAGAAAATGTAAGACCCCTAAAAATGACGTCACAGCGCGTTAACTCTCCCCTCTTTCTAATGCAACAATTAAAGTTTCAATGCACTTTTGTTTTTAATAAAGCGGGTATTGCAATGAATCCGTTTGAAAATACACGTTATAATTATCATAGTTGAAGCAATATTCAGAAACTTTTTAAAATTATTTTAAAAAATGAATTATAGGAATTAAACGTTAAACTTTGCGGTGACCTAGCATTGCGTTATTAATAACAATACTTAGTGACGTCACATTTTTGGAAACCCTCCTTGTCGTCACACTTCTTCACAAATGTTTGAACCCCTCCCCCTAAGTGCGTTACGTCATTTGTGGACAGTCCCTTACCTGAGATGAGTAGAGAGTTCATTTCTTGGTGTAACTACTAGTCTGAACTGGATCTCTATTTGAATGATGCTGCACATGACATCACCAGCCTTCAGCGCTTTCCATTAGTCAAAAAAGTGTTTATTAGGAAGAACATGCTTCTTCCTCCAAGCGCTCCAGTAGAGAGTGTGTGGGCGGGCAGATTCCTACACCACGCCGAAACAGTCTAACTGACGAGCACTTCGAAATACTTTTACTGACAGTTGAGAGCTAATAACAATCTAATTTGAACAATGAACATCAGTTAAACGTTTATGCATATTTTGTTTCAGTAGACTACACTGCTTTTTAATGTTGCCTATTAAGGAACTGTGATTGTTACACAAAATTTGAAATTATCTTCACTTGTTAGTTGATTATTGTGCGTTTTGATATATAAGTGCAGCATCAATAACAAGCCATGTAACTAGTAACTAGTAAGGTAACTAGTTACTTTTGGAAACTAGTAACTAATCTCAGTAACTAGTTACTTTGTATCCCTTACAATTTGTAACTATAACTAGTTACATTCTGCAAGTAACTAGCACAGCACTGCATACCAAAATATGACATTGCGGTGATTGAAATGCTAGAATTGGAAGCGATTAGTGGCTTTCATACAGTAAGAAACTAAAAAGTAAGTAACAGCTCGTAGATTTATATATAAATATATATTATATCTTTGGAAGCTGCACAACATTAACTGCTTATTCTTAGGCGCACAGCCTCTCTTCAAATAGTTATAGGATAGGTGAATGATCATTGATCAGCCAGTGGTCGGGGAACCGGGGTAAATTACCCCAAATGGGGTTTATATAAAATTTTAAGGGGGTAATGGACGCACTCCGATTTTCAATATTTTTTATGCTCTTACTGTAGGAAGGTGGCTTTCACGTGGAAATGTTCTGAACTGAGTGTGGAATCTCAAAACGGAACTTTTCTCTAGTCGATAATTTCGACTAGAGAAAAGATTTAAGCATTTGGGTTAAAGCTTCAGTAGTGGAAACAACGAGCAGAACAAAAATAAGACACCTGCCTTTTCAAAGTTGGATTTCTATTTGGAAGATTGAGAAGATTAGCTTTTCGAACTTCGATCCAGTAAGGAAGCACGTATTGAATTGGAAAGCCAAACAGATCTGCCGTGTTTTCGGAAGTCCACAGCTGCAAAGGTCTTAAAAATTGCACACGAGAAGGTAGTCAAAACGAACATAAAAACAAAACAAATAAATCTATTCGACCCCGAAGACTATCCAAAGTGCTTTGACATCAACATGCCCATTTTCATGTTATTGTATCATAAATTAAACAATGTCATTTATCAAAAGCCTGATGTGAAAATATTTAAAATTAAATTGAATTTAAAAATTCAACTTTTTTGCAAAGTTGCCAGGTGGAAAGTGTCTTGCCCTCTGGAAAACAGGGCCTCTGTGGAGAAATAGTAAAAAAGGCAATACAACGACTAATAAATAAAATATACAAACATCAGGTCAGACCGGTGTAAAGTGTGTGTTGCGTCTGCTTTATAGAGGCGTCCGTATCAAAGAGCCCAGAAAAGTCGACCAAGGACATAGATGCTGGGAAGGGGGTAAGACACTACGGAAAGAACAAGTACGGCAGGGGTGTCCAACTCAAAAACCAGATGGCGGGCTGCATTGGACCACAAACCCAACATCGCGGGCCGCACATGATTGCCAGTACCGGTCTACGAGTAAGTCTATAAGTCTAAGACTAAGTAATTAACAGTGTAAATTGAACATGTAGGTTAAGAACACGGTGAAACATAGCATTACACATTGTTATTTATTCTTGTTCTATGTCCTTGTGGATAAGTAAGCAATTTGGTAATCTCCTAGTCCTAAAAATAACGGAAATAAAGTTAATAACCGGTCCTATAGCTAAAATTTTTATTTTCCCAAACTCGGTGGCGGGACGGATGAAACTGCCGGATCCGGCCCGCGGGCCGCCAGTTGGACAACCCTGAAGTACGGTATTCAGCCCTAAATAGAAAAGCTCAAGATAGAGAGGAGTTGCGACGCTGGTGTATGGAACCTGTTTTTGGGCAGAGTACCTGAACAAGAATCGGCAGTCGATAACAAGAGCAACTGATTGTCACGGCAGGGTTTTTTTCCAGATTGATTGCATGGCAAGAGACAGGTAACTAAATTAGCCATTAATTAAGGAACTATACTGACTGAGTTAGAATTGAATGTCGTATTGTTCGTAATCTACAACATACACACATCTTAGCATAGCTTCACTAAATTAATATGCTACAGTTATTGGCTCATAAGCTTCATACAAGGTTAGTATAATTTCAGGTACACTATTAAGTCAGATGTTTTTTTTCATAAAACGCAATAACTGCATTATTGAATACGCGTGTCGTCACAGAAGTGCGCAAATGAAATGTAGAAAACTGCGAATAATTATATTAAGAATGTGCACATATTAAAAGAATATGCAATCAGCAATAAAAAATGGTAGGAAGAAAATGGTAACGGATCCTATTCAGATGACTGCAGTGTATACTATTAGATGAATACTCAAGAGCTACGGAAAACAAACACGTGAAAAGTAAAGGTAGTCGCGTACTCGAACGAGCGTAGGGTTCCCGGCGCTGATCTTCGGTACTATTCAAACAGCGACGCAGGTGGCATACTCCATTAATCTAGAGTAGGTTGCCATTACTTTCTGTGTACCTGCATTTTACCTTCGCAGCTTAGCGGTGCTATCAATTTATCGACGCCTAAGCGTTGAACAGCTTGGTTGGCCGCCGGCACCACGATTAGATCCTGGGACGGTCGCCCATCCAAGTACTAATTGCGCTCGACGTTGCTTAACTTCGGTGTTCTGACGAGAACCGGTCGCACAACGCCAGATAGGCCGGTCAAAACACACAGAGACGTGAAAATGAAAATAAATAAAGGTTTACAAGCAATAGGAAGAAGGAGAACATTATGGAGGAACAAGAACTTCTTCATGGATCCTCATTATGCAGCTTCAGCTTTCTAGCTGAAGCTGCATTAGTATTAGTAAATATCTCGAATTTTATATGGATCAAAAACCAGGGTACAAAAAAAATTGGTCGCAGAGATGAGCTGTCGAAGAAAAATAATGGGAACAAGCAAATATAAAATTTGAAGACATCAAGCTCTACTTGATGTCTTCAAATTTACCTTCGCAGCTTAGCGGTGCTATCAATCTATCGACGCCTGACAGACGCCTACAGAACCAATCATCGATAAAGTACGCAAAAGGAGCCTAACTTGGTTTGGACCCGTTAAACGAATGGACAACAATAGATGAAAATGCAAAATACAGAGCATTACATACACACAAAGTAGAAGGAAAGAGAGAACGGGGAAGACCAAGAAAAAGATGGAGGAAACAAAGAACACGAAAATTGTAGAAAGATGCAGATTGACGCAAGATCGAGTGGAAATGTTTTGCATCCAAATATTGCCGTCATGTAGGCAGAGAGTGATGATGATGATGATGACGATGACGACGACGACGATGGTGATGATGATGACCTGTCTCACATGGTGCATTTTCGCATTCAACACCAATTCGCCGTAGGGCTTTGGACACATCTCGGACCCAGATAGTAACAAAGTGGTAAATCAGTCTGCGGTGCCAGAACATGCACATTTTAGACTTTAGAACAGGGGTCTCCAAAACTTTTCAGCCACGGGTCACTGCTGACTTCTGACGGCTCCGGGAGCCACATGCACAACAAATTTAGCTTATAAAAATAGGCCTACACTCTACACCGAATCGATAACTGACAATAACAGATAACAATTTTCCTCCTTCTGCAATTGTCAGTTGACTTTCTTTAAAATCTTCTTTTATGTTGTCTATCCATTTTTTTCTGGGCCTGCCTCTTCCTTTTTGCCTTCCTTGTATGTGTAGAGTGCTTTTTTGGGAAGTCTCGAGTCTTCCATCCTGTGTACATGTCCATACCATGTAACAGACATGGGTCAATTACAATTATAATTGTAATTCAATTGTAATTAATTACATTTGGCCAATGTAATTGTAATTGATCTATGGAAAGTTCAATTGCAAGTAATTGTAATTGTAATTGTATTGTATGTAATTGTAATTGTAATTGAGCTATTGTAATTGTTTTACTCAATTACAGGAATGTGAGTTTTATAAGTTCTAATAGCGTATTAGCATGTATGAGCCGAAGTTTTGTCAGTCTATGAATGTATCGCAGTGAATACATTGGATGGTTAGTGAATTGTCAAAGCACAGCGGTTATTGGTAAATGGACTCACTGCTCTGCCAGTTGCCATGCAAAATTTACTTATTTACTTTTTACTGCCTTTCAAATTGGAAGGGAACCAGCTTATCATTTGTCTACTTCCCTGTGTTCTGCGGCTGTGCTTTTTTGTGAATAAAAGTTTAATGCCAGTAAAGATGAGCGTAAATAAAGAAGTAAGTAAGTAAGTAAGTAAGTAAGTAAAATCTCGTGGATTTCTATAGCGCCTTGGAAAGCAGCACAACAGTAGCTGCTTATTCTTAGGCGCTCAGCCTCTCTTAAAATAGCTATAGGAAAGGTGTGGGATCAGCCAGGCAATAGTCAATATCCGAAGGGCAGTGAGGCTAGGTTGTTACAGCTATGGCGGAAATGATTTAAGAAACAGGAAGGATTTAAGCTTAGACCTGAAGACTTGAGGAGATAGTGCAGGAATTATAGGAAACGGGCACTCAGATTTTATTGTTTTAAAGTGTCCAAGTGTGCGAAGGGAAGCTGGGATCGAGTTCCAGAGTTCAGGTGCAGCGTATGAGAAGGCACGGTTGCAAATTTTCAGGGATGATTGATTTAGCGGGCGTGACAGAGTGAGATGAGATGACGAACGCGTGGGTCGAGGAGGCTGAGGGGTTAATAGCGACCTAAGGTAGACAGGTTTTGATGACTGAAGTGAGCTGTGTGTAAGTGTTATTATCTTATATTGGATACGTTCAGTTATTTTAAGCCAATGTAATGATTTTAGTATGGGTGAAATATGGGAGAATTTAGGTGACTTAGTAACAGCACGAGCAAGTGCATTTTGTATTGATTGCAATTTGTTGATAGAGGCTTTGGGAAGGTTATAGTAGAGGGAGTTACAATAATCTAATTTGGAGTGGACTATTGAGGTGGCAATTGTGGAGGCAGTTTTAGTATCTAGGCAAGGACGTAGGCGGCGAAGGTCACGAATATGAACATAGCAGGCTTTTGATAATTGGGAAATTTGTGATTCAAAGTTTAGAAAAGAATCAAATCAAAAGTCAAAAAGAAATCAAATCAAAAAGAAGGAGTAATATGGAATTATTTTGAAAAGTCTGATGACTTTAATAATGCTGTTTCCAATGCAAATGCTAAAGTGAAGTGCCGGTTGTGTGGTGAATTAGTGTCATGCTCGAAAAAGGCTACTTCGAATTTGTTGACTCATTTGCAGGTTTTTGAAACTTTGTGTTACGGTTTTTGAAGTCGGCCGTAGCATATGACTTTGTTGAACTAATTTATGTTAATTATTTTAGACACTTAAGTTTATTAAAAGAAGCAGAAAGAGGAATGAAAAGTAATTGTAATTGTAATTGAGACATTTGTAATTGTAATTGTAATTGAGCCCAATGTAATTGACTGTAATTGGAATTGTAATTGTAATTGACAAAAATCCATATAATTGTAATGTAATTGTAATTGCTTAAAACGTAATTGACCCATGTCTGCCATGTAAGCCTCCTTTTTCAATTCAAACAGCTCCTAACACAAGCAAATCTCACACAGCACATTTCCTTTCCAACTCACACTTTTGGCCACACCTTAGACCTATTAATCACCCTATCTTCTTCATCACTATCCCCTTGTTCATCAGTCAGCCCATGCTCACCATCGGATCATTTCCCCATTTTCACTATCCTAAACGTCTGCCCACCACCCCCTCCACCTCGTGGTACCTACTCATTCCGCCGTCTCAATAAAATTGACATATCCACCTTTTGTGAAGACATTGAATCATCTGACCTCGCCATTCAACCCACAATCACCCTACAATCACTAATTGACAAATATAATTCTGTCCTATCTGCCCTACTCGACAAACATGCTCCCATAATCACACGGCCACTATCATCTCATGGTAACAACCCTTGGTACAATTCCTTCATCCATTCTTATAAGTCATTTAGAAGACGTCTAGAAAGAATTTACAACCGAACACATTCTGCTATTGACCTTAAAAACCTCCGTTCTGCAACAAATCACTACCACAACCTTCTCATATCTGCCAAAAAAATATTATTCTAACTTAATTGCATCCAACAGCTCAAATCCTCGTAAACTTTGGAACACTGTGAATTGTCTATTCCACCGCAATAAAGCAAAGCCTCTTCCTCAATCCATTTTCGCAACTTGCTGAATCATTTGCTAATTTTTTTCTGGAAAAATCTCTAAGATCCGCACCAATCTAAAATCTACCATGACCAATCAAAATACATCTCCACATCACCCATCACCACCAGAAGCTCCTTCCAATTTTTCCTGCTTCACTCCTGTGACTGAGGAAGAAGTATCTAAACTCCTGCAGTCCTTTCCAAACAAGCAATGCAGTCTTGATCCAATACCAACCTCTCTTCTCAAACAGTGTGCCTCTGTCCTAGTACCAACTATTAAAAAAATTATCAATTTATCTCTTTCCACAGGTACATTCCCATCCTCATTTAAAAATTCCCTCGTAACTCCACTTCTTAAAAACCAAACCTTGACAGAGAAGATCTCAACAACTATCGCCCCATTTCAAACCTGTCTGTCCTCTCCAAACTCACAGAGAAAATCGTTCTTTCCAGACTAACTGAGCATTTGTCAAAAACACCTTATACAACACTCACCAATCCGCTTATACAAAACATCATTCAACAGAAACCGTCCTCACATACATTTATGACAAACTCCTCACTGCCATTGGATCTCAACGAGTTACTGGTCTCTGTCTCCTTGATCTTTCTGCTGCCTTTGATACTATAGATCATAAAATCCTACTGAAACGCCTTTCCTCTGGTTTGGAATATCTTCTGTAGCTCACCGCTGGTTCCAATCCTATCTCCAATCTAGATCCTTTCAAGTTTCATGCCAGAATCAAACTTCATCACCCTCCGATCTATACTATGGAGTACCACAAGGATCTGTCCTTGGACCGGTTTTGTTCAGTCTCTACACTACCCCACTGTCATCCTTAATCAACTCTCTCAAATTGAATCATCAACTTTATGCAGACGACACTCAATTATTTCTTTCGTTTACTCCATCTTCCTTTAAGGCATCAATCTCTGAACTAGAATCAGCATTTTTGTCAATCTCATCGTGGATGTCAGCTAATCTTCTTGCCCTCAATCCCTCCAAAACAGAATTTCTCTTATTTGGACTGCCACAACAACTGAAAAATTGAAAATCCCACACTGATTTTAGCCCCAGATACAATAATAACCCCTGTTCCAACTGCAAAAAATCTTGGATTTACTTTTGACTCCTCCCTAAATTTTGAAGCTCACATATCTCAACTATCAAAAACCTGTTATGCTCACATTCGTGATCTACGTCGCCTTCGCCCCTACCTTGATATTAAAACTGCTTCCACTATTGCCACTTCAATAGTTCACTCTAAGTTAGACTACTGCAACTCACTGTTTCACAATCTTCCAAAGGCTTCCATATGTAAACTCAATCGATTCAAAATGCCTTAGCTCGTGCAGTAACTAAATCGCCTAAATTTTGCACCACATTACACCATTACTCAAATCTCTCCACTGGCTCAAGATAACAGAACGCATTGAATATAAAATAATATCGATGACTTATAACTCACTCCATACATCAAAACCAGTCTACCTAAGAAATCTGATAATTCCACAACAACCTGGATCTACTAGATCCTCTTCTCATGTAACTCTCCTTCGACCTCTGAATCAATCATCTCTCAAAATTTGCAATCGTGCTTTTTCATATGCGGCACCTGAGCTTTGGAACTCAATTCCAATATCCCTTCGTTGTCTACATCAAAGCCAAATAACAAACTCTGAGTCACAATTTTCTCCCCTTCTTGCAACATCTCCTCATGTTTTTCTTTCCAAACTAAAATCATTTCTCTTTATAAAATCATTTCCTCCATAGCTATAGCGTCCTGCCCACTCGCCCTTTTGATTAAATGACCCGGCATGAATGACCCACCTTTGGCTATAGCTACTTCATTTGAGATTGAGCGCATAGGAATAAGGAGCTACTTCGGTGCATCTTTTGGAAGCGCTTTAGAAATTAACGAGATTTTACTTACTTACTTACTTACTTACTTTTTCTGAAATTGTCCATGATGATATTTTTTAATCCAATCCGCTGCCGTACATCTTCATTTCTTTCTAAGTTTTTGAAGTCTGCTAACTCCCATAATTCTTCTTAGGCAGCTCAATTCTGCAACGAGTAGTCTTTTTTCATCTTCTCTTTTTGTGACCCAGGTCACAAAATTTATAGTATAAGTTTATAAATCCATATAGTATTTGTGGAATGACAACGGTATTATAGATTTGGACTTTGGTGCTTAATTTAATTTCTTTAGAGTTCCAGATGCGTTTCAGTCTTCCCATTGTTTGTAATCCTTTTGCTACTTTCTGTTTGATGTCTTCTTGGTGGCTTCCATTGCTTGTTATTTGTCCTACATATGTAAAGCTTTTGACCTGTTCAATTCCTGTACTTTCTAGAGTTAATCGCATCTTCGTTTCTCCTGTTTTGCTGACCACCATAGTTTTAGTTTTTGCTGCGTTTATAGCAAGGCCAAATCTTTGGCTTGTGATATTGACTTTGTCTGTCAGTTTTTGTAGATCTTTCATGGATTCTGCAAGCAAGGTGGCATCATCTTCAAGCTTTAAATTAGAAATATTTTCTCCATAACACTTTACACCAATGTTTAAGTCTTTGGTTGCTATTTTGTATATGGCCTCAAGAATTATGATAAACAGCATTGGCGAAAGAATACATCCCTGTCTTGTTCCTACTTCTGTCTTGAACCATTCTGTTAGTTCATGTTCCACCTTCACTGCGTTTTCTGCTTTTCTATACACTGTTCGTATTAGGTTTATTTTTTTTCAATTCCGAAATTTCTCATTGCTTGCCACAGTCCATCGTGCCACACTGAATCAAAAGCTTGTTTGTAATCAATAAAATTAATGTCACATGTATTGTTAGTCTCAATATATTTTTCCAAGATTTGTCTAATAGTAAATAATTGGGTATCACTGAATTGCAAATCAATTTTTGTCATCTGCAGTGACTGAAAATCAGAAGATAAGTCATGGTAGGTAATGACATGGTTAAAAAATTTTCAGGGTCTTATTCTAGAATCTAGACAAACATGCATCCAGATGGACAGGATCAAAGAGAGGAACAAGCATGGAAAGGGAGTCACAGCTTCTTGGCTATAATAATCACTGTGGCGTGATTGCACATCTACAAGCCACCACTCAGCCAATAGCTAAGGGAGCGATTAGCTACTGGTTGAGGGATGCTAGCAGTCAGTCGCTATATTAGCTAACTGGATTCTACTCTATAGAATATACCATAGGGCTCTACAGCAGCGCCACTAATCGGTCGCTTAGCAACTTGTTTCAGGCGTGGCTTGTAAGTGTCCAATCACGCCACATCTATTTCCCTTAACTAGGCTCATTATCCAATGAAGCAAAACAATGTTTCATACCAGTTCTGGTTAAAAGTGTCGTCAGTAATCCAAACGGAAATTTAAAATATTGACTATTTGTATCCAGTCGGTTTTCTGATAGTACGCCCGAACCTAGTTCGTATAGTTCAGTTCCTCAATCATTAGTTGCTGTTCGCTAGGTGGCACTGAGGTTGCATCGGTTATATCTGATGAAGGTTGTTTTGGGCGCTTTGATTCGTTCGCCACGCTGGAGAGGTGTGGTTTGCCAGTGGTTTGGACGGTGGACGCGTCCATCAATCTTGGTGGTTGCCATTAACTTTCCTCATGGAAAAGTATGGGTGCCTTAGAGGAGAACCTGACATGTTTTGACGCCCAACTCTTTATAGATTTGTCGTCAAGACGAACCTGAAACGAACGAGGCGGAAAGATATTTGTAATTTCGGCTCTCTTCCAGCCGTCCGTTGGTTCTACCTTGACCCGAACGATTGTCCTGGTCTATATCCACGACAAACTCTTACCTGCCATCGGTCTCCGACAAGTCATCGGCCTCTGCTTCCTCGATCTTTCTGCCGCATTCGATACTATCGATCACAATATCCTACTTGAGCGACTCTCCCTCTAGTTCGGCATGTCCGAAAAAGCTCATCACTGGTTCAAATCCTACCTCAAGTCTCGCTCCTTCCAAGTTTCATGCCTCAGCCAATCCTCATCATCCCATATCGTAAATTTCGGTGTGCATCCTTGGGCCGGTATTGTTCAGTCTCTCTACTACACCGCTATCATCTTTATTTAACTCTCTCAACTTGAATAACCAACTTTGCTATGTACTCAGCTATTCTTTTAATTTTCACCTTCATCACTTGACACATCAATCACTGCACTTGAATAAGCATTGCGTCTATATCTACATGGATGTCATCCAACCTTCTTACTCTTAATCCATAAAAGACAGAATTTTTCTTAATAGGATTATACAAACCGGTTAAAAATGAACAGTCCCGACTTACAACTTCTTTTGGCTCCAGACACCACAATAATCCCTGCTCAAATGCACAAAACTTGGTAAGAAATTCAATTCATCTTGAAATATCGAATCATAAATCTCTCAACTTTCGAAAACCATAGCTGCCCATATTCATGACTTACGACGCCTTCATCCTTGCCTCGACTTCAAAACTGCCTCCACAATCGCCACTTCAATAGTTCATTCCAAACCAGAATACTGCAAGTCTCTTTACTATAACCTCCCCAAAACCTCCATCAACAAACTATTAAAAATGCACAAGCCAGAGCAGTAACCAAATCACCAGACTTTCTGCTATTTCACCTATACTGAAGTCACTGCTCTGGCTTCAAATATCAGAACGCATCCAGTACAAGATAATAACGATTGTTTACAGTTCACTTCATTCACCAAAACCGGTTTACCTTCGAAAATTCCTAACGCCTCAGCC
Source organism: Metaphire vulgaris (assembly GCA_018105865.1). Classification (NCBI taxonomy): domain Eukaryota; kingdom Metazoa; phylum Annelida; class Clitellata; order Crassiclitellata; family Megascolecidae; genus Metaphire; species Metaphire vulgaris. The sequence continues at coordinate 3,226,165 of CM030858.1, read as the reverse complement.
TCTTGGACCCACACGCGCTTTCTCATACGCCTCACCAGAATTTTTGGAACCCAATTCCAGTTTTCCCCCGTTGTCTACAACATGGTAAAACAACAAGTTCCACATCCTCGGTCCCTTTAAATTCTTCACCATCCATGATGAAGAAATTAATTAGTCCATTTAATTTCTTCTCCACCTCATGGATACACTGACCCTTTGCCCGGCCGACAATCCACCTTGCCTACAGCAATTTAAAGAAAGTTTAAACTACTTCAAAAGCGCTATATAAATTGACGAGATTTTACTTACTTGCTTACTTACTGTCCATTCTGTCGCCTACGTCGGTAGCCTTTAGATCTAAACTTAAAACCTTCCTATTCCAAAAGTAATTTCCTCCATAGCTATAACAGCCTGACCCGCCACCTCATGGATACACTGGTTTTAAATCTTCAGCCAAAACTACTCGGAAATTTGCTGATGGTTTGACTAATTAACGCAAGTATGCTAAGCGAGTATATAACGGTAGTAATCGCCCGATGTTGATGTAGCATGTCGATATATTGGTTCAGTCAACATCACCATTACTCTGGCTATATGTTTGGCAGAACCTGTTATATCAGGGGTGTCAAGACTTTTTGGGCGGCGGGCCAAATCAAATGTCTTCCATGTCCTCGTGGGCCAAATGCAGAAATGCAGTTTTTTTGTTACGCGAGCAAAACACAGGATCTACGATTCTACATAAAGGCAATTTTAAACCCAAAAAAGATTCGACATTAAACCAATTTCTCAAGCCAAACAAGATTTTACATAAAACCAATTTCACGCATAAACTTTTAGGACAAATTTTAGAAACTTAAATATTTTCGAGGTCCAAATAAAATCAGCTCGCGGTCCAAGGTTTTGACACACCTGTTTTATATGCTCAAACTCGTATTTGTCTGCAAATTGTCTAAATTCCACTTAGCTACATACTCTGTACGTAGCTTGGAATTCCACGTCTAGAGAAATCCTAGATTTCTAGCAGTTGGAACAGGGATTATTGTGGTGCCAGGAGCCAAAACTAGTTTAGGGTTGTCAATTTTGTTAGTTTTTGGGGTAGTCCAATTAAAAGAAAATCTGTCTTAGATGGGTTAAGAGCGAGGAGATTAGATGACATCCATGCAGAGATTGATGAGAATGCAGATTCAAGCTCAGTAATACAGCGGTCCCAAAACTTTTTTGATCGCGGACCCCTATTTTGTTTCCAGCTTAGCTCGCGGACCACATTATTTAACAAGTGAACAAGTTACAAGAAAAAAAGATTATCATCAATATCATCATCCTTCCTAAATGTAGTGACAAGTAAAAAAGGGTAATAAGATTATCATCAATATCATCCTCCCTAAATATAGTGACAAGTAAAAAAAGGTCATCTGGATTAGGGCTAGGCCTAACCCTAACCCTAAATATTTTGGGAGGCTCTCGCGGACCCCGCCATATCCTCCGCGGACCCCCTCCGGTCCGCGGACCACAGTTTGGGAATCGCTGCAGTAATAGATGCATTAAATGAAAGAGGTGAGAAGGAAAGGAATAGCTGAGTGTCATCGGCATAGAGTTGGTGATTTAAATTAAAGAATTAATTAAAGATGAGAGCGGTGCGGTATAAAGGCTGAACAGTACAGGCACAAAAACAGATCCTTGAGGCACTCCAAATCTACACTGTGAGATAGAGGAATTTGACACTTGACAGGACACTTGAAAAGACCGGGATTTAAGGTCAGATGAAAACCAGTTGTGAGCTTTTTCATATATTCCAAACCAGAGAGAGTCGTTTGAGCAGAATTTTAAATTGTAAAGAATTCAAAATGTCGGTAAACAGTCATTTATAATAAATTTACAACCAAATTTAGCAACATCGTTTAAAATACCTTTATCTTTAAACGCTTTATAACTCTTTTACGAACAAATAACCTCGATCGCGGTTTGCGCGTTCACAATTAACCATAGAGATATAATCTATGCTGGCGGCCAGCCGCTGTGGATTCGCCAGCGGCAGGTGAGCGGCAGTGGCAGGTTACGATCAGGCCCTCCGAGAGGGGGGGGCAGGGGGGGCAACTGCACAGGGGCCCGGCGGTCTGGAGGGGGCCCGGGCCGATGATGAATATGTATAATTAACAATAAAATGAATAATAACACTAAAGAATGGTTAAAAATGTCAGTTCAGCAGAGGGGCCCGGCGAGCACAAGGGGGCCCGGGACACAGTGCTAAATAAAAATAAACGGCAAACGACGAGCAAAAAAAAAAAAAAAAAAAAAAAAAAAAAAAAACGTCGTCAACATAAAAAGGTCGTAAATATTTATTGATAAAGGGCTGACGAGCAAAAAAAAAAAAGAAAAAAAAAGGGCCCGGAATTTCTCTCGGAGGGCCTGGTTACGATAATCCTCCGTCGGTCCACTGGAGGATTGCCACTTGCAGTCCTCGCTCGGCTTGCCACTATAGCTCCTACATGTATAGAGGCATGTTTATTGGGTGGTGTACGACGATGCAAGCTCGCAACTTTTACAGCAGATGCATTTGTTACAACGACCAATTTCAACATCGCCGCTACGGAGACACTGCTTTCTGATCACCACTTCCAGTATGTGCTTACTGCAGCTTTCGGACAATATCCTTTAGAGAAATTCTTCGGTAATGCAAGGTAACGCTGTGGAGGAAATTTCTATAGCGATATAACAGAGGTTCCGACCGTTGCCAAAGTTCTACGTCTACACCAACTGGCGAAGTTTGATAAAGTGTATCGAGATCATGGCAATTCTTCAGCGGTTACTAAATGTGTACTTTGTAACAAAAAACCAGATGACGTAGACATTGAATGCGTTGTTGATCAAACTATTTACGACACATTTAGGTTCTTGCTGCCTGATGGGACACTAAGCATAAAATCGCCTTCATTAGCGGGATATCGGTCACGTAAGTTTTCGGCGGTTGTGCACGATAGTGACAATTAAACAGCTGATTCAACATTATCACCCGACTTCTTAAATGAACTTAGATCGGGGTGGTCTTACTCAGCCAACCTTGTCAACAACTTTCTTCATTCACAGCGCTGTGAATCTCATGTCATCTCCTTCGGCGTCTAACAGCAATTGTCGCACTTACGTAACAAAACTTCTGTCTTATATTGATGTGCCAGTTGTTAGTGATGGGTGAGCATGTAAGATATTGGTTAACTTCCTGACGAAAGCTGAAATTCTCGACAAAAGTGACAGGGAAAAACTGTTGGACAAGAGAAACTGTTCAGTCGTGGATGTTTAACAATAAGCTTGCACTTAACATTTAAAAAACAGAGTTTTTACTTTTTGGTACATCGTTTAATTTACGTAAATTCGAAGATATTAATCCCTTTATATTTGACATTTCAGTTCATCTAAGTCAGCCTGTCCGCAACCTGTGGGTGATATTTGATAAGAACATGTCCTTTAACGATCATATAAATAAGACCAGCAGAGCTGCTCATATGCAAATCAGACAATCCGCTCTGATTCCTCTTGCAAACGCCCTCGTCAGCAGTAGACTTGATTATTGCAATTCCCTTTACAATGGTGTGACCAGATCTAAGATGCAAAAGTTTTAAAAGGATTAAGAATTCTATTGCCCGAGCCATTACAAAAACTCGTAAGCAAGACCATATCAAACCTGTTCTTCAAAAGTTACACGGCTGCCGGTCGAACAGAGGATTGTATTAAAAACTGATCTCCTGGTTTTTAAAACACTGCAATCAAATCAAAATCAAATGACCTTGATCTTTTGCGGGTGGATTTTGAAGTACCACACCCTCGGGTATTATAAATGGTGCTAAAGAAGTGCATTATTATTATTATTATGGACAAAGACGATGTTCGCAAGTTATTGTTCACCAGTGTGGGGGAGTAACGAGTTACTGTAACTTAGTTACCAAATCAGTAACTATAACTAGATACATTTTTAAAAGGTAACTAGTTACTGTAACTAGATACTTATTTGAGGAACTGTAATGGAAATGTTATAGTTAATTTGCAATTTACTTTTATTTTTATTTCTAGTAGAATTTCTATTAAAAGCAAGCAGCAGCGCGTCAAGACGATAAACGTGCAGAGCAACAGATTCAAAATCAAGAGATTCAAAATCAATAACCTACAGTGTACATTATATAGCGCTGGACACGTGCATTAGGATACGCGGATAGCGTAGATCTGTTTCTTTATAATAATTATTACGCGGTCAGTTCTTCCTTTACATAGCTATTCGCTACATTTAACAGCCTCTACACCAGATGTGTGCACAGGGCATTAATACTCCGGAGCAGAGTAGTTAAATTGAGGATAATTTATTTGAATTTGATGAGCCAAAGTTGATAAACACAGATGCTCAAGTAGAGTTGTATCTGATCCTGAGTGATCCATCAACAGATTTTAAAAGCCTGAATTGTGAATTGAAGCCTGTCATTGATTAAGCAGCTATTCATACAGTAGAATACACCTTTACCATCTAGTGCACCGGCAGAGCAGTTATTTAGTTTAGAAGGTCAGATTCTGAGCCCCTAGATGCAACAGGATGGGAGACGAAAACTTTGAGCAGTAGCTTTTGTTGAGATCCAATAACTTTTCGAGTAAAGTTTTTAACTTGCTTATGTCACATTTTACCTGTAACCTATTTTTAGCCTCATCTTAAAACTTCACAATGTTTGCGACTTCTGATTGCAATTTTGACAGTATCAAACTGTATTAGCTTGCTGATTTTCTCGCTGGCTAGCAACTTGATATTCATGACACTAAAGTCTTGTAGGCCTACATATATTAGTAATGGTTTCTGTATTTGCTTAGTATCAAGTGCTTATTTCATTCAACTTCTAGTGCTTCATCACTAATGTTGAACAACAAAACAAACGAAGTGAAACTGTAGTGTAATAACTGTTATTCCACAATTGGTACTACCAGTACAATTGGTACTACCGGTAGGGTCTATATTGTGGACTTTTCAGTGTCTTTTTAACTGCAAGTAACGTAACTGTAACTAGTTACTTCGCAAGTAACTGTAACTTTAACTAGTTACTTTAAAAAAAGTATCTTGTAACTGTAGCTAGATACAAATAAAAAGTAACTTACCTATGATGTACTATGATGTAGTGTGACCACCTCTCTGTACAATTCATTTCTGTTTAATATTGTTATTGTTACGTGCCCTTGCAGTCGACATTATGTCAAGATAATCTTGTCGTTGTATAATAATAATAATAATAATAATAATAATAATAATATATAATAATACCTAACATTGGTGTTCACTAAGTTGATATGTATAATGGTTAAATGTATTGATATATATATATATATATATATCATATTAAGATCCTTATCTGTATGTCTCTCTGTCTGTTACCTTCAAGCGTTCTGATTGGTTGACTATTGGTAGACGGTTTAGACCGTTTAGTCCTTACGTCAATCAATTGTACTCCTTCCCATTCTGAAGCCTGCTTGTTCCTCTGTCAATATTTCTTCTGAGTAGTGTTTGAGTCTTTGTTGTAGCACATTTGTATATATTTTCCCTGGTATACTGAGTAAGCTTATTCCTCTATAATTATTGCAGTTTGTGTTATCCCCTTTTTTATGTATTGGTACTATTATGGCTTTTCCCCATTCCTCTGGTGATTTTTCTTCTTCGAATATTTTATTGCATAGGTTGTGGAATATATTCACTGTAATTTCCTCTCCTGCTTGTAGCATTTCTGTTGCTATCATATCTGTTCCTGGAGATTTTCTAACTTTCAATCTTTTATGGCTTCTTTTATTTCTTCTTCTGTAAAGTTTGCTATTTCTTCTTCATCATTCTCTTCTCTGTTCTCCTTCCTTATGTTGGTGTCTTCATTGTTATTGCCTGCTGTGTTGTATAATTCTTCAAAATAGTCTTTCCATCTTGTCATTATGTCTTTCTTGTTTTCTAATACTTTACCATTCTTGTCTGTTATTGTGGTTGTCTTCAATTGGATTTGTCCACATAATTCTTTGATCGTCTGGTACAATTTCCTTGAATCGTTGAGTAAGTTTGACCGTTCTATTTCTGCGCATTTTCCAAGTATCCAGTTTTCTTTGTATTCTTTACATTTCCTTTTTATTTCTTTTTGTTATCCTATTGTATTCCTTTTTGGCTACTTTATCCCCTTTTTCTTTCTTTGCTTTTAGGTTTTCCTTTCATCACTCAGTTGCAGTACTATTTGTGTTATCCATGGCTTTTTCTTGTTTCTCTCTATATATCCTATTTGTTCTTCAGCAGTTTTAATGTATATTTCTTTTATTTCTTCCCATAGTTGGTCTATCTCTTTTTTGTCTTTCAGCAGATTTTTCTTTTCCATTTCCTCTTTCAATTTGCTCTTATATTGTTCTTTAGTCGATTCATCCTTGAGTTTGTCTATATTAAATTTATTTTGTGGCTTTGGTGTTTTTTATTCTTTAACCTCAGTCTTAGTTTTGCTATAACTAGCTGGTGGTCACTTCCTATATCTGCACTGGGAAATGACCTGCAGGCAAGTATGCTTGATTTCCATTTCTTATTTATGATTATATAGTCTATCATATTTTTCACTTTACCATCTGGTGATTCCCATGTGTATTTATGCTTCCTTTTTCCTGCTTTGAAAAAGGTGTTGCTTATTGCTAAGTCATATGTCAGGCAGAAGTTCAATAATCTTCGTCCTCTTTCGTTTTCTTCTCCATATCCAAATTTTCCAATTGCTCCCATCCAATTTTCCCATGAATGCCCTACTTTGGCATTATAATCTCCCATTATAATTAATAAGTCATGTCTTGAATGGGAAGGAGTACAATTGATCAAATACATACGATCAGAAGGATAGTAGAAAAATATTGCGAAACAAATAAGAAAATATACCACAATTTCATTGACTTCAAACAAGCATTTGACAGCATACAGCATGAAGATCTATGGCAAGCACTGAAGCACTATGGTATTCCAGAGAAGCTAGTGAATCTTATAAAAACTTATACAGTAAAACAATGAGCAGAGTGAAAATTAATGGGAACTAACAGAATGGTTTGAGATAACAATTGAACGAGACAAGGATGTGGCTTATCTCCACTGCTATTTAATATAATACTAGATGTGGTAATGCAAAAAGCAATACAAAACACAAAAGAAGAAGATGCTGGAGTAAAAGTATATGGACACACAATAAATAATTTAAGGTTTGCAGATGACATAGATGTGATAACAACAAAAGCAGATCACCTACAAATATTAACCAACGAAATAAGCAAGGCCGGAGAAGAAGTGGGGCTAAAAATAAATATACAGAAAACTAAAGCAATGGTCACAGGGAACAAGAAGGGAAAGTTAATCTAAAACTAAAGGAGGAAATAATAGAACAAGTACCAAAATTCGTATACCTAGGATCAGTACTGACAGAAGATGGCCTAAGTGAAGAAGACATAATAAGGAGAATTGGCCTAGCAAGTGCAGCATTTGGTAAACTTCAGAAGATATGGAAAGACAAACAAATATCACTGAAAACAAAACTAAAGCTATATAATACACTGATCAAACCAATACTATTATATGGATCAGAATGCTGGACCATAAAGAAGAAAGACGAAAGAAGATTAATGACTGCAGAAATGAACTGGTTAAGAGGAATAGCAGGAGTCAGCAGAAGACAAAGAATAAGAAATGAAACGATCAGAGAAAAGACAGAGCAAAAAGAAACGATACTCGAATCAATACAGAAACGAAGACTGAAATGGTTTGGTCATGTTGAAAGAATGAAGGAAGAAAGACTCCCAAAGAAAGCACTATACAACTATGTTGAAGGGAAAAGGAGAAAAGGAAGACCAAGAAAAACATGGATAGAAAACTTAAAAGAGGATGCAGAAGAAATGCAAATGAACTTCATCCAAATGACCAGAGCAGCAAGAGACAGACAGAAGTGGAAGGAACTCATTCAGACCCATCGTCCAACCCAATAGGGAAAGACGGAAGGGAAGAAAGAAGAAGAAGAAGTCCTTACGTCGCGATGCGTTGGTGGGTGAGCGTTGACTAATGATAGACGGTTTAGTCCTTACGTCGCGATGCGTTGGTGGACGATGTTCGAAGACGACGTTGCTATCTTCGAACGACGTTGCTATTGGTAACAATTGTTCGTAGAATCGTAGTTTAACACGGTTTAGTCGAGTCATTGCAGCGTCAGAGGGGTGGGCGTGCGATGACGTTGCTATTAGTAACAATTGTTCGTAGCTTGAGGATCTTAACGTACATTTTAACGTACACAAAAATACGTGTACAGCGTCACAAATGGCCACAGTTGCGTGATTTTAACGTACATAGGCCTAATTATTACGTGGCGCAGATCTTGGCTAGGTGGCGATCATTGAAATGTTGTTCAGCATGAACTCAATGATTGGGTATTAGGTATAGGTATTGGATTAGTATTATCCTGCACTGCGAGCGAAGCGAGCGCGAGCGAAGCGAGCATCTTTCTAGTATAATGTATAAATGTATTGATTCGTTTTTAATAATTAAACTAGCTGCATTTCTAAACCCTAGGTGGATTGGGGACTTTATTTTTATCTTCTTGACGACAGGTACGCACGACGAAGGTCGAAGTCAAAGGCGCTTTGACATACTTTGGCATGCCGATGGCGAACGTCGGATAACAGAGACAGCGTAAAGAGACAGCGTAAATCATTCCCTGATGGAAACGACGGAAATCGCCGCCTAAACGTCCACGGTAGCGAATCCCGTAGAAAGGAACATTCCGCTGTAGAACTGTCCGCACCAGGCACGTCAAAGGAACAAAAACACGGGATAAGATGTTGAAAATTCCGCAGATGTTGTAAGAACTGTCCGCGAGGCGAGCCACACGGAGAATTTCTGAGATGCGGGCTCCCGTGAGTAGACCGTCGCCGAGCTAGGTGAATCCGACTTTGGATGAAAAATTCCAGGTTACAATTAGAACGGATGTCGCAGCATTCCCGCACGGGTATCTAGTCTGCAGTTCTGCCAAGCCGCGTTGATAGAAAAATCGCAAAACAAGATGGCGGACTAGACAGGCGACGAATCAGCGACTAAAACCATCCTAATCCACCACAGAAAAGCGCAGAGGACCTCCCGAAAATGACGGGAGGGTCACTTCTCGCACATTTTGCGCTAAAACGAACGCAAAATATCGTCGAACCGCCCAGAACGACGCTTTTCCGAGGCATGCACAGGAGCATGCTTGGCCGCCGGAAACGGCGCGACCGGAAACGAAATTGACCCCTTCCATATGCAAGATAGGGGCGTGGATCCAGCTAGCTGGCAACCGGGTCTGGTCCCTGGGTCTGGTCTGGTCCCATTTATCACAAAGACTTGCGGGCCCTTCGTGTCTAAACATTCTTAAATACAAGTTAGGCCTACTAGCCTATTAAAAATGACAACGAAACATCAATATTAGGTGGTATGAAAGCTAAAATACATGAAAATTGAGTGTTTATTTTAAAAGAGCAAAAATCCAAAGAGTTCGACCGATTGCATACATTTAGAGTCATATGTGTGTCAAATCTTAAGTGCATTTGCCAAGCCGTTTAGCCACAGTGCGCAAAGAACCCAATTTATGCAACGAACCCATTGAAGTTCAAAATACCGAGCATGAGCGCCGTCAGTCCTTAAATTAAGGTGTCTATGGGTGTGGCGTATGCGAAGGAACGGTTGCAAATTTTCAAGGATGACTGATTCAGCGGGCGTGAAAGAGTGATGAGATGACGATCGTGTGGGTCGGGGAGGCTGAGGTGTTAATAGTGCTCTAAAGTAGACAGGTTTTGATGACTGAAGTGGGCTATAAGTAAGTGTTTTTACCTTATATTAGATACTTTAAGTTATTTTAAGCAAGTGCAATGATTTTAGTATGGGTGAAATATGGGAGTACTTAGGCGAATTAGTAACAGCGAGAGCTAAGGCATTTTGAATTGATTGCAATTTATTGATGGAGGCCTTGGGAAGGTTGTAGAAGAGGGTTAGAGTTAGGGTTAAGCACGTTAAGTCTATTTCACTATCTGTATGGCAGGGCCCGTGGTAGGGCTCAGCAAGTAGGGCCCATGCGCTACCGTTAATGTGTATAGCGCCGCCACTGGCGGTGTGGTGTAAAGGCTGAACAGTACGGTTCCCTGTCACTTCCTGGCCGGTCATTGTAAGGTAAAACAATGATGTACAAGGCGGACAGCTGGTGACCAATAATAAGCATCAATCAATCAATCAATAAACTTCTATGGCGCCACTATCATAATGCCCAGGGCATCAGCCGATGGCGCACCAAATCCAAATAGAATTAGAGCCAGGTCAATCCGGAAGATCAGTCAGAACAGCGGGGAGCAATCTAAGGGGGATAAGCCAAGTCAAACAGGTAAGTTTTAAGACCAGATCTAAAAGATGATAAATTTTTAGTTTTGCGAAGTGATATTGGTAATGAATTCCAAAGCTTAGGGCCACACACTGAGAAACAACTAGTGCCAATGACAGTGCGAGAATAAGGAACAACAAATGAAAGTCCTGCCGAATACCTAGTTGACTGAATAGTAGGTCGAGGGATTAGTCGCATCTTAAGGTAATAGGGTTCATTATATAATATGGTTTTAAATACCAAAAGACAAATTTTATAATTAATTCGGTATTTGATAGGAAGCCAATGTAGGGACTGTCTAGCTGGAGAAATATGTTCAAATCTTGGAGTTTTGGATATTACTCTAACTAAGGAATTTTGTACTCTCTGGAGTTTCTGCATATTTGAATTTGTGATGCCGAAAAGCAGGGAATTGCAATAATCGAGGCGACTAGATACCAATGCATTGGCTAACTGAATAAGAACAGGCTTAGGAGGAGATGTCTGATGCGATAGATGTCCCGAATGTGATAATGAGAAATTTTGCAGACTGAATTTATGTGGCTAGTAAAAGAGAGGGAAGAGTCAAATATCACACCAAGGTTGCGAGCAGAAGTACTTCTAGGGACAACAGTGGAATCTCCTAATACTACGGATTTCAGAGATTCAAATTTAGACAATTGAGCTGGAGTACCTAATAGCAAGAACTCAGTTTTTGATGAATTCAAAAGAAGCTTATTTGAATCCATCCATGACTGAATATTAGTAAAGACAGTGGATAGAGTCTTAAGAGAAGAGTTTGAAGAAGATTGATCAAAAGAGATGAGAATTTGAGTATCATCAGCATAAAGATGATATGCCACTTGATGTTCATCAAGAATTGAAGCATCTTGTCGAATAGCATTTCTCGAATGCTTGCCCGTGTCTTCAGCCCGTATATTTGTCCCAATTATTCAAGTTATTGTAAAATGTATATTATATTGAATTATTATTATTATTATTATTATTATTATTATTAGCTAGACGATTTCTATAGCGCAATAAGCATGGCAAAAGTGGCCAAAGACAAGAGAGCTTTACAAAACTACTAATATCCGATGGTGAATAAGCGAGTCTTAAGATTACGTAGAAAAATTCCAAGAGAGTCAGAGTTTGTGACAAAGTCCGGTAGTGAGTTCCACAGTCCTGGATTGCCCCGTGTAACCGACCTGTCCTCGAACTTGAAATATGGATTGAATATGGATGTTTACATTACCGTGACTTGTTTAACTAGGCGTTATAATGTTAGTACAGACCATCGTTGTCAGGTATAGCTGTGTATACGCATGTAATGATTTATATAGGTCTACACTTGTTTACATACACCTAAACGATAGAACAATAAGAACTGTCCAGCATGCAACTAACGGTCCAGGAAGTGACGGTCCAGGAACTGACGGGACACCGTTTAGTACAGACCCAAGAACCAGTGGCGGTGCCACGGGGGTTTGAACCCCCCCACTTGCCATCTGGGCCACCCGTGAGATTCGTGCAAAATTGCAGAGAAAATTTTTTTTTGGAGGGGGGGTAGGGGATGATTGAGGATCGGTTTTATTAGCTATCAAGCGTTCCCTATATATCTACAGGATGGCAGGCCCTCCGAGAGAAATTCCGGGCCCCTGTGCAGAATGGGCGACGGGCCCTTGAGAAGTATTAATTTCTTGACGACCTTTTTTTTGCTTGTCAGCCGTTCAGCCGTTTATAAAGCGTTGACGACCTTTTTTTAGTAGCACTGTGTCTCCCGGGCCCCCTTGTGCGCTCGCCGGGCCCCTGTGCCGAGCTAACATCTTAACCATTCTTTAGTGTTATTACTCATTTTATTGTTAATTATAGATATTCATCATCGGCCCGGGCCCCCTCCTGACCGCCGGGCCCCTGTGCAGTTGCCCCCTCTCGGAGGCCCTGCAGGATGGCGTTGCAGGCTTAAACGTTTTTGTGTTCACAAGAATTGTACATTGGATATTGAAAAGCTCATAAACACCTTTGCTAAACGACTGGATAGGCGAGCAAAGTTCTATTAAATGTAGTGTTATATACTTGAGACCAGAATCAATTGTACAAGACATATAACTGAACAATGATTGATAGTATTGGATGTCTGTTAATTGCTATGGCTTAGCTATTAACCTACTGGTTTGTTAACTAGCAACTTTGATTTGAAGTTTTCATCAGCAATTTAGTTGCCTGCTGTCTACTTTTTGTCGCCTTTTGCCACTTGTGAGTTGTGACATTGAACAAATTTACAGCGGTTTTAAAACAAATTTTATTGAGCAGTACCATCTGCCAACTTACTTTTAGTAACACTGACACTAATGTGGGCCAAAGACAAGTAATTTGACTTAACACGCACATAATCGAAGCAGAATAATTTGAAATTGACTCAAAGCATAAGAAATTACAGACATGGAACCTATTTATACCAGACCTGTGATTAAGTGTCCAACATGCTCTAAAACACACGTAGGACCATCTACGATTTCAAAAAATTTCCGAGGGAGAAACCCCCGTTCCAAGGGAGGCCGCGCTAGACGCGGCCAGGGAGGGAAGTGTCTAACGCGTGGGAATGGGAGGAAGCAGGGTTATTTATAAGATTATCAATTTGGGGTTATTTTAGGGTTATCCCTAACCATAACGCAAAGGTTAACCCTAACCCTAACCCCCACTCTCAAACGTCTGGCGCCGCATCTGCCAAGAACAGATCCTTGGGGCACTCCATAATCTACACGGCGAGATAGAGAAATTTGGCCCAGACAGGACACTTGAAAAGACCGAGATTTGAGATAAGATGTAAACGAGTTGGTGGCAAGGGAGTGGGAGAGGTAGTACCTTTCACTGTACAGAAGTACAGGCACTGGTCCTCACCACTCCCAGGGCAAGGGGATAGCATATCCTCTTGTCAATGACCGTCCGTGCGTGATGAAGAATCACATCCTACTCGAGGTGCCACTGTCGATAACAAAACACGGCGGATCTAGACTTGACCAGTCGATAAACAGGTCCTGGGTGTGGGCAGCAGCACTACCCAGTACTGGACAGAGGCAATGGATGACTGACATCAGTAAGGTTCTGTCACAGACATATAGAGGCATGGGTGTAGCACTTTTAATGGCCTTAGAACTGCGTAATGGGAGTAAACCCAAACAGAAAATCCGGCAGAAGGCAACGGCAAACCACTGCTGTATATGCCAAGTAAACCATGGACGACACTTTACAAAAGAAAGTTAACGGCGTAAAGGAGGACCTGAGGAAAACTCAGAGACTCTCGCCCGGTAGGGGATGTCACGGGCAGCAGGTGAAACCCGACCGTCAACCAGCGACTGTCTGCGATACAAGCAAAGGTGCGTGGAGACAAAGTTTGAGAATTGGAACATGGAATGTCAGAACACTTTTTCAGACAGGGAAACTAGCAAATGTGGTGAAAGAAATGAAAAGATCGAAAGTGAACATCTTGGGAGTGGCAGAAACACGGTGGACAGGATCGGGGAAGATAAACTCAGATGGAATGACACTTATTTACTCAGGCGGGGAAAGGCATGAAGCAGGTGTGGCGATCATATTAGACGAAAAAGTAGCGAAATACATCATAGGATACAGGACAATATCAGAAAGAGCAATAATACTAAAACTGCATGTGAAACCGTTTAATATAAATATTATCCAGGTATATGCACCGACAACAGATCACGAGGAAGACCAAGTCGAACAGTTTTATGAAGAACTAGATAAAGCAATGGAAATGTGTAAATCTAATGAAGTGAAAATTGTTATGGGGGACTTAAACGCTAAGGTTGGTAAAGGAAGGAAGGGCACTGTGGTTGGACCACATGTGTTAGGAGATCGTCATAGCCAACACATCATAGCCAACACATGGTTTGCCAACCACAACAGAAGACTGTGGACCTGGAAGAGCCCAGGTGACAGATATAAGAATCAAATAGATTATATTGCAGTGAGCCAGAGATTCAAAAATGCACTAACTCAAACCAAAACTTTTCCAGGGGCAGATGCTGATAGTGATCATGTCCCAGTTATAGCAGATATTAAAATAAAAGTGAAAAAGTTAAAAAGAAAGGCAAAATTAGACAGGTACGACTGGAAAGAAGTGGAACAAAATCAAAATCTAATGAAAGAGTATCAATTAAAGATTCAAAATAAATTCCAGGTACTGAGTGAGACACAAGATGTGGAACAAATATGGGAAAATTTTAGGGAGGCGCTAATAAAAACTACAGAAGAAGTCATACCTAAGAAAGAGAAGAACAGGAAACAACCCTGGATGAAAAAGGAAATACTAGACATGATGGAAGAAAGAAGAAAGGTAAAAAACATTGACAAGGATAAGTACTGCAACTTGAATAGAAATATAAAAAAGAAATGTCACAAGGCAAAGGAGGAGTGGTTGAATGAAAAATGCAAAGAAATAGAAGAACAAAGAATCACAGGAAAGATACATGATAAAATATGGGAACTATCTGGCAAAAGGAAACCCAGTAGCAATCAGTGCATCAAGACAAAAACTGGAGAAATAGTGATGGAGGAAAACCAGATATTAGACTGATGGCATGAATATATTACAGAACTGTACAATGACAAGAGACGGGACAAGCCTATTACAAAAGAAGTAGATGGACCTCCAATATTAGAAGAAGAAGTTGTAGGGGCCTTGAAGAAGATGAAGAAAAAGTCAGCAGGCCCAGATAACATAGTAACTGAGATGGTACTTACAGCCGGGGAGATAGGAACAAAGAAATTGACAGAAATGGCTAACATCATGTATGAAACAGGGTCCTTGCCACTGGAAATGTGTCAGTCAATATTCATTGCAATACCCAAAAAACAGGAGCAATAGAGTGTGGAGATCACAGAACGATAAGTCTTATAAGTCATATAACGAAGATAGTTCTAAGAGTACTGCTTGAAAGAGCAAGGAGCAGGACTAGAAATGCAATAGCAGAAGAACAATACGGCTTCAAAAAAGACTGTGGATGCCGAAATGCAATTTTTGTACTAAGAATGCTTGGGAACGATGCATCGAGATGCAAAAAGATTTGTATCTATGTTTTATTGATTATGAAAAAGCATTTGATAGCGTGGTGCATGAAACTCTTTTACAGTCTTGGAGAATTCAGGAATTGATGGGAAGGACTTAAGACTGCTACAAGATTTGTATTGAAACAGGAAGCTGCAATCAGGATTAACGGAACTTTAGGAAAATGGATAAAGATACGGAAAGGGGCAAGACAGGGATGTGGAATGTCGCCAGACTTTTTCAACTTATATGGAGAGGAAGTCATAACAGCAATTGAAGATCTAGAAGGTGTCAAAATTGGAGGAAGAAACGTAAATAATCTTAGATTTGCAGACGATGCAACTCTAATAGCTGAGTCAAAGGAGAAACTGCAGGAACTAATAAATAAATTAGCAATAGAAGGCGAAAGGAAAGGTTTAAAGATCAATATAAAAAAGACCTTTTGCATGGTGATTACCAAGAACAAAGTAATACCCACATGCAAAATAAGACTAAACGGCAATAAAATCAAACAAGTGACACACTTCAAATACTTAGGCAGTATGATAACCAGCAATGGGAAATGTGAGAAAGACATAACATCAAGAATAGGATTGGCCAAGGCAGCATTCTTGGAACTTAAAACGATACTTACAAATAGGCACATCTCTTACGAGACACGATTAAGAGTGCTCAAATGCTATATTTGGTCAGTACTCTTGTATGGAGCAGAGACATGGACTATATCCAAGGCCATGGAGAAGAAATTGGAAGCCACAGAAATGTGGTTTCTGAGAAGGATGCTGAAGATTTCATGGACGGAAAAGAAAACCAATGAAGAGATTTTCAATGAAATTGGAATAGAAAGCAGTCTGATGTCAACCATCAAAAAGAGGCAGCTTTCCTTCTTCGGACATGTAATGAGGAAGGAAGGACTGCAGCATTTGGCAATAACCGGAAAAGTGGAGGGAAAAAGAGCCAGAGGAAGGCAGAGAAACACGTATCTAGACTGCCTACGAGAAGGAATTGAGGGAATAATGAATAACATCGAATTAATAAGAGGATGTCAAGATAGAAAAAAGTGGAAATCCATGGTCGCTAACGTAGAAATACACAGCACCTAAAGAAGAAGAAGAAGTAAACGAGTTGTGAACTTTTTCATATATGCCAAACCTGAGGGATAGTCGCTCGAGCAGAATTTTGTGACCTGTGGCATCAACAGTGTTAGGAAAGATCACTTGTAAAATGATCTTGATCAAAGATCAAGATCACTAGAGAAAAATTGATCTAAGATCAAGATCAAAGATCACTAGAGTATAAATGATCTAAGATCAAGATCATTTTAAAAGTGATCTAAGATCAAAGATCATACAAATATAGTTATTATATCATGTATGACGTGTCACGTATGATAACGATACAAGTGTCCACTGTACGATGCATGTAAACTTTTGTAATACTAAGTTACTAACACAACTGAAAACAATTCATGACAATTTTAGCAACTAACTGTCAGTTCACAGTCAGTGTTGAACACGGCAGTTCATTTTCAGCATGAGCAGACGCTCCAACGTTGCGTCAGCCAACCTGTTTCTTCACGGTGTAGCTATCAAACCTTCAATACTAAAAAGTCTTTCGACAGGCGCAGAAGATGGCAGGGTTGTGTTATATTTAACAAATGCTGTCTTGACATGTGGGTATGCCAACAAGCTAGAAAGTTCCTTATTTGGGTTATTCAGGTAGTGCATGACCTCCATCTTGACTGCATTTTCATGACCAGTTGCAACTGAGCAAGCCTCCCTCTGAGTCCCAGTGGCAGTGCCAGTACTAATGTCAGGGCCATACCCATAATCTAATCTAATCTAATCTTAAACTTCTATAGCGCCACTTTCATAAAGCACAGGAGCATCAACCGATGGCACACCAAATCCAAATCACTAAAGATCCAGGTCAAATCCAGGGTATCTGGCCAGACAAACGGGTGAGTCTATGGTGGATAAGCCCGGTCAAAAAGGTGGGTTTTTAATCTTGCTCTAAAAATTTGTAATGAATTTGCAATAATAATCCTCATCATCTGCACCGGCTGCACTAACATGATCATTGAGGTCCGAATGCTTGATTTGTCCGCCATTTTACTCAATACACATTGAAGTTCGTTGATTGATTGACTTAGTTGGGAGAATATGTATAATTTGATCTTCTGTTGATAATAAAGATCAAAATCACCGAAAAAGTAATTTAAAGTCAGAGTCAAAGACCACTAGTAAAAAGTGATCTAGATCAAAGATTATGAATTGTGATCTTAGATCGTGATCCTTGATCTAAGATCACTCCTAACACTGGGCATCAAATGCAGCAGAGAGATCAAGGAGACAAAGGTCAATAAGTTGGAGACCGATTCTGTCATGAATGTCGATGAGGACGGTTTCAGTTGAATGACGTTTAGTGTAGGCAGACCGATGAGCGTATATATATATATATATATATAGCGAGTTATTTGAAAGGTGTTCGGCCAGTCTTGCTCCGTAAGTATTTACAGAAAAGAAAGATATGAGAATGGGCGATATTTATTAAGATCTTCTCAATCAAGACCAGGCTTTTTTAGGAGATGGGTGACAAGAGAGTAGAGCTGGGTCGATTACGATTATTTTTGCTGATTACGATTTTTTTCGATTATTTTTCACGATTACGATTACGGTTTTTTATATAATCGCGATTTCGGTTTCGATTATTTCGCAGCACTTTTAAAGACTGGCTTTCCCTACTGCTCTGTAAAATGGCCAAGTAAATTATACAAATTTTAATCAACTTGTGAAATACAAGTAGATTCACCAAATTGCTAGCTAAACTTGCTGCATCAGGATCAGGATTCAGGGCAATGATCAATAGTAATTAAGCACAAAAATATTCATAAAACACAAAACAGATGAGACACATCGCAATTATCAGTTGGTAGCTACATGTAGCTACCAACTGATCTTCCCCAACATGACTATTAGTTCAGTCTACTGTTGCAGGATGTTATTCAAGTCGTGAGATAAGAACACTAGTTGCTCTACATGATGAGGCTTATGTGCTGCTCGCCTTTATAAACAAATCATACCACACTTCGGAAATATATACAGTATATGATTTATTGTTTGCAATTCGCCGCAGATACACGGGTCCGAGTCGTCCAGACCCCACTTCTGGAGACAGTATTTGCAATGACCCTGCGCTGTCCGGAAGCGGTCCAACAGACACATAAAATGACGTTGCAGAGTATCGAATCCTATAGTTGTCCGATAGCGGGATCTTCTACCAGATGGTACTACCGTACGCACGTAGTTGGTCACCTGAGCCGACTTCCAGTCAAGTCCAGTCAAGTCTCCACTGACCATCGACGTCTGTGGGTTCCTTGTTCAACCGCAGGGGGTGACGTGATTTGAGGAGGATTGGTTAGGTCCTCGTGAAGTGGCCAGTCTTCATTTTCTGCCACATTCTGCAAAAACTTGTCTGCAGCGGCTGGACGACTCAGATTTGGGGGACAGATGTTAGAGAGGACCGGCAGCCACGACAGTTCGGTTGGACGTGGAGTGCCAGAGATGATTCTCATGGCGGCGTGTAGAGTGCCAGAGATGATTCTCATGGCGGCGTGCAGCTGAGTGTCGACGACTTTGGTGTGGGGGAGTTGCAGCAGTACTCAGCAGTTGAGTAGCAGAGTGATAGGGCTGCCTGTCTGAGTGGTGGCATTGGCTCCTCATGTGGATCCGGCAAGTTTCGACAGAAGATTTGTCTGGCTTTTAACTTTGCTGGCAAGCTTATTAAGATGAGTTTTATAGCTCAAGATTCTGTCGAGTGTGACGCCTAGATATACCGGGTGCTGATCATGTTTCAACTCATAACCGTCCATTTGTATGTTCAGTTCACGATTTGCTTCATAGTGTTGTGTAGATGAAACACACAAAAAAACGGTCTTGGTTGGATTCGGTTTAAGCCGCCATATTTTACAGTATTCGGCAATCCGCTGTGTATCGATGTTCAGTTCGTCTTCAATCTCCTTAAAGGATCGAGCCAGAGTGGCAAGGCCGATATCGTCAGCGTATCAAAACTTCCTACTGATGGTATCAGGTAAGTCGTTTGTATACAAATTGAATAACGTAGGGGCTAGAACTGAACCCTGTGGTAGACCGTTTCGTTGATGTCTCCAGGAGCTGACATCTTCTCCCAAGAGAACTAAGAACCGTCTGTCAGAGAGGAGTAATTCCACAAGTTGACAGAACCAGGGTGGCAAGTTGAGCGATAGTTTGTACATTAAACCCGCATGCCACACCGCATCAAAAGCTGCTGTCAAACCCAGAAAGATGGCCTGTTTTTATACGCAGTTGAATCCATTTTCAATGAAAATCTGATAATCAACGGTAAATAGATCCTTCTTTGAATCGGAAATATTGTATAATATAACTTACGGGAATAATCGAAAATTAATCGCGATTTCGATTATTTTTCCGTCGATTATCGATTATTTCGATTTATTTGATAATCGTGCCGATTTCGATTTTTCCAAAAATCACGATTTCGATTAATTGACCCACCTCTACAAGAGAGTTTTTGAATGAAGATGGGAAAGTGCCTGAGGAAAGAGAGAAGTTAGTGATTCTAGTTATTATAGGCATAAGCACGATGACACACTATTTGAGTAGAGAGGTATGTATGGGATGTAGGTCACATCGTTTGTTTGGAAAGGAGAGTAGAAGTTTGGATACCTCTTCTTCAGTTGTAAGAGTGAAGGTGGTTAAATTGCATGGAGGTAGTGGGGAAGGTGCTGCTGATGAGGAGAGGTGGCTTGAGTAATAGTGGAAAACTTAAGGATACTGCAAATCTTTGGAGTTTTTCCCAAAGAAGAAATTAGCAAAAGATTCAGCAAGTTGTGACAGGGAAATGGACTGAGGGAGATGTTTTGAGTATCTGCGATGTAAAATATCATTTACATTTTGCCAGAGCTTTCGTGGGTTAGAGCTGTTTGTTGAAATGATGTTAGAATAGCACTTCTTTTTGGCAGTTGGCAGATGTAAGGAGATTATGGTAGCGGTTTGTGGTGGAATGAAGATTTGAAAGGTCAGATAGAGAAAGTGTTCTATGATAGGTTCGCTCAAGACGTCTGCAAAATGACTTGAAAGCGTGAATGACAAGAGTTGTACAAGGGTTTGCTGTTGTGACATGAAAGAGGTCTTGTGATGGTAGTAGCATGTTTATTGAGAAGACCAGATAGCACAGAATTGTATTTGTCGATCAGTGATGGCAGGGTAGTGGGGGCAAGGGGTTAGTAATTAGGTCAGATGATTTAATGTTGTAACAGAACAAGGCTATGCCAATTCTGTTGAGACGGCGGAATGAGTAGGTGCCACAAGGCGGAGGAGTTGGAGAGCAGATACCTAGCTTGGACGGCAAAGATGTGAAAATTTGAAAATAACCAGATGGAGAGATTTTACTTATTACTGAAATTGGAGATAATGATTAAGAAGAAGATTTGATAATTAGGTCTAAAGTGTGTCCAAAAGTGTGAGTTGGAAGAGATATGAAGTGAAGTTGTGTGGTTTGTCTGTGCGAGTAGTTGTATGAATTGGGTAGAGTTAGGATTGTCATTCTTTTCAACATGTATATTAAAATCACCTGTAATTAAGAATTTGCGTGGAGTTTTAGCCGCAGAGCCGAAAAAGGCAATTTTGTCAAGAAATGTCACGAATGAGGCTGAGTATTTTGATGATGATGGGTGGTGGTAAATGCTGAAAATAGTTAGTTTAAGAGAGGTAGATTGATGGTGAATGACAAATATTCAAATTAAGAGAAATTTATTGATGAGGAGTTGCTAATTTGTATCTGATCGTGAATGAGGAAAGCAGTTCCTCCGCCTGGATTAGAAGTGCAGTTGGTAAACTTTTTTAAACAGGGAAAGCTTAGGAGGGAGAAGCCAGGTGGGGTTGCCTCAATCAGTTGACATGTAGTTGTAGATATCCAGATTTCAGTTAGTGCAACTATATCTATGGCTGGGGAGTGAGGCATGTGCATTGGAAAGAGGGGGTCTAATTTTATGTTAGTAGATTCGTGTAGTGAATGTGTGTGTTGAGGATTAGTGATGGATTGGATATTGAGTGTGCAAAGTATTACGTGTGATTGGGATGGTCCAAAATTTGGGTTAATGTCGCCTGAAAGAGCGAGAAGGATGATGATATCTCTGCGTTGGGTGAGATGGATATCTGAACCAGAGCTGCAGCAAGTACACAATGCTTCAAGTACAAGTACAAGTACAAGAACCTGGCCTCCAAGTACAAGCATTCGAAAAACTTTGAGTACAAGTACCTGACCTCCAAGTACAAGTACAAGTACTTGCATTCCAAAAACTCCGAGTACAAGTACAAGTACTACATCTCTGCCAACCTGTCAGTGTGCTTTCTTTCCAAATGTTTCACGAAGTTAGACGTGGTAACGCATTTTTCTGTTATAACTTTATTTGTACAAAATTTACATTGATCACTAAGATTAATAAATTTGTAATCAGTAAATTCAAATTTAACCAAACGAAGCACTTAACACTCAGATGCTTCATTGTCAGCCATGTTGTTCTTGTTCAAGTTTGCCTGTGCCATAGAATATTTATTAGGCTGTGTTTAATTTTAATGTGCTGCCTGACCGGCAGACAAGACCATAGATTAAAATCTATGGACAAGACCACATAATTCTTCAGCAACCTAGCAGCTGCCTGTTTAATGCTTAGTGGCAGAGATGTCCTCGGTCGTCGTGGTACAGCTCTTCTACTTAATCCTCCCACCTTTCCCGTACCTCTTTTTCTTCCATTAGCAATTTCCCATCTGTTGAATTTATGCACGAAGTGCCAGAGCAATTGAACCCTCCCTTTCTTTTACCCATTACTTCCCTTATCCTCTTATGTATATCTGTTGTGTTTTTACTCGCTTCTATTTCTTTACATTTGTTGTTTAGCAATTCTTCCTTTGCCTCCCTGCATTTCTTCTTTATGTTTCTGTTTAAGATGTTATATTTTACCTCATCTTTATCTTTTATTTTTCTTCTTTCTTCCATCATATCCATTATTTCTGTTTTCATCCATTGCTGTTTTCTTCTTCTCCCCTCCTTAGGTGTTACATGTTTCGCTGTTGCCGCGACCGCTTCCTTGAAGTCTTCCCATATTTTAACTATGTCTTGTTCTTCACCTAGCACCTGGAATCTATTTTTTAATCTCAATTGATATTCTTGTTTTAATTCATAGCTCTTTTCCATTTCTTTCCAGTCGTATCTTTCTATTGTTTCTTTTTTTCTCCTTAGCCTTCTCAGTTTTATTTTCACATCTGCTATTACCGGGGCATGGTCACTATTGCAGTCCGCGCCCGGGTAAGCTTTTGACTGTAGGCCTAGTATTGAGTTCCGAAATCTGCCGTCGATTGCGATATAGTCGATCCGATTTCTGATTTTATCTCCTGGACTCTTCCATGTCCAAAGTCTTCTAGGGTGGTTTTTGAACCACGTATTTGTAATTATCATTCTCTGCTCCTCGCACCATTTCACCCATCTGTCCCCTCTTTCATTCCTCTCTCCCAAACCTCCAGGTCCCACTGACAATCCTGTTTTTCCCTTGCCTACTTTTGCATTCAGGTCCCCCATCACAATTGTTATTTCCTGTGATTTACAGTTACTTTTCGCCTTATCCAAGTCGTCGAGAATTTATCTATATCTTCTTCTGAATGATCTGTAGTTGAGCATATACCTGAATCACATTTATGTCGAACAGTTTGTGCTCTGATTTTACCATTAGCACTCTGTCTGAAATCCCGCAGTGATTTATTATACTTCTAGATATTTCCTCGTCCATTATCAATGCTACTCCTCCCTGGTGTGACTCTCCACCAGAGTAAATGAGCGTCCTTCCCTCTGTGTTAATTTTACCTTGTCCTTCCCACCTTGTTTCAGCAATTCCTAGTATGTTTATCTTCATTCTTCTCATTTCTTGCACAACATTACTCAGTTTCCCTATCTGATATAATGTCCTTACATTCCAGGTGGCAATTCTGGTAATTTGTCCTTTTTGGGTTTTATATTTTTGCGCAGTAGCTGGCTGATGGTCGGGCGTCACCTGCTGCCCATGACCTTCCCTACCAGGCGAGGAACTCTGTGCACTGCCCAGAGTCCCCTTCACGCCATTGTGCTTAATCTTCTTTTCGTCGTCCATGGTTTTCTTGGCAAAAATACGGCAGTGGGTTGCCATTATCTTCTACCGGTTTGTTAGGGTTTTCTCCTTTGCAGCTCTAGGGTCATTAAAGGTGTTACACCCATGCTCCTAGATTTTCTAGACAGAGCCTTGTTGATGTCAATCATCCGTAACCTCTATCTAGTACTGGGTAGTGCTGCTGCCCACTCCCAGGACATGGATAGGAGGAAAAAATATCAATAACATAAGATTTGCGGATGATACAACACTGTTAGCGTACTCGGAAAGAGAGCTGCAGAAACTGGTGGACAAACTAGCAGAGGAAAGTGAGAGAAAAGGACTAAAAATAAACATAAAGAAGACCTTCACTATGGTAATCACAAAACAAAAAGAAGTGCCGAAATGCAAGATTTTATTAAATGGAAGAGAAATAGAACAAGTAACTTATTTCAAATATTTGGGAAGCATTATTACAAGTGATGGAAGAAGTGATAAAGACATCATAACAATAATAGGTATGGCAAAATCTGCCTTCATGGAAATGAAACAAATACTAACGAACAAGAAAATATGAAAAGAAACAAGGCTCAGAGTGCTTAGATGCTATGTATGGTCAGTTTTGTTATATGGATCTGAGACGTGGAACCTATCAAAAAAGATGAAAAAGAAACTGGAAGCGGCAGAAATGTGGTTTTATAGGAGGATGCTAAAGGTCCCATGGACAGACAAGAGAACTAACGAAGAAATACTACAGATGATGGAAGAGAGACGAACACTGATGACTATCATCAAGTTAAGACAGACAAAATTTTTTGGGCACGTGATGAGAAAAGAAGAATTAGAAAACTTGGCAGTGACAGGCATGGTGGAGGGTAAAAGATCAAGAGGAAAACAAAGATTAAAATATACAGACAGAATGAGAGAGGAAATGGGGATAGGAAATAACATCGAACTCCTGAGGAACACTAGAGATCGAGAAAAGTGGAAGTCCATGGCCGCCGACGCAGCAATGCATGGCACCTGAAAGAAGAAGAGGCAGCGATGTAGCAAGTACACAATGCTTCAAGTACAAATGCAAGTACCTGGTCTCCAAGTACAAGTACAAGTATACAAGTACTTGCATTCCAAAAACTCCAACTACAAGTACAAGTACCTGGTCTCCAAGTACAAGTACTAAAAATTTGTACTCGAGTACAACTCGAGTACAAGTACCAAGTACTACATCTCTGATCTGAACAGCGAAGACGAAGATGTTAACAACAAAAGGTCAAGGAAAAGGAGATAGGAATTTTGTTCAAGTGTGATCAATGACAGTGCGGTAGGTCTGGTTTGCATACATCAAGTTTTGAGGAGAAGAATTGAACTGTAAGAATAAACAAATAGAGAGGAATATTTAATGTCATGATGTCAGGCTGAGATTATCAAGGAAAGTCAAGTTGTAAAGAAAAGTCAAATTGTCTTTCAGCTCATGCAGCGGCTCACAAGCTCAGCACGACGTTAATAGTGTGGCTGACTATGCTTCATGCCAAAATAATAAGGCAAATTGAAAATTTATACAGCATAGTTTTAGCGTGGAGTGAAAGAATTTAATAGAAAAACTAAGAGATGGCCTGGAGTTCAAATACAAACAATAACGGTAATGCGATGAGCGATGATAAGTCATGTTGATTCTAGCAGAGTTAAATAAAAATGTAAAGAAAAATATACCAACAGGACCAAAATAAACCTCGAAAAACAATTAAAAAAGAGTAAAATTTTAACAATTCACAAGAGCAATATTGAAAATTTGTCGCATTAAAAGACAAACCAAACGGAACAAAATTTCAGAGCGTCTAGTCTGCATCACTGCAACTCGAAAATCAAAGGAAACTGATTCACTGAATTATTGGAGACATATTGTGCGAACAAAACAGGAATGTCTTAGAGATGGCAAATAAATATTCATTTATATTCATTCTAACGAATATTGGGCTCCAATGAATATTAACGATGACGACTGATTCAAAACATTAGACTGGAGAAAAGCAATTATAATACCAATACACAAGAAATGAGACAGAAAGGAATGCAACAACACCAGAGGAAATCAGTCTCTTAAATGTACCAGAGGCAGTTTTCACCAGAGTCATGTTAAAAAGAATAAATGACACAGTGGATGAAACACTCAGGAAAAACCAGTGTGGATTCAGGAAAGGAAGAGGATGCTCTGACCAAATCTTCATCCTACAACAACCCATTGAGAAAAAAACTAGAATTT
>CM030858.1:2957700-3200200 GCA_018105865.1 Metaphire vulgaris | reverse complement strand
GCGACGATGAAGATATTGCCAAGCTAAGAATTGTCCCACTCACTTTGGATTACAAGAAACACACACAAGGCGTCGCATAAAACTAGTGACAGATGCTCCAACAGCAGTTTATGGTCTGTAGGCAAGAGACGGTTTTATTCACGCCCGAGTAAATTCTCGAAATCTAAGGTCCCTATTTGAGTAAAAAAAGATTATTGTTAAAACTTCTTGTAACAAGCACTTACTCAGTGAGTAGCTGCGTAATGCCGATCACCTATTAAACATTATGCTTACTGGTTTACGGTTTGTAAGCAGTGTCATATATTTCAAAAGGAGCTAACAATTATTTCGTTTGTTTGCATTACGGTCCATCAACACAAAGGCCACGAGGGCCAAACAGGTCATTAGGGCTAACACTCGGCGTGGAAACTATTTTGGCTAACAAACAATGATAATGCATAATATATATATATATATATATATATATATATATATATATATATATATATATATATATATATATATATATATATATGATACCTGCAGTCTTGTGAACTTCGACTTGTCTTTTCTTCAGCCATCCTCGCTACGATCGTAAATCGTAGCGATTATTTTCTGTTGTCTGTCATTCGGGTCTTCGACTAGTCATATGTAAACGAACCTATCATAGAACGCATTTTCCATTTCGCCTTTTAAATCTTCGTTCCGCCACATACCATAATCCACTTCTGCCAAAAAGAAGTACTATTCTAACACCATTTCAACAAATAGATGTAACCGATGAAAGCTCTGGAAAACTGTAAATGACTTTTCCATCGCAAAGACTCAACACCTCTCCCTCAATCCATTTCCCTGTCACAACTTGCTGAATCTTTTGCTAATTTCTTCTTTTGAAAAACTCCAAAGATTCGCAGTAGCCTTAAATCTTCTACTATCACTCAAACCACCTCTCCTCATCACCAACCTCTCCACAACCTCCATGCAACTTATCCAGCTTCACTCCTACAACTGAAGAGGTATCCAGTCTTCTACTCTCCTTTCCAAACAAACAATGTGACCTACATCCCATACCTACCTCTCAACTCAAACAGTGTGCCATCGTGCTTACGCCTATCATAACTAGAATCATTGGAATCTTACCTCATGCACTTTCGCATCCTGGCTCAAAAACTCATTTGTCACTCCTCTCCTAAAAAAACCTGGTCTTGATTGAGAAGATCTTAATAACTATCGACCATTCTCAACTCTTTCTCTTCTATAAAAACTGATGGAGCAAGACTAATCGAACTCGCTATATAACACTCATGAGTCTGCCTACACTAAACATCACTCAACTTAAACCGTCCTCACCTACATTCTTGACAGACTGCAACTGTTCTCCGACAAGTTATTGACCTTGTCTCCTTGTCTCCTGCTGCATTTGATACCATAGATCAAAAACTTCTTCTCGAGCGACTCTCCCTCTGGTTTGGCATAGGCCTACCTGAAAGCACACATGAAACACACCTGAAACCACAACTGGTTTACAACTTATCTCAAATCTAGGTCTTTTCAAGTGTCCTGTCTGGGCCAAATTTCTTTATATCGCAGTATAGATGATGAAGTGCCTCAAATATCCGTATTTGGACCTGTACTGTTCAGCCTTTACACCACACCGCTTTCATCTGTAATTAACTCCCGCAATTTAAATCACCAACTGTATTCCCATAACACTCAGCTATTCCTTTCCTTCTCACCTTCATTTAATGCGACTATCACTGATCTTGAATCCGCATTCTCATCAATCTCTGCATGGATGTCATCTAACTTCTTTGCTCTCAAACCATCTAAGACAGAGTTTCTTTTAATTGGACTACCTCAACAACTCAAAAGGTCAAGATCAAGAACAAGGTTATGTCAGAGACCATTGGTCTAAAAATGTCTGTGAATGACGATACCTGAATTTGTATGGAGTTAGCAGTAGGTGGGGAGCATTAGGTGTCGTACTCGTTCTCCATAGCCGTAGTCGTCGTCACTGACAGTGACAACAGCTGTTCCTTGTCTATCTTCTGGTCCTGATGCTTGCCCAAGCCATGCGCGTCGCAGCAGATGCACATCGCAACAAACCTGCTTCATACTTTCACGAAATTTTTGTTCCACCCACTTAAACTTTAAACCATGACGTGACACTGAAACTATTACTGCTTCTCTGACACTTGGTTCAGTGACATTAAGAGTCAAGAAATGCTCAAACCTCGGCCAAACCTCTTTAAGTTCCAGGATCGTGCAAATTGCATCGTATCTAGCATTCCATCTCGTTTGCCCATGCACAAGCAATTTCTTTGCACTTATTTCAGCTACCCGTTATCTGCAGCCTTGCTGCCACGTTTAACAGCGTTCGACATTGCTTGGCATTTCCCCATATAAGGCACGATGCAGTCTGCTATATGCTGATGTTTTAACTGCTTCATCAGCATCCTTTCATACAATCAGATTAAGGCTACGCAAACACATATGGTATGTGGAGGCTGGATCTGTGTGTTTGATTCATCTGCATTAGCCAAAATCTTGCCAATCTTTGGCACAACTACTTCAGCATGACTTTGATGTGGACGTACTGTGTAGGCGTTGTCATTTGCCAATTATAACTGATCATCCGTTTGTGCTTGTCCTTCCAGTTCCTCTCCAATCAGCCTTGGTTCGTCTTCAAGTCCCCACTGGGGAAATGCCTTAGCGAAGTTGCTGGCGTTGTGCCAGTTACTTTTGTTACGATTTTGTCCAAATTAAGGTAATTATTGCTATATTACCTGACACCTGAACTGCCCCCATGGCAGTTCAAACCTGAATATTGTTTCAACCATAATAATATTCTTAACAGACCAAATGTAGCTGTTTGTGCGCACAGCATCTACTGCATTGAGCTTATAGTGCAACCGAAACATGTCTTGAGCAAATTTGGTATTGATTCTACCGAATAAGGTTTTTCTTGACATAATATTTGAACCTGGTGCCAGTCTTTGCACAAGTGCCATAAATGCACGCTTTGATAAATGGTACACAATGGGGACATTGACCCCACAATGTAGTCTACACTCTATAATCAAGTTATCGATCTTACTCGTATAATCGTCGTATTAAGGCTGAGTCTGACTCTGAGTGGCTGTGATAAGTGGCCGTCCATAAATGAAGTAACGCACTTAAAGGAGGAGGGGTTCAAACATTTATGACTATGTGTGATGATGGGGAAGGGGTTTCCAGAAATGTGACGTCACATAATACTAAATATTTTGATTAATACCGCAATGCCTATGTTACCGAAAATTTGGTACTTGTCGGTTATCTGTTGCCATGCCCCAACCGTCAGCGTCAACGGTCAACGGTCAACGGCTGCCGGTAGGCCGAGGCGGCGTCGGCTGGGTCTAGCGTTGGGGTAAATTCAAATAGGGTGAAAGGACAGGCCGCCATCCCGACCCTAACCATCCCGACCCTAATCCTAACCCTAACCATAACCCTACGGATCCTGATAACTCACTGTTTACACATTTGACGCATTTAACTATGACTTTGTTATCAATTTCTTTGACTATCTTTAAAAAGTTCCATCTAGATCAGCGGTTCTCAACCTTTATAGTGCCAAGACCATTTTAATTCAATTCCCATGATGCGACGACCCCCAACTAGGCCCGCCGAGAGAAATTCGGGCCCCTGCAGAATAAAATTTCTTGACGACCTTTTTTTCTTTTTTTGCTTGTCAGCCTTTTTTTACATCTTAAAATTAGTTGATGACCTTTTTGCTCGTCAGTTTTTTTACATGTTAAACTGAGTAAATTTTGCGCAATAACAATAAAAGAGACAACTCTATATTTCTGAAGGTCTCCGGCGACCCCCTGGCAAATCGTCATTCGACTCCCATGGGGGTCGCGACCCACAGGTTGAGAACCGCTGATCTAGATTCTAGAATAGCGGATTAAGTTTTATCATCCGCCAGCATAAATATAAACAACATAGCATGATAGGACTAGACGACTTCTGAAACTCCAGATTTAAGGAGATGGCCCGGAATGACATAACATACAAATAAATTTACTAAGTAGTACTGATAAAATTCGCATAACCAGAGCTGTTTTCATTAAGTGTGACAGAAAATGATTTTGAAAATTATTCTGAGAAACACAAAAATCATAAAATCACAAAAGTTATGATTTGAAATAAAACCAATCGTGTCTTATGATTTAAATCGTGGTTTTAAATTTAAAACTGAAGATCTATATTGCTCTCTGGTGCCTCTCGTTGTTCAAACAAAGGATCACTATAAGGGCTGCGCCATAGACACTTTTAATTAAGGACTGACGGCATTGCTTAACTTGGGTTCTCCGCGCACTGTGGCCAAACTGCTTGACAAAAGGACTTTAAAATTGAGAACACATATAACTCTAAATGTTTGCAATCGGTCGAACTCCTTGGAATTTGGCTCTTTTCAAATAAAGACTCAATTTTCATGTATTTTAGCTATCATAACACCAAATATTGCTGTTTCATCATCATTTTAATAGGCTAGTAGACCTAACTTGTATTTATTTTACAGACATAATGGGTCATTTCCACAATGACTGGAACTTTTTCTCCCCGGGGGCTGTGCCCCAGTGGAGCTTACGGCCCTACGGACGGGAGGGCTGGGCTTGGTTTCCCACGGGAGGCTGCACCCCAGTAAGGCCTACTGTCTCACATGGTGGCTGCACCCACCCACCCCCATAGGACCTGAGGTCCCACACGTGGGGCTGCGACCCTCAGTGGGACCTACGGCCTCCCTCGGTGGCTTGGGCTTGGTCTACGAGAGGAGGCTGCACTCTAGTAGGACCTACGCCCCCCACGTCGGCTTGGGCTTGGTTTACAAAAGGAAACTGCGCCTCTTCCAGTAGGGCATACAGGCCATGGCCCAACACGGGGGAATACGACGCCACACAAGATACTGCGCCCCAGTGGTGCCGTACAACGTGCAGCCAATCAGGACGCTTCCCAGTGGGGCCAATCCGCCAATCAGGATGATTGGTCAAGTTCCACCCATTATAAAGTTTGGTTACTTATGGCAGCGACGTCTTTCAACATCTGTCGTGTTGCGTGACAGGCAAACTTACCGGATAAAGATAATTATTATTTAAGATTATGATTTTTGAGAACTGATGGCAGTTTCATCTCTATTAAAATTAACAACTTTAAAATGTTTATTTTAGATTCCAATAATAATTCCAGTTTTTGTCTTTCTTGCATCAATCTTCATTGTCGTCGCACCAATCGTCGCCGATCCCCAAATAGAATTTCTATATGCAGCTATATTTGTCGCAATCGGTTACTTATTTTACTTACCATTTGTGTTCTTCAAACTTCATTTAGGATGCATGAGTAAGTTTAGTCTTCGGTTGTGATTCTCAAGAAACATTTTTGCTTTGATGTCTTTATAATTACAAGAGCCATAAAATATATTTTCGTAAAAATCGAGGCAATTATATATATATATATATATATATATATATATATATATTTAACATTTCAAGACGCATTTGTTTAATGTTTCGTTCCCTGTACAGCGCCTTTGACTTTAGTCACTTAGCTATGTTACTGCGCTTAAGAAATTGTCAAGATTAATATATATATATATATATATATATATATATATATATATATATATATATATATATATATATAGTAAATGCCACCATCTACTATGGACTAGATCGGCCATTCAAAAGTGGAATTACTGGAGAATTTAAAAATTGATGATGGAAAAATCGCTATAGAAAGCACAAGCAGAGAAATGGCGCCTAATTTTAAGCCCGTTAGGCCCGCGAAGAACTTTGACTTTTTATTATTGGTCATCATCATCATCACCGAATCGCTTGGACAGCGGAGGTCCGTTGCGCCAATTTACCTACCACTAATGGAGTTTCCGCGCCATAGTGCAGGACGACTCAGCTCCAATCTGCTGGATCCAAGAGCGTCGAGGTCTCACAGGGAGATTTAAGTGTCAGTAGTTTCCAGTTCAGGGGAGGATAACGTTCATGACGACGTGCAATGGCGCAGATAGGGGCTCCATGTGCTGGGGTGTTAATGTCCAGCCGTTCATCGTGTCCAAATAATGTCATGTGGCGGCGAGAGACGGTGTCGGGTATTGATGCTCAGTGTTTATTATAGGCCTTCTCTGGGGCGAATTCCTCCCAAATTTTTAAACGTCCTCAAACATTTTAGAAATGTTGGTTGGGGATGGAAATCCCCCCAAAGTGTGGAGACTCAGACCTTGTCCCCCAAACATTTAAAAATCCCCCAATGTCAAGGTGGCTAGAATAAACACTGATTGATGCTAATCCCATACGCGATGAAACGATGCCATTTGATATATAGTCAAAACAGCGAACATGCAGAATCTGACGTCGAGAGAGCAGGTGGAGGGCCTGTAATCGTTTCGTATCACGTTCTAAAAGTGTCCAAGTGTCTGTACTATAGACTCGAGTAGGAAGGACACATGTCTGATAAAAAACGCAGCTGTGTGCAGGGCAAATACATTCGCTTTGGCTCCATTAGCGTTGAAGCGATCTCATAGCAGAAGCTGCTAAGCCAATCCTGCGGTTGATGTAAGAGGAACATATACCGTCTGAACTCTGAACGCTGCCCAAGTAGGTGACATTGGATGACATTTTTCACTTCCTTCTCATCGGTTGCTTGCATGTGCGGCAAAGCTCACATTTTGCAGTTTGGTCTTTGCTCATGATATGTGCAGATAAATAAGATAGAAACAGCATCGTCATAACAACAGGCGGTCAGAAGTTTAACAGCCAAAAACTTGATCTCTGAAGTGCTTCTGTTTCAAGGTGGTAAAAGGTTTCGGCAAGATTTGTTATGGGTGTGTCTAACAGTGCCACATCGGCAGCATAATCGAGGTAGCTAAAATGGTCTTCTGGTAGCTGGAATCCATTATGACTCATGATCCTTTCCATTACCCAATACATAGCTCTGTATAAGAGGGCAAGTGCTAAGAGTCACCCCCGTCGGATTCCTGTGGATGTCAAGAAGGCACCGGAATGTGCGCCGTTGACACATATTCTGACGTTGCTGCATTCGTGGAGGTCCCCATGTCAGGACTCCAATTGCCTCTCATGGCCTGCCAAAGCGCTTGACGATCGACAAAATCAAATTCTGCCTTCAGATCCACATAAGAGACCTGTAGTGGCTGGTTGAATTCGCGATGGATCTCAGACAGGAGTCTAAGAGCCAATATGGCATCCATGGTGGACCTACCTCCCGTGAATCCAGACTGCTCAGGCCGACGGTAGTATGTCAGTAGTGGATTAAATCGTACGAGTAGAATGTGAGCAAATACCTTGCCGGGAACTGACAGTTATATGATGGGTCTGTGGCTTGAGCATTCGTTTTTTGGGTCTTTGCATTTGTGCAATGCTAATACAATACCTGATTTCCATTCCACTGACACCTTGCCAGAAGACCATATTCGTAGAATGAGCTCGTGGAGAGCTGAACTCACCGGGCACATTTAATCTGCTTAAGGTGGAAGCTTATCCAGACCTGCTACGCGATCGTACCTACGCTTTTGGATAGCTGTGCGGACTTCATCTATGGTTGGGATATTGGTTGACACGCCTGGGTCATCATATGAAGTGAGCGACTCTTCTGCTAGTTTCTTGGCTAGGTGCTGCGGGTGATTTGTTTAGGTCTTTAGAAAAATATTAACGCCAACGCTGTAAGGTCTCGTCTTGATTGGCGCAGAGAGAGCCATCAGCTTCTAGTATGGGAGATGTGCCGTGCATTTTACTGGTGCCACGTAATTCTGTAGATGACTCTTTAAGCTGACCTGAGATTGTTTTTCTTCAGTCCTTCCTCCGCTTCGGAGGCGAGCGATTGATAGTACGACTCCCTGTCACGTTTTGCCTTGACCGTGATGACGCCTTGCAGGCGTTTGCGCTCGTCTTTGTTGCGTGAACTTTGGCCTCCAATTGTGTCCATTGACAGCCATGGTTGCCGGTGGGACTTTATGTACCCAACAGAAACCTTAGCAGCGTGAGGGTGTCTAGCTTTCGCCAGGCCAGGCGCGCCGTGTGATGGAGGCTTAGACCGGGCACGGTTTAGTGAGCGGCACTGTCCATCGGACAAGATGGTGGTCGGACAGCCCCACATCTACAACGCTCATCTGGGGCGGCACAATGCCATTGTAATGCGCCACTACATCCAGTAGACCACCCCTGACGTGCGTGGTCTCTATTTTTTTAAACGAGAAGTTGTAGGCTGTGAAAAGTTCGCAGAGTGATTAGTCATACAAAGTCATTATAAAGTCTAAAGTAGGCTACAGTGCTAATGGGCAGAGCGAAAAACCAGTCACCTGAATGCGGCGATGTCACTGCATTAAACCTAGTTCTGCTATTGTGATTATTATTATGATTATGATTATGATGATGGTGATTATTATTATTATTATTATTATTAGTAGTAGTAGTAGTAGTAGTAGTAGTAGTAATAGTAGTAGTAGTATTAGTAGTAGTAGTAATAGTAGTAGTAGTAGTAGTAGTAGTAGTAGTAGTAGTAGTAGTAGTAGTAGTAGGAGTAGTAGTAGTAGTAGTAGTATAGTAGTAGTAGTAGTAGTACTGTTATTATGATGGCTATATTAGTAGCATTAGTAGCAGTATTATACAGTACTACTACCTACAACGTCAGTAGTAGATGTGGACGGGAATATGGCAGATTGGTTACACGCTAGTGCGGCACGCTGACTGAATGTGTGAAGGTAAGCGTATATTAGAATGTCACCTAGACGACGACCAAATCAAGCAGTAGTAAGCAGTAGTGAGATATTGCTAGAATGTTCCTTCTTGGACGGCGGGCGTGGTCTCATTGCTGTCAGTTCTAGACCACGTGACATCTTTTTTCATTTAGACAGATGCCTAAGATAATTAATTAATAGTGCTAAACAATATAGATAATGTCAGCATAATGTCAGCCTAAATGAATAATAGTTAATCAGTAAAAGGCTGTTATGTTTTAAGTCTATCTATATCTAATTGGCTTTATGATGGCGCGTCCCGAGCGAGTCTATGGCTCTTGATTTGATCCTGGGTTCGCCCTCCCCTCTTGTAGAAAGTACTGCGGATCAAAGCAGGATTTAGAGTACGAGTTGGATCGGCGCATAGACGCAATTTTCCACTGTTTTCCATAGTGATGACTAGTGATGACACCCAGCGAGTAGGTTCGGTGACAGGCGTTATTATTTGGTCTTTAGCCATTTTGTAGGCTACAAAAACGGTTTTTAAGAGCAACTGCGATTCGATGGAGAGGCAGTTGAACGGGTCGGACGGATGAGTCGAGCTCCAAATGAACGAGTCTCTCCATGAGTTCACCTAGTTTGCCATAAAATAAATCTCCGAATAAATCTCCGAATTGCGCTAGAACATCATCGCGGCGCATTGGTATATGCGCATCGCAAATGTGATTATCTTATCTATTAGCTTGAGGTAATGTTCGGTTTTTCGGCACAGTGTCGACAGACGGCGACGATGGTTCTATGATGCAAGTGGACGACGATGTGGTTCTATAGCGCACATATTCTCATCAACGATGCGCAACAAATCCACCTCCCTGCAGGCAGATATGCTGAGGAATGGATTGTCATGAAGTGTGACTTCGCTGCTTAAGCGCTTTTTCGTCGTCGGATGAGTGAGGATTACGTCGATCATTCCAGCGACGCCGTTGAACATCTTCAAAGTGGCGCGCCCTGGACTTGGAGTTGGTCTTGGAGATAAAGCTCTCGTAGACGGATTTTGGAATCGTGGAGAAAAGTCCATAAGAAAACGAACACGCTGATCGTTCACCAAGATATGTGCATAAATTCTCCCTCCAGAGTCAGTGGGGTTAAGAACGAGTGCCGATTCAAAATCGTCTGTTAGCTGTCTCACGCTAGCAGTGGGAGCGCTCTTTGACAGACAGCCGCATAATGAACTTTTCCCACCACGTTCAACAGGTGGCGTTAGAAGTAGGACAGTTGACCCGTGTTGAACCGTCCGCGGTCGTGAAATCGACCACAGTATTTACGTGAGTTGCGCGATAGAAATGTACCACCTTCACGGCAATGATGACGTTGGCTTCGTCGCTGACTCCTGGTCCTTGGCGTCGCGCCGTTGGAAATCAGTTTTTTTCTCCGTCCTCGCGCTGCTGACGTCTGCCGTTTCCGCGTCCGCGAGGCATAGATTCGCAATGGAGGACGTTCACTTCTTCAGGCAACGTCATCGCTTTGAAGTGTCGTGCATTCGGCATATGTATATGGCTTTCTCAAAGTCTAGGTCTTTCGAGCCTAAGAGTTTCCTTCGTGTGACGTAATCGTTGATTCCGATGACGATTCTGTCACGGATCATTGACTGCTCCGCGCCCCCCGAAGCTGCACGAGCGAACCAGTCCCCGTAAGGCGGCGATGTAACAATCTATCGACTCACCTGGCGTCTGCTTTCTGCAATGAAATTCGTAACGCTCGTAGACTTCACTGACGTCACCGACGCAATGGCGCTTGAAGGCATCCAGAAGTGACGTAGTGCTCGTTCTCTCAGCATCCGTGAGAGAGAGCATCCGTGGTCTCGTACACGCAGTAGGCGTCAGTGCCTGCACACGCTAGGAGGATGGCAGCCTGGCATTCGTGTTCTTCCTGATCGATTTTAGCTGCTTTTGAGTAGTTAAGCCATTGGATGTTAAATCTTTTAAAATCACTTGCGAGGTTCGACGCTTGCAAGTTCAGCTAGGCAGGAAGCGGAATTTGAGGTGGAGTGGTCATTACGACACGACTCATAGTTCGAAACCTAGCCTATCAATAATGCTTAGCTTTGACTTACTTTACTAACGAACTGACACCATGTGAAGGTAAGCATATATTAGAATGTAACCTAGACGACGACCAAACCA
The DNA here is from genome assembly GCA_018105865.1 of Metaphire vulgaris. NCBI lineage: Eukaryota > Metazoa > Annelida > Clitellata > Crassiclitellata > Megascolecidae > Metaphire > Metaphire vulgaris. Next base: position 3,189,295 of record CM030858.1, on the reverse strand, counting down.
AGACTGATAAGCAGTCGTAGGCAGTAGTAAGATATTGCTAGAATGTTCTTTATTGGACGGCGGGCGTGGCCTCAATACTGTCAGTCCTAGACCACGTGACAGAATGGGCCAGCTCCCGCAGGAGGATCGACTAATTTCATTCGCTGCGAATGCAAATCGCGGTTCTCGAGAAAGCTATGTCGCTGCTTGTCTGACACCGGAGATCGATCTAATTCGAGTATGGCATTTATTTATTTATTTAGTAGTGTAGTAGTAGTAGTAGTAGTGGTAGTAGTAGTAGTAGTAGTAGTAGTAGTAGTAGTAGTAGTAGAAGTAGTAGTAGCAGTAGCAGTAGCAGTAGTAGTAGTAGTAGTAGTAATGCTATTGTATTTAAAATACGCCGATGAGCTTGAAGTTAATGTGTTAACTCATTGTTTTTCTTCTTTTTATTTTAAAGAGTATATCACGATGTTTCTACAACTCTATCTGCAAATTGCGAAGCCCAAACAATCAGTGGATTAAATTCAAGGTGGCAATCTTTGTGTGACAAATTTGTTGCCTCTGCAGTTTATACGTCACAGCTATCAGCATAAACTATTTAAGTTTAAAAAATTTGTAAGATATAGTGATGTATAGTTTGCAAGATATAGTGATGTATAGTTTTTAGTCATTTTAAAATTTAAATAATCAATAAACTGCTTGTGGTCGATTTAAATAAGAGCAGACTAAATTCGCTAGGCCTATAGACTAGAGGTGGGTCGATTAATCGAAATCGAAATCGTAATCGCGATTTTTGGAAAAACCGAAATCGAAATCGACACGATTATCAAATTAATCGAAATAATCGATAATCGTCGAAAAAATAATCGAAATCGCGATTATTTTTCGATTATTCCCGTATATTATATTATACAATATTTCCGATTCAAAGAAAGATCAATTTACCGTTGATTATAAGATTTTCATTGAAAATGGATTCAACAGCGTCTAAAGACAGGTACCATCTTTCTGGGTTTGACAGCAGCTTTCGATACGGTGTGTCAGGTGGGTTTAATGTACAAACTCTCGCTCAACTTGCCACCCTGGTTCAGTGGCGGCTCTAGGATTTGGCAAGTGGGGGGCCGTTGGGGTGGCAACTTGCCAACTTCTAATCATGGGGGCCAACCATTTGTTGTTTAATGTATGTACCATTAAGTATAGGGTCCCAACTGGGGCCACTGGGGCCAGGCACTCAATAGGGGCACGGGCCCCTGACTCCCGGTGGAGCCGCCACTGCCCTGGTTCTGTCAACTTGTGGAATTGCTCATATCTGAGAGACGGTTCTGAGTTCACTTGGGAGAAGATGTCAGCTCCTGGAGACGTCAGCGAAACGGTCCAACACAGTGTTCAGTTCTAGCACCTATGTTATTCAATTTGTAGGCTTATAGGTCTACAAACGACTTAACCTGATACCATCAGTAGGAAGTTTGGATACGCTGACGATATCGGTCTTGCCACCCAGGCTCGATCCTTTAAGGAGATTGAAGACTTTCTAGGATTGTGAATTGGGGTGGGGTGTCGGGAAAATCTGGGGGTGTCGAAATTTGGAGGTCTCTACCGAAAAAGGCTGACAAGCAAAAAACGTTATAGAGACTCACACAAAGTCTGACACGCAAAAAAGTCATCCGAGGATAAAAGTTGTGGGTGTATTTCTCCATTTGGGGCAGGCCCTTCAGAAGCTGAAGGAGGCCCAGACCAGTTAGAATTTCGAGGCCTCTCCTAGCCTTCCCAACAATTAAAATTTTGACAAGCGAAAAAAGGTAATCACCAATTTTGAGGACCGCAGAATACCTTCCTAGCTTTCCCAAAATCCCAAAATTGTCAACAAGCAAAAAAAAGGTCATCACCAAATTTTGAGGCCCCTTCTAGCTAGTAGTAGCTATCTAGCTTTCTTGCTCTCCCAGAATTCTAGACAAGGAAACAAAGGGAGGCCCCAAATGATGGAGGCCCGGGCCGAATGGCCCTCCTGGCCCCCTCTGAATGGGCCTGTTTGGGGTGTTCAGGGCTAATCAATATGCATTCTGTATGCATACCATTGTCACATTACCAAATTTTAGGGGTGCTGACCTCAAATTGGGGGTGGAGTGTTGGGGGATGTTAGGGGTGTAGAAATATCCCTGTTGAAGACCAACTGAACATCGATACACAGAGGATTGCCGAATACTGTAAAATATGGCGGGAAAGACAGTTTCTAAAGGTACTGTGAAATAATCGAAATCGAAATCGCGATTATATAAAAAACCGTAATCGTTATCGAAATCGTAATCGTGAAAAATAATCCAAAATAATCGTAATCGTAATCGTAAAAAATAATCGTAATCGACCCAGCTCTACTATAGACTGTCAAACTTCTTCCACGTGACTGATTCTAATACGCGGCAGTGTATTGTCTCAATCAGAATAAGGTTGTCACGTTCTCGGACTTGGCATCGAACATCGAAAGCAAAATAGAAAATCGCTGAACGGCGCTCATAAGGCTTATTTAATTAACAAATTAAACAAATGTGCTTGATGATACAGCTATGTTAATTTGTAGCTGCAGCATTTAATAGCAGCTCAATTGACACACGTTAATTTGTTAATTGAATAAGTAATGACGTCATCAACTTCCGGTTAGGGGCCGTCCATAAATGACTTCACGCGATTTTTGCAGTTTTTTATCCCTTTCCCTCGTCACAAGTCGTCAGAAAATGTCAGATCCCTAAAAATGACGTCACAGCGCGTTAACTCCCCCTCTTTCTAATGTAACAATTAAAGTTTCAATGCACTTTTGTTTTTAATAAAGCGGGTATTGCAATGAATTCGTTTGAAAATACACGTCATAATTTTCATAGTTGAAGCGATATTCAGAAACTTTATCAAATTATTTTTAAAAATGAATTATAGGAATTAAACGTTAAACTTTGCGGTAACATAGCATTGCGTTATTAATAACAATACTTAGTGACGTCACATTTTTGGAAACCCTCCCTGTCGTCACACTTCTTCACAATTGTTTGAACCCCTCCCCTAAGTGCGTTACGTCATTTGTGGACAGTCCCTTACCTGAGATGAGTAGAGAGTTCATTTCTTGGTGTAACTACTAGTCTGAACTGGATCTCTATTTGAATGATGCTGCACATGACATCACCAGCCTTCAGCGCTTTCCATTGGTCAAAGAAGTGTTTATTAGGAAGAACCTCCAAGCGCTCCAGTAGAGAGTGTGTGGGCGGGCAGATTCCTACACCACGTCGAAACAGTCTAACTGACGAGCACTTCGAAATACTTTTACTGACAGTTGAGAGCTAATAATCTAATTTGAACAATGAACATCAGTTAAACGTTTATGCATATTTTGTTTCAGTAGACTACACTGCTTTGTTAATGTTGCCTATTAGGGAACTGTGATTGTTACACAAAATTTGAAATTATCTTCAATTGTTAGTTGATTATTGTACGTTTTGATATATAAGTGCAGCATCAATAACAAGCCATGTAACTAGTAACTAGTTAATTTTTTAGTAACTAGTAAGGTAACTAGTTACTTTTGGAAACTAGTAACTAATCTCAGTACTAGTTACTTTGTATCCCTTACAATTTGTAACTATAACTAGTTACATTCTGCAAGTAACTAGCACAACACTGCATACCAAAATATGACATTGCGGTGATTGAAATGCTAGAATTGGAAGCAATTAGTGGCTTTCATACAGTAAGGAAGTAAAAAGTAAGTAACAGCTCGTAGATTTATATATAAATATATATTATATCTTTGGAAGCTGCACAACATTAGCTGCTTATTCTTAGGCGCACAGCCTCTCTTCAAATAGTTATAGGATAGGTGAATGATCAGCCAGTGGTCGGGGAACCGGGGTAAATTACCTCAAATGGGGTTGATATAAAATCTTAAGGGGGTAATGGACACACTCCGATTTTCAATATTTTTTTGCTCTTACTGTAGGAAGGTGGCTTTCACGTGGAAATGTTCTGAACCGAGTGTGGAATCTCAAAACGGAACTTAACATTTTTGTGGTTGATCAAAAGCATGTTCTTGCAGAAAAATTTATAAACTCCTCGTGGTGCATATTTAGTGGATATGTTTGAGAATATGAATACATCAAACAAAGAATTGCAAGACAAAAACGCCAATATCATTTCGGCTAGAGAAAAGATTTAAGCATTTGGGTTAAAGCTTCAGTAGTGGAAACAAAGAACAGAACAAAAATAAGACACCTGCCTTTTCAAAGTTGGCTTTGTATTTGGAAGATTGAGAAGAGGAGCTTTTCGAACTTCAATCAATCAATCAATCAAGTTTATTTTTTCTCAACATACTGATGAGTACAAATCAAGAAAAAAAGACAAGCTTAAGTTAATTAAACTATTAAAGTATAATACATGAATGTCCATTTGCTTGTACATACTTTAAAGAATAATGTTTCAAACTCATAGTACAGAAATCAGTTGAGAGAAAAAAAAGGATTGGCCTAAGGGATTTGTATCCCGTACAATTGGCCAACCTCAAAGTTTGTAATAATATGACATATAAAAGTCTTTAAATGATGGAAATTAGGAATTATTTAGGGATCAAGTAGGAAGTGATTTAGTTTATTGGATGAAAGTAACCACAGATAGTACATATAGTCATATTGATTGTATAAAATGTAGTTAGTACATATAATGTATAATAAAGGTATTTAGTGATCATAATTGAGAATTTGAGTCAATATTAAATAATTTTAGCCAAGAGGAAATTAAGTTTGCCATTTTAAAAGAAATATTTTTAAGTTAGTTTTAAATGAGGTTAATTGGTTTAGATTTTTTAGATCAGGAGGGAGGCTATTCCAAATTCTAGGTCCAGAAAATTTGTTAGTAAATAATCTGGCATTAGTAGATGCATATTGAAGATAGATATTATTACTATTTCTGAGATTGGGTTTACATTTAATGTTTAGATTATCAAAGAATTTGTTTGCATAGAAAATATTGGGTAAAAAGTTATGAAGATATTTAAATACAAATAAGGCAGTTTGCTGTTTATATATATTTTCAATTTTTAAAATATTATAATTATTAAATAGATTGGTTGTATTAGTATAATTCTTTTCTTTAAATATTAGTCTTATTGCTTTATTTTGTAGAATTTGGATTTTGCCAATAGTTGATTTATAAGTATTTGCCCAAATTATATTGCAATAGGTTAGATATGAATGAATAAGAGTAAAATAGATCCAGTAATGAAGCACGTATTGAATTGGAAAGCCAAACAGGTCTGCCGTGTTTTCGGAAGTCCACAGCTGCAAAAGGTCTTAAAAATTGCACACGAGAAGGTAGTCAAAACGACCATAAAACCAAAACAAAGAAATCTATTCGAGCCCGAAGACTAGCCAAAGTGCTTTTACATCAAAATGCCCATTTTCATGTTATTGTATCGTAAATGAAACAATGTCATTTATCAAAAGCCTGATGTGAAAATATTTCAAATAAATTATTTTTTTAAAAAGTCAGAATATTAATCGAGTCTATTGCATTATATTATATTCTGCTTACTTTATATTAAAATTTATATTAAAGACTGAAGACTGTCAAGCAAAAAACGGTCATCAACTCCTCGGAGAGTAAAAGAGTAATTAGAAGTAATAGTAATTAATCGAACACTGAAGACTGACAAGCGAAAAAGTTAATTTTTTACTTTTTTGTAAAGTTGCCAGGTGGAAAGTGTCTTGCCCTCTGGAAAACAGGGCCTCTGTGGAGAAACAGTAAAAAAGGCAATACAACGACTAATAAATTAAATATACAATGAGGTGAACATCAGGTGAGACCGGTGTAAAGTGTGTGTTGCGTCTGCTTTATAGAGGCGTCCGTATCAAAGACGACTGGTGTAAACCTGGTGTAAAGGAGAGATGTCCCTATAGAGAGATAAAGCAGATTGTAACAACTACAGAGGGATAACCTTGCTCAGTGCTGGAGTATACCAGGCAAAGTACACAACAAAATAGTACAACGGCCACAGAACTATGTTGAAAGAGCAATAAGCGAGGAACAAGCAGGATTTAGACCAGGAAGGAGCACGACAAACTAGCTGTTTACAATAAGACAAATCATGTACGAATATATTGAAACAAATAGACCGTGCTACATCAAATGCACTGATTAGATACAAGCGTTCGACCAGTCTGGCGGGAAAGACTATGCCAGGCATTTGAGACACATTGGAATTGCTAAGCATACCAGGCAAATTACAAAAAAAATAGTTTTTAAGATTACACAAATGATACAAATAATTTATTAGAAAGCTGAAAGTGCAATCAAAGGGGTGGTGAAATATCAAAATGGTTCATCAAGAATACAGGAACAAGACAAGGCTTATTACAAGGAATATGACGATTAAAGACTTAGCTGTGGCCAAATTCTGAATCGTAATATTCCGAAGCGCATATTTACTATTTAGACTGGCATTAAACAATCAATCAACAATCAGGGACTCAAAGAACAACAAAGTTGAAGGAATTGACAATATATCTGCAGAAATGCTCAATAATCTGGGTGAAAGGGCAACAAGAGAATTAGTGAGGCTATGTCAAGAAATATATCGGACCGGGGAGTGGCCAGAAGACTTCCTCCAAACAGTAATGATGTCAATACAAAAGAAACAGAATGCAACTGAATGTGGAGACTTTAGAACAATAAGCCTACTTTGTCATGCTTCGAAGATAGTTTTGAAGATCCTTACTAAACGAGTAGAAGCAAAGGCAGAAGCAGTGAAGGGGATCAGTAAAGAACAGTACGGATTCAGGAAAGGCAATGGTACCAGAGATGCAATAGGAATTCTTAGGGCGCTGGAAGAAAGAAGCATAGAAAGGGGCCTTGAAATCTACATATGCTTTGTGGACAGATTTGGCATTTGATCGAGTGGACTGGATAAAACTGAGGAGGGCACTCAGTAGAATGGGAATAGACTACAGAGACAGAAAACTCATCGGAAACCTGTACATGAATCAATCTATCCGTGTGAATGGAAAAGACTGAACCAAGAACGCTGGGTTAGGGTATTACAAAAAGTTTAGATGGGCCAATTATTTGTGGACACAGAGTATATATTTGACATTAAAAGTGTGAAATCAGGCAATGTTGACATTGCCTGAAATTTGTAGGCAATGTCGACATAAGCCGTTTCACTCAGGCAATGTCGACATTGACTGAAATTGTTAGGCATTGTTTAACAATGCCTGAAATTTGCTCAGATTTTCTACACACTTTGCCTGAAATCTTTATCTGTGATGGATTAGCAGCAGGTAAATGTCGGCATATGTCGACTATGAAAAGGCATTTGATCGAGTGGACTGGACAAAACTGATGAGGGCACTCAGAGGAATGGGAATATACAATAGAGACAGAAAACTCATCGGAAACCCGTATATGAATCAATCAATATCTATCCGCCTGAATGGAAAAGACTGAATCAGGAACTCTGGGAAGGGGTAAGACAAGAATGCCATCTCTCACCTTCTCTTTTTAGAAGAGAAGCCTTTGAGAACAGAGAAGATGGAATAGTGGTGGGTGGACAAAGGGTAAGAGACATAGGATTTGCTGATGACCAGATAACTATGACAAACACCAACTATGGATTGCAGGGGTTGATGGACCACTGCTTGATAAGAACGCCAAGTGACATAACGAAATAAGTATTGCCATGAGGAAAGAAGCCATTATGAACAGAAGAGAACTACTGAGAAGAAATTTTAGCCGAGATATGAAAAGGCGATTGGTCAAAACACTAATCTGGCCAGATTTATGGATCAAAAACTTGGACGCTCAGAAAGAAAGAGATAAAGAGACTAGAGGCATTCGAACCAGAGCCGGATTAACCATGTTGCATATGTTTCAATTGAAACGGGCCTACTCATAAATATTTCTTATTTTTCTTATTATTTCCAAAAATGTTCTGTCTGTTTAAGAAAAGATTGTTTACTTTTAGTGTTTTGGGACTTAAACTTAATCCGCTAGGAGCGCTGATGCTTGTTTTCTGGCCTTCGTACAGCGCGAGGCTGTATTCAGACTTACGGCACTGTGACGTCATATCCGTTACCGATTGTGGCATTTGAATATTATCGATGCGTTTTCAGCAATTAAATCACGTAGGAGAGATTTTTGACAATGAATAAATCCATCCATATAATTATTAAATATTTTAAGACATTTTTGTTCCAAGGTATCGCCATGTGGGGCCTATAATTAATTTGTGAAACGGGCCTACAAAACCTTAATCCGGCTCTGATTCGAACTGTGACTTTGGCGAATAATGGACAAAAGTCAGCTGGACAAAGACTCTGCTCTGGAAGAGAAGATTAGAGAATTTCAAATTTTAATATCAGAATTTCGATGGTCTGATAAAAACTATTCATACAAGACAAATGAAGTGGATAGGCCATGTTCTGAGAGAAGAATCAAACCTACTAAGAGAAGTACTAGAATGAAAGATAAATGGGAAAGCACAGAAAAGGACATAAATGCTGGGAAGGGTGTAAGACACTACGGAAAGTCGAAAATTTAAGTACTTTTTAAAATTCTTTCTATTGTTAATTTTCCACGGCAGGGGTGTCCAATTCAAACCAGCCCAGTAGGCACAGCAACGTTTATTAAACGTTGAATAAATGTTAGCCTATAACATTTAGTAAACGTTTAAAACGTATTTAAAATGGAAATCCAATAAACGTTTATCGATAAACGTCGCCTAAACGTTTAACATTAAACGTTGTCTAAACGTTGAATAGCTGAATGTTTATAAAACGTATTTACTGCAACGTTTATAAAACGTTCTGTGTATGTTTAAAATGGAAATTCAGTAAACGTTTAACAATAAACGTCGCCTAAACGTTTAACATTAAACGTTGTCTAAACGTTGAATAGCTGAACGTTTATAAAACGTATTTACTGCAACGTTTATAAAACGTTCAGTGTATGTTTAAAATGGAAATTCAGTAAACGTTTAACAATAAACGTCGCCTAAACGTTTAACATTAAACGTTGTCTAAACGTTGAATAGCTGAACATTTATAAAACGTATTTACTGCAACGTTTATAAAACGTTCTGTGTATGTTTAAAATGGAAATTCAGTAAACGTTTAACAATAAACGTCGCCTAAACGTTTAACATTAAACGTTGTCTAAACGTTGAATAGCTGAATGTTTATAAAACGTATTTACTGCAACGTTTATAAAACGTTCAGTGTATGTTTAAAATGGAAATTCAGTAAACGTTTAACAATAAACGTCGCCTAAACGTTTAACATTAAATGGTGTCTAAACGTTGAATAGCTGAACGTTTATAAAACGTATTTACTGCAACGTTTATAAAACGTTCAGTGTATGTTTAAAATGGAAATTCAGTAAACGTTTAACAATAAACGTCGCCTAAACGTTTAACATTAAACGTTGTCTAAACGTTGAATAGCTGAACATTTATAAAACGTATTTACTGCAACGTTTATAAAACGTTCTGTGTATGTTTAAAATGGAAATTCAGTAAACGTTTAACAATAAACGTCGCCTAAACGTTTAACATTAAACGTTGTCTAAACGTTGAATAGCTGAATGTTTATAAAACGTATTTACTGCAACGTTTATAAAACGTTCAGTGTATGTTTAAAATGGAAATTCAGTAAACGTTTAACAATAAACGTCGCCTAAACGTTTAACATTAAATGGTGTCTAAACGTTGAATAGCTGAACGTTTATAAAACGTATTTACTACAATGTTTATAAAACGTTTAGTGCATGTTTAAAATGAAAATTCAGTAAACGTCTAACTATAAACGTAAACTAAACGTTTAACTATAAACGTTGCCTAAACGATGATCAATAAACGTCGTGTATACGTATTATAGCTGAATGTTTATTAAACGTAATTACTGCAACGTTTATAAAACGTTTAGTGCATGTTTAAAGTGAAAATTCAGTAAACGTTTAACTATAAACATTGCCTAAAAGTTTAGCAGGTGAACATTTATCAATCGTAATTTTTGCCAGGTATATACATGTTAATTTAGTTAACAAATTTAAGCAAACGAACGCTGAGTAGGCCTACTATGAGAAACTTTATTCGTGACAAGCACGGCATCAAACAAGAAATATATGATGAAATGAACCACAGAAAACAAAAAGCAAACACTATATCACGCTTCAACTGCCACTAGCATTGTATGACCGAATGAAATTAGGACAAATCTGTTCTGAAATATCTTAACATCAGAATTAAACAATAGGCTATATCATCGCGTTTCATATCAACTGTAGCAAATATCATTAGAACACCGTTACGAACTCACAATGATCCACTGAATTCAAATATATGTAGTAATAATGGAAGTTTAAAGATATCAATATATAGTTATGAATCTCAATTGGATAAATTATATACTTCAATCATATAGGACATCGAAACAACAAAATTGACGCAGGCATATAGGGATATTGCAGAAACTGCATAAACCGAGTAATTGCCAACAGTTACGTTAACAAGTTAATTAAAAGCTGTAGGCCTATGAGGCAAAATGTACAAATTTATTTTAACCTTCTACACCTAGTGATTATTCTAGGCACGTGGAGGTGGGGGGGGGAGAGTTTACGACTTTTGGGGTCTAAAATTTAGCTGGCATTTGACGAACAAAAAAGGTCGTAACCATCTCTTGAATAAACACTGACCTTCTAGGCAATGGAGTTCCGTAAATATATCACCAAAATCCACATATCACCATGGGCGCAAACCTGGCCGAAAAATTGATCATGTCCGTGTCATAAAAAATGTTGCGCAACAACTTCCAAAAAGGAGGGTTAGACAACACGACGCTTCGTCTTTACCTTTTAACTTGGGGGTAAGGACCCTTTTACCTCTATGGTTTCCCTTTTCTTGGGGCAAAGGTCATTTAACCTATGGTCTTCATTTCCATATGGGCCCTCCGCCCCTCCAAATCCCGCCACAGATTAATCCCTGCCATGACGCCTCAGTAAAAAAGCATACACACAGGCGGATAACTAAAATTATAATCAATCAAAATCAATCATCGATCATGTTTAGGCTATTTATAAAAACATGAAAATGTGATATATTCATCGCCGTATGTGCTCATTACTAATATCTAATATACTGGTATGTTTAGTAATAACAAACAACGGTTACAATTATCATACTTTGGAAATAACAAGATACCAAAAGAAACGAAGTTCCCACAAGAGGTTACCTTAGAAAATAAAATAAAAATAAAAATAGGACATGGGGACATAGTGGAGTTTGAGCCCTGCATGCATATCACTGGCCGTACCGCCAGCCTCTACCCACAGACAAATTCTAACAATACAATCAGCAAAATGCAACGCATTCCTTAAAAGTATTTATCAACAATATTAAAGAGTGCTTAATCTCACTTTCTGACAACAGCATAATATGTCTTGTCTTTGTTGTTGTTCATGGCTCCAGTGCCATGTTTTCGGAACGGAGCATATTTAAGAACTGAGAAGATAGCACCCCGGATAGATGATTCAGTTGTCGAGTGGTTTTTCAACACACACTCTGCATAACAACAATGCAAAAGCTATGATATCCAAAATTACATACCAGAACGTAAGTAAGTAAGGAAGTAAATTCTCCTGAATTTCTATAGCGCTTTCGTAAGCGGGTGCCGTATATAGGCTGCTTATTCCTACGCGCTTAATCTGTATACAGTTAAAATATCCATATCCGAAGCTTTGTGGTCAGCCAGGCAAGGTCAATTCCAGTGATCAGTCAGACTTGGAGTTGGGAAGCAACGAGGCAGACTATGAAAAAGTAAGCAGAAATTAGATACGTAATTTAACTCTAGATCACAGTAGTGAGGAATTTATTGCTTGACAGAATTGTCTTAATTTCATAGTGTGAACCCTTAGATCCTATCCAAAGGGCAGCAAGTCATTGCATTTAAAAGATGTAGAGATCAAAGGAAGTCCAGTTGTGCTTCGAATCGTGCATCAACTCACGAGCTCAGCACTAGACGAATAGTGCCAGCCGATGTTAGTGTGGAGCAATTATTTAACATAGCTAGAAAGAGCAATGACCTGCAGTAACTGTTAAATTGATGTTTGAAACGGTAATAGAGTGAGCGACAGCAGATTATATTTCAGTGATAACAGATTCTATTTTAAAATTTAATTATGAAGCCAAAAAATAATATTCAACCATATGGAAGTGCACAGATATATTCCAGAATATATATTAAAGTTAATATTAGCGATTAAAAAACACAATCCTCCAGCAGAGTAGCGAAAATTAAAAATTTACAGCAACATCGATCAATTCGAAATTTTAATGCTTCTAGTCTGCGTCACTGGCAGTGAAATTGTGTTTTTAAAAGCTTAGCAGTTAAAAGACAAAGTTATTTCTAACCTGTTATAATCGATGCAACCTCCATCGACTCAAACGCCAATTTTCCTTTTCGTCCTCGAAGGCTCATCGCGCTCATCATAGTATCTGAGAACAGCCTGAAAGAAATTCCCATAAGAAATCTTTATGAACCTCTTTACAGAGTAATGACATTTTTAAAGTCGACACTGTACTGGGTATTTAGTTGTGGAAAAACGTTCTTCAAAATGGAATACTGTGATTTTTTAAAAATGGCTATATCTCAGAGTTCTCAGACTATATAAGAGCTAAGAAGATAAGATACACATGTGTTTATAGGCCTATGCCAACATGCTAACACCAAGTCATTTTGACGCTATAAAATATCTCCACACATAACTGAGCTTGCATTGATTCAATAAAAAAGTAGTATATTATATACGACTTGTTGACTATATAATTTCACTTACACATGCAGCACATTGGCAACATTGTCACGAACGGTAATGCCACCTATTCTTGCAAGCCTTTTTACCTGTATATATAATATTAAAACATAATTTGAGCATGCTATTGACAATTTGTAAGCCTATACAAAATTGGGCTATGTCATAGTCAGATAACTTAACCCGGGCAGCTGACCAAGGGGATGTCCATAAATTACATAACCATGCAATTGGCGTGCAAAAGTAAGAAAACCCAAAATTCAAAGCATAATTTCTTCAACTTTTTCAACCCGGGTAGAAAGCAAAGTAACCCGGGCATTGCACGTAATTGTCCGGGCGTGGTTACGCCACTCTATATGTATATATATATATATATATATATATATATATATATATATATATATAATATATGCAGTGCTTTTTGTAAAAAAAGGTGCCAGTACTCACGGTGGATTGCCTAACTTTTCCATTACGATTATGTGGTCTGTGGCTAGAATTTAACATAGAAGCGATTTTGGAAGCATAATGATGCATATCATTTATTAAGTATTTAAAGTTTTTAGCTAAATCACCAACTGCAAAGTCACAAGAAAAAATTTTTCACACCTTGAAAAAAGTTCCGGTACGCCATACCGGCGCGTACCGTCACAAAAAGCCCTGTATATATGTATATATATATATATATCACTCCTCTCTCTCTCTCTCTCTCTCTCTCTCTCTCTCTCTCTCTCTCTCTCTCTATATATATATATATATATATATATATATATATATATATATATATATCTTTCTCTCTGTGTCTCTCTCACGCCATCACCAGCTCTCACTTTTATTTTTCTGTCTGTCTGTCTCTCATTCTCCCCTCTCTCTTTCTCTTTCTCTTTCTCTCTCTCTCTCTCTCTCTCTCTCTCTCTCTCTCTCTCTCTCTCTCTCTCTCTCTCTCTCCCTCACACACTCTCTTTCTCTCTGTCCTCTCTCTGTCTCTCTCTCTCTTTTTGTCTGTTGGCTGTCTGTCTGTCTGTCTGTCTGTCTGTCTGTCTGTCTCTCTCTCTCTCTCTCTCTCTCTCTCTCTCTCTCTCTCTCTCTCTCTGCCTTTTCTCTGTTTTTCTCTAGCGTCTGCTAGATACTGCGTATCTGTCTTTGCCTCTGTCTGTCTACATGTATGTCAGTTTGTCTGTCAGTCTGTCTGTTCTGTCTGTCTGTCTGTTCTGTCTGTCTGTCTGTCTATCTCTCTCTCTGTGAGGAATGTATTGTGTTCAAATATAATAACAAACTCTCCTTCCCCCTAGTGTGTACGTACGAAATGGACAACCCCCAAGTCCCAACAGGATCAGGATTCAAGACAGTGGTTAAAGTGGGCCGGAACCCGGCACCTCATTGATCGACCCCGAGATGAGTCTGTCGAAGAGAACAAGATTAAACAAAAGTTCTATTACTACAGAGGAACCAGAACCAAACCCCCACTCGAGGTGGGTCAGTGCATGGACTTGTACAAAGCGACGCAGAACCTCTAATCAGCGACAGCTGGATAACAGAGGCCAACGAATTCAGGGTTACCAGCGGTTGCAGAACTGACACTAAAATTGACGTCGACAGACCGACGATTCAAAAGAAGCACTATAATTACCTGACATTAACTGCCCTGCCAGTTCTCCGTTTAAACAGATGCCTGCGTCTCTCCTCCCCTGTGACAGATCATGGAAGCCTAAATAAATACATAGTTTCTTATTATTTAGGTCGAAATGGATAACTATGAAAAGTTGTTGTTGGATTTGTGAATGAATTTGAATATCCACTGGTGTAACTGTTTGTAAATCCACGAATTAGAATGTCCGTTTGTAAATCCACGAGTTTGAATCCATTGCAGAACAAGTAATCCCAAATGTCTGAGAATAATCCGAAAACTATGCACAGTAACCTATATCTGTTAACGCTCTTAACAATACTCGTCACTCTATGCTGACAAGCAAACAAATTTACTAATGCAAGCAGTTAATACTATTAACGCATAAGGTATGAGAAATCTATTGTAAAATAAGCACTGAATATAAGTGTGATATGTCTAACTCGACAGACTCGAATGAGTGAGTCACTGGCTGACCAACCGATAGCCTTGTTACTGGGCAAGGCAATTATTAAACAGTCATGGTTACTGGGCAGTTAGTTGGCTGACGGCTGCTGGGCGGTTGGGCGCAGTGGACAGAGGTGTCAGGTGTGGGTCGCTAAGACAGGACCTGAACCACTGGCCTAAGTTGGTCAAATTCTTGATTTCTCTAACCGAGGTTGCATTTCCAGATGTTCTATCTAGCTAGGCTTCTTTGGACAGATATACGAATTCGCTGTTGCCGACTTCACAGCAAACGCCGATATATGCAGAGCCGGAACGCCCGCCAACTGCTCACCCGATGTCGACACAAATCACTCGATCGGGCCTTCAGATCAATCGGCCGTCCAGATACAAAATTACAAAGACTAAGTCCGATACAGAGGCTGTTACGTAGCTAGAGACACTTAGAGGCATTTAGATTTCAAGTTTTTACTTTGTAATTTTTTAGACATTTTAGCTATCTCCTTCCTTCTACATAAAACATTTATTTTTTCTTTAAAAAAGCCATAAATTTTACGTTCGTAACGTAAATAATGGACAACCCCTTAGCCCATCGTTATCAACTGACTGTAAAATTGAATCAAAATTACATGGCTGTGATTCCATAATGCTTAAAATCGAAAATTTCAAAATTAAATGCATTAAATCCAGACATGGGGCCGTCCATATAGTCAGTACGCAAAAAGTCAAATTTTCAACCCCTCTCCCTTTGCACATTGCGTACATAGGAAAAATCCCCAAATTCGACCCCTCCCCTTCAGTTCGTACCTACTATATGGACAGCCCCTATATAGGCTACACACTATCTAGCTTTTATACAAATTGTTCAAATATGCAAAAGGGCCGTCCATATAGTACGCACGCAAACAAAGTCAAATTTTCAAGCCCTCGCCCAGGTTGCACATTGCGTACATAGGATAAATCTCTCAAATCCGACCCCTCAATGCATACGTATAGTAGATATATATATATATATATATATATATATATATATATATATATATACAATGCAGCTTTTTTCGTTCACGTAGTTTTCAATTGCATAGAATCCATGGAAGATGATAAGTAGCAATTGCTGTTTCTATGAAGCAGACCAATCATTGGGATCAATTAATTAGTGTAAATCAAGATTTCTTAACAGGGCCGCCGAGAAGGGGCAGGGGACAAATGCACAGGGGTCAGGCGACCTGTACGTAGAGGCAGGGCTTAAAAGTGAGCCAGATCTTGCCGGATATCAGATCCGGTACGTCTGGCAAGAGATCCGGGACGTCTGGCATGAGATCCAAACCTCTATATGCGACTACTTTGAAGATCCGAAAGACCTGATAAGCAAAAAAATCAACACTTTCGCAAACTTGGAAAGGCCGGTTTTTAAGTTCTAAAGTTTTGGAAGAAATTAAAGAAATTTAGTGGCCGGATGAAAATTAGGGAGGGGCCGGCACGTCTGAAAAGTACTTTAATTAACCAGTGCACTGTGTAGGAGGCCCCGGTCGGATCGTACGTAAATCTTGTTAGGCCTACTCACTGAAACTGTGCTGTGCACGAAAACAATTTTAAAAAAGGTCTTCACCAATTTATAATTCTTCTGACTTGGCAGGGGCCCGTAAAACTTGTTAAACGGACCGTAAAACTTGTAACATACTGAAAAAGGACATCGCCAATTTTCTAACTTGGTAGGGGCCCGGATTGACCTTTTGTCCCGGGGCCATGGATTTTCTCTCGGGGGCCGACTACAATTGTAACTTCTAAGTTATAGCAGCAGACTGTCGTCAATCGATGCCTATACGACATCCGCCACATATAGACCCCCGGTCGCTTCTTCTATGCGTCTTGATCAATCGCCGCCAAACATCACGTGCATTCAGGGGCGGCGCCAGACGTCTGAGAGTGGGTGTTAGGGTTAGGGATGACTCTAACCCTAACTCTAGGGTTAGGGTTAGGGATAACCCTAACCCTGAAGCTGAACAACTGTTACTTTTACAACATTAGAATTCGTTAGAATTACTATTCCACACGCAATGAGTGCATTAGGCTAAATAACTTTTAAAGGGAGTCTGGGGCAGAGCCCCAGTGGGGTCCAGGACCCAGCCCCTGGTCAGGGGGCGAAGAGATCCGGATCCCTTCGCTAAATACTACTTATAAAGTCAGTGAAGCCAAGTCATTTTCTACCTGGATGCCAAAAGCGCTGAATTTTGATGCCAAAATAGCCCGCTGGATGCGAAATCGTGATTTGACATAAATAGATATATAGAGAACGCTTGTCGCTTGATACTTAGACCAGCTTATATTAGTGTGAAATAACTATAGCCAAAGGTGGGGTCATTCGTGCAGGGTCATTTATTCTGAAAGTCGATCATTGTGGTTGGGACGGTAAACAGCTATAGGGCAAATGATTTTTTGAAGAGAAATGATTTTAGTTTAGAAAAAAAAACTTTAGGAGATATTGCAAGAGGGGAGAGAAATTGTGACTCAGAATTTATTATTTGACCATATGATGTAGACAGCGGAGGGGTGCTGGAATTGTGTTACAGAGTTCTGGTGCAGCATATGAAAACGCACGATTGCAAATTTTGAGAGATGATTGATTCAGAGGACGAAGGAGAGTTACACGAGAATAAGGAGATCGATGATGTTGTGGAATTATCAGATTTCGTAGGTAGACTGGGTTTGATGTATGAAGTGAGTTGTAAGTCATCGATATTATTTATATTCGATGCGTTCTGCTTTTTCAGCCAGTGTAGAGATTTGAGTAGTGGTGTAATGTGGCGGAATTTCAGTAATTTAGTTACTGCAAGAGCTAAGGCATTTTGAATCAATTGGAATTTGCGTATGGAAGCTTTTGGAAGATTGTTAAACAGTGAGTTGCAGTAGTCTAGCTTAGAGTGAACTATGGAAGTAGCTATAGTGGAAGCAGTTTTAATATAAAGGTAGGGACGAAGGCGGCTCTAATTAACAGCTCGTATGAAGTCTATTTTAATTCTATACATACTGGGTGCATGCAGCCGCAAATTCTATACAGTCGCATATATGTTTCATTATAGCCGCAAAGATAGAACGCATGTATGCAATATAGCCACCAAAGCAGCAACAACGTTTTGGTGAATGCTGGAACAATTAGGTGGACACGCGGTTGCGATGAGGAAACCCGCGCAAAGAACAAGAACAAAGAACTTATCTTCGATTAAGAGCTATAGCATAAAATGAAATCTATCGAATAAACACATGTATATGCATGGGTGGTTTTAACCCATATGGGCTGGGTTGGGTTGGATTCGGTTGGGTCAGACTTTTCCATATTAATGGTGGTTTGGGTTGGGTCATATATGGTTTAAGAAATTGCAATGTTTTACGGTGGGTGGAGTTGGGTAAAATAGCCCTATACACTCAAAAAAAATTCCGTTAATATTGAGGGAATTTTTAAGGGAATAATCCGTCTCCGATTACTGTACAGAATTTTCCCTCACTGCGGCATATATATGAGTTGGGGATTTGATAGATTGGGTTGGATTGGGTTGTTAAAAAATGGACCCATGGACATCTCTACACGAGCTCATATGTAGGCTACGCGTTCAGCATCAAACGCATAGAAGTATAATAAGTTAAATACTAATTTTTGCCAAAATAATGGACACAATTAATTAAAGTTAAAGTATAAATTAGTTCACTTCCGTTTAATACGGAAAACTAGTTTCAAGTGATTCGATCGATATGGGTTCGGATTGACAGTTTCCCATTATTACAATTATTATTATCGAATTCATTCAGCGTGGTAAACAGCGGAGGGCCATCCATATATTACGCACGCATGCATTGTCGGGAGGGGTCATTGGATTTTTGAGTAACTTAGTTTTTTTATTAATTGCTACTAAATTTTTAATTATGCACGATATTTAATGTTTGTTATATCGTTTTTGAAAATTTTCAAGTCATATATATTCGATAAACGTTGACATTTCAACGTACGTTTATACAACCTTTAGATATGAACGTCTACACTATACTTTTAAATTTAACCACAATTAATGACCCTTTTGATTAAATGACCCTGCATGAATGACCACCCACCTTTAGGCCTATCTTTAGCTATTTCATACTAAGATTGAGCGCCTAGGAATAAGCAGCTACTACGGTGTTTCTTCTGAAAGCGCTATAGAAATTTACGAGACTTTACTTACTTACTTACTTACGTTAGCATATAAACGTTGCATCAACGTTTCAAGCCGTAAGCTCAATAAACGTTAACATATACACGTGGCATCAACGTTTCAAAGCATACGTTTAATAGACGTCAGCATGTAAACATTGTATCAACGTTTCTAGACATACGTTAGATAAACGTTAGCATATAACCGTTGTATCGACGTTTCAAATCATACGTTTAATAGACGTCAGCATGTAAACATTGTATCAACGTTTCTAACCATACGTTCGATAAACGTTAGCATATAACCGTTGTATCAACGTTTCAAATCATACGTTTAATAGACGTCAGCATGTAAACATTGTATCAACGTTTCTAGCCATACGTTCAATAAACGTTAGCATATGAACGTTGTATCAACGTTTCAAGTCAAACATTTAATAAACGTTGGCATCTCAACGTTCATACAACATTTAGATGTGAACGTACAGCAAACGTTAGCATTTAAACGTTGTATCAACGTTTCTATTCAAACATTTAATAAACGTTGACATCTCAACGTTGATACAACATTTAGATGTGAACGTACAGTTAACGTTAGCATTTAAACGTTGTATCAACGTTTCTATTCAAACATTTAATAAACGTTGGCATCTCAACGTTGATACAACATTTAGATGTGAACGTACAGCAAACGTTAGCATTTAAACGTTGTATCAACGTTTCTATTCAAACATTTAATAAACGTTGACATCTCAACGTTGATACAACATTTAGATGTGAACGTACAGTTAACGTTAGCATTTAAACGTTGTATCAACATTTCAATTCAAACATTTAATAAACGTTGGCATCTCAACGTTGATACAACATTTAGATGTGAACGTACAGTTAACGTTAGCATTTAGACGTTGTATCAACGTTTCAAGTCAAACATTTAATAAACGTTGACATCTCAACGTCGATACAACATTTAGATGTGAACGTACAATAAACGTTAGCATTTAAACGTTGTAGTAACGTTTAGCCATAGTTTAGCGACATCTAAACTTATTTCAACTTACTTTAAACGTTTACTAAACGTTGCCGTGCCTACTGGGAGATGGCGGGCCGCATTGGACCACAAACCCAACATCGTGGGCGCACATGTGCCAGTACCGGTCTACGAGTAAGTCTATAAGTCTAAGACTAAGTAATTAACAGTGTAAATTGAACATGTAGGTTAAGAACACGGTGAAACATAGCATTACACATTGTTATTTATTCCTGTCCTATGTCCTTGTGGATAAGTAAGCAATTTGGTAATCTCCTAGTCCTAGAAATAACGGAAATAAGTTAATAACCGGTCCTATAGCGACTGATCTTTGGAGCACGATGGAACGCTCACGTCACGTCGCTGCTTCGAGACAAACTTCATTGGCTACCAATACGGGAGCGGATCGTCTACAAGCGATGCCTGCTAACTTACTGGGCGTTACACGACCCCACTTGCCCGGACTACATTGCCTCCCTCCTACAGCGGACCACGACGCTGGAACGACGTCGGCTGCTAAGATCTGGCAGTCGCGTTAAACAGCTTGTGCCTCCTCCGTCTAAAACGGGGACAGGTCGGTTACACGGGGCAATCCTATTCTTTGGAATGTCCGGCCATGTGACTAGAGAGTCCAATCTCGAATCGTTCGGAAGGAAACTTAAAACTCATTTCTTCGAGACTTCGTATTAGTGTAAAGCGCTCTAGCCTTTGACTTTTCGTTCATGGGTTTTTGCGCTATATAAATTGACTTTTTAACCTAACATAACCTAACCTAATCCAGGACTGTGGAACTCACTACCGGACTTTGTCACAAACTCTGACTCTCTTGGAATTTTTCTACGCAATCTTAAGACCTACTTATTCACCATCGGCTATTCGTAGTTTTGTAAAGCGCTCTTGTCTTTGGCCACTTTTGCCATGCTTATTGCGCTATAGAAATCGTCTAGCTAATAATAATAATATAGCTAAAATTTTTATTTTCCCAAACTCGGTGGCGGGACGGATGAAACTGTCCCGCGGGCCGGATCCGGCCCGCCAGTTGGACAACCCTGAAGTACGGTATTCAGCCCTAAATAGAAAAGCTACAGATAGAGAGGAGTTGCGACGCTGGTGTATGGAACCTGTCTTTGGACAGAGTACCTGAACAAGAATCGGCGGTCGATAACAAGAGCAACTGATTGTCACGGCAGGGTTTTTCCAGATTGATTGCATGCAATATCACACTGCAAGAGACAGGTAACTAAATTAGCCATTAATTGACGAACTATACTGACTGAGTTAGAATTGAATGTCGTATTGTTCGTAATCTACAACATACACACATCTTAGCATAGCTTCACTAAATTAATATGCTACAGTTATTGGCTCAGTAAGCTTCATACAAGGTTAGTATAATTTCAGGTACAGTATTAAGTCAGATGTTTTTTTCATGAAATGCAATAACTGCATTATTGAATACGCGTGTCGTCATAGAAGTGCGCAAATGAAATGTAGAAAACTATGAATAATTATATTAAGAATGTGCACATATTTAAAAAACGCTAAGTTTAATGTTAACAATAATTATCATGGCTATGCGAAAAATCTAATATGGCGGACGGCAACCTTTTTGAAATGTAATTAGCAAAAATTGTGCATAACCATCTTATAGCAAGTGTTATTGCTAACCACCATGCAAATTTTATCAAGATTGGTCAGAAATGTTTAACAGTTATGAAGTTTAATCTTTCGGTTATATATACATTGACGGCCATCTTGGATTTTGGACTTTTGCACAGTTAGCCGCAAAATTTGAGAGGGACATAGGAGCTAAATCTTCTTCTAATAGTCAAAGGTAAATGAATCAGCAATAAAAAATTGTATGAACAAAATGGCAACGGATCCTATTCAGATGACTGCAGTGTATATACTATTAGATGAATACTCAAGAGCTACGGAAAACAAACACGTGAAAAGTAAAGGTAGTCGCGTACTCGAACGAGCGTAGGGTTTCCGGCGCTGATCTCCGGTACTATTCAAACAGCGACGCAGGTGGCATACGCCATTAATCTAGAGTAGGTTGCCATTACTTTCTGTGTACCTGCGTTTTACCTTCGCAGCTTAGCGGTGCTATCAATTTATCGACGCCTAA
Source organism: Metaphire vulgaris (assembly GCA_018105865.1). Taxonomy (NCBI): domain Eukaryota; kingdom Metazoa; phylum Annelida; class Clitellata; order Crassiclitellata; family Megascolecidae; genus Metaphire; species Metaphire vulgaris. The sequence continues at coordinate 3,167,070 of CM030858.1, read as the reverse complement.
GCGTTGAACAGCTTGGTTGGCCGCCGGCACCACGATTAGATCCTGGGACGGTCGCCCATCCAAGTACTAATTGCGCTCGACGTTGCTTAACTTCGGTGTTCTGACGAGAATCGGTCGCACAACGCCAGATAGGCCGGTCAAAACACACAGAGACGTGAGAATGAAAATAAATAGAGGTTTACAAGCAATAGAAAGAAGGATAACATTATGGAGGAACAAGAACTTCTTCATGGATCCTCATTATGCAGCTTCAGCTTTCTAGCTGAAGCTGCATTAGTATTAGTAAATACCTCAAATTTTATATGGATCGAAAACCAGGGTACAACAAAAATTGGTCGCAGAGATGATCTGTCGAAGAATAATAATGGGAACAAGCAAATATAAAATTTGAAGACATCAAGCTCTACAGGAGCCACAGAACCAATCATCGATAAAGTACGCAAAAGAAGCTTAATTTGGTTTGGACCCGTTAAACGAATGGACAACAATAGATGAAAATGCAAAATACAGAGCATTACATACACACAAAGTAGAAGGAAAGAGAGAACGGGGAAGACCAAGAAAAAGATGGAGGAAACAAAGAACACGAAAATTGTAGAAAGATGCAGATTGACGCAAGATCGAGAAGTGGAAATGTTTTGCATCCAAATATTGCCGTCATGTAGGCAGAGAGTGATGATGATGATGATGATGATGATGATGATGATGATGATGATGATGATGATGATGATGATGATGATGACGACGACGACGATGGTGATGATGATGACCTGTCTCACATGGTGCATTTTTGCATTCAACACCAATTCGTCGTAGGGCTTTGGACACATCTCGGACCCAGATAGTAACAAAGTGGAAAATCAGTCTGCGGTGCCAGAAAATGCACATTTTAGACTTTAGAACAGGGGTCTCCAAAACTTTTCAGCCACGGGTCACTGCTGACTTCTGACGGCTCCGGGAACCACATGCACAACAAATTTAGCTTATAAAAATAGGCCTGCACTCTACACCGAATCAATAACTGACAATAACAGACTATTTACTGCTGAATTGCAGTGTATTATGCAGGCTGCAGAATATCAGTTGAAATCGAAATGGCGTTTAACTTCCCTTATGCATTTCTTATAAAGTTACATCCAACTGTTTGTTCAAGGTGTTTGTAATCCTTTTGCTACTTTCTGTTTGATGTCTTCTTGGTGGCTTCCATTGCTTGTTATTTGTCCTCCTACATATGTAAAGCTTTTGACCTGTTCAATTTCTGTACTTTCTAGAGTTAATCGCATCTTCTTTTCTCCTGTTTTGCTGACCACCATAGTTTTAGTTTTTGCTGCGTTTATAGCAAGGCCAAATTTTTGGCTTGTGATATTGACTTTGTCTGTCAGTTTTTGTAGATCTTTCCTGGATTCTGCAAGCAAGGTGACATCATCTTCAAACTTTAAATTATAAATATTTTCTCCATAACACTTTACACCAATGTTTAAGTCTTTGGTTGCTATTTTGTATATGGCCTCAAGAATTATGATAAACAGCATTGGCGAAAGAATACATCCCTGTCTTGTTCCTACTTCTGTATCGAACCATTCTGTTAGTTCATGTTCCACCTTCACTGCGTTTTCTGCTTCTCTATACGCTGTTCGTATTAGGTTTATTAATTTTTTATTCAATTCCGAAATTTCTCATTGCTTACCACAGTCCATCGTGCCACACTGAATCAAAAGCTTGTTTGTAATCAATAAAATTAATGTCACATGTATTGTTAGTCTCAATATATTTTTCTAAGATTTGTCTAATAGTAAATAATTGGGTATCACTGAATTGCAAATCAATTTTTGTCATCTGCAATGACTGAAAATCAGAAGATAAGTCATGGTAGGTAATGACATGGTTAAAAAATTTTCAAGGTCTTACTCTAGAATCTAGACAAACATGCATCCAGATGGACAGGATCAGAGAGAGGAACACGCATGGAAAGGGAGTCACAGCTTCTTGGCTATAATAACCACTGTGGCGTGATTGGACATCTACAAGCCACCACTCAGCCAATAGCTAAGGGAGCGATTAGCTACTGGTTGAGGGGTGCTAACAGTCAGTCGCTATATTAGCTAACTGGATTCTACTCTATAGAATATACCATAGGGCTCTACAGCAGCGCCACTAATCGGTCGCTTAGCAACTTGTTTCAGGCGTGGCTTGTAAGTGTCCAATCATGCCACATCTATTTCCTTTAACTAGGCTCATTATCCAATGAAGCAAAACAATGTTTCATACAAGTTCTGGTTAAAAGTGTCGTCAGTAATCCAAACGGAAATTTAAGATATTGACTATTTGTATCCAGTCGGTTTTCTGATAGTACGCCCGAACCTAGTTCGTATAGTTCAGTTCCTCTATCATTAGTTGCTGTTCGCTAGGTGGCACTGAGGTTGCATCATTTGTATCTGATGAAGGTTGTTTTGGGCGCTTTGATTCGTTCGCCACGCTGGAGAGGCGTGGTTTGCCAGTGGTTTGGACGGTGGACGCGTCCATCAATCTTGGTGGTTGCCATTAACTTTCTTCATGGAAAATTATGGGTGCCTTAGAGGAGAACCTGACATGTCTTGACGCCCAACTCTTTATAGATCTGTCGTCAAGACGAACCTGAAACGAACGAGGCGGAAAGATATTTGTAATTTCGGCTCTCTTCCAGCCGTGCGTTGGTTCTACCTTGACCCGAACGATTGTCCTGGTCTATATCCACGACAAACTCTTACCTGCCATCGGTCTCCGACAAGTCATCGGCCTCTGCTTCCTCGATCTTTCTGCCGCATTCGATACTATCGATCACAATATCCTACTTGAGCGACTCTCCCTCTAGTTCGGCATATCCGAAAAAGCTCATCACTGGTTCAAATCCTACCTCAAGTCTCGCTCCTTCCAAGTTTCATGCCTCAGCCAATCCTCATCATCCCATATCGTAAATTTCGGTGTGCCTCAAGGATCCATCCTTGGGCCGGTATTGTTCAGTCTCTATACTACACCGCTATCATCCTTATTTAACTCTCTCAACTTGAATAGCCAACTGTACTCTGCTATGTACTCAGCTATTCTTTTAATTTTCACCTTCATCACTTGACACATCAATCACTGCACTTGAATCAGCATTGCGTCTATCTCTACATGGATGTCATCCAACCTCCTTGCTCTTAATCCATAAAAGACAGAATTCTTCTTAATAGGATTATACAAACCGATTAAAAATGAACAGTCCCAACTTCCAACTTCTTTTGTCTCCAGACACCACAATAATCAAACTGAACAAAAACTCAAACTGAACAAAACTTGGTTTAAAATTCAATTCATCTTGAAATATCGAATCACAAATCTCTCAAACTTTCGAAAACCATAGCTGCCCATATTCATGACTTACGACGCCTTCATCCTTGCCTCGAATTCAAAACTGCCTCCACAATCGCCACTTCAATAGTTGATTCCAAACCAGAATATTGCAACTCTCTTTACTATAACCTCCCCAAAACCTCCATCATCAAACTATTAAAAATGCACAAGCCAGAGCAGTAACCAAATCACCAGACTTTCTGCTATTTCACCTATACTGAAGTCACTGCTCTGGCTTAAAATATCAGAACGCATCCAGTACAATATAATAACGATTGTTTACAGTTCACTTCATTCACCAAAACCGGTTTACCTTCGAAAATTCATAACGCCTCAGCCTCTTAGACCCACACGCGCTTTCTCATACACCTCACCAGAATTTTTGGAACCCAATTCCAGTTTTCCCCCGTTGTCTACAACATGATAAAACAACAAGTTCCACATCCTCAGTCCCTTTAATTTCTTCACCATCCATGGAAAGTCTAAACTACTTCAAAAGCGCTATATAAATTGACGAGATTTTACTTACTTACTTACTGTCCATTCTGTCGCCTACGTCGGTAGCCTTTAGATCTAAACTTAAAACCTTCCTATTCCAAAAGTAATTTCCTCCATAGCTATAACAGCCTGACCCGCCACCTCATGTATACACTGGTTCTTCAGCCAAAACTACTCGGAAATTTGCTGATGGTTTGACTAATTAACGCAAGTATGCTAAGCGAGTACATAACGGTAGCAATCGCCCGATGTTGATGTAGCATGTCGATATATTGGTTCAGTCAACATCACCATTACTCTGGCTATATGTTGGCAGAAGCTGTTATATCAGGGGTGTCAAGACTTTTTGGGCGGCGGGCCAAATCAAATGTCTTCCATGTCCTCGCGGACCAAATGCAGAAATGCAGTTTTTTTGTCACGCGAGCAAAACACAGGATCAACGATTCTACATAAAGGCAATTTTAAACCCAAAAAGATTCGACATTAAACCATTTTCTCAAACCAAACAAGATTTGACATAAAACCAATTTCACGCATAAACTTTTAGGACAAATTTTAGAAACTTAAATATTTTCGAGGTCCAAATAAAATCAGCTCGCGGTCCAAGGTTTTGACACACCTGTGTTATATGCTAAACTCGTACTTGTCTGCAAATTGTCTCAATTCCACTGAGCTACCTACTATGTACGCCCCTGTGTTATATGCTCAAACTCGTACTTGTCTGCAAATTGTCTAAATTCCACTTAGCTACATACTCTGTACGTAGCTTGGAATTCCACATCTAGAGAAATCCTAGATTTCTAGCAGTTGGAACAGGGATTATTGTGGTGCCAGGAGCCAAAACCAGTTTAGGGTTGTCAATTTTGTTAGTTTTTGGGGTAGTCCAATTAAAAGAAAATCTGTCTTAGATGGGTTAAGAGCGAGGAGATTAGATGACATCCATGCAGAGATTGACGAGAATGCAGATTCAAGCTCAGTAATACAGCGGTTCCAAAACTTTTTGGATCGCGGACCCCTATTTTGTTTCCAGCTTTAGCTGGCGGACCACATTATTTAACAAGTGAACAAGTTACAAGAAAAAAAGATTATCATCAATATCATCATCCTTCCTAAAAGTGACAAGTAAAAAAAGGGTCATAAGATTATCATCAATATCATCCTCCCTAAATATAGTGACAAGAAAAAAAGGTCATCTGGGTTAGCCTAACCCTAACCATAAATATTTTGGGAGGCTCTCGCGGACCCCCGTCATATCCTCCGCGGACCCCTCCGGTCCGCGGACCACAGTTTGGGAACCGCTGCAGTAATAGATGCATTAAATGAAAGAGGTGAGAAGGAAAAGAATAGCTGAGTGTCATCGGCATAGAGTTGGTGATTTAAATTAAAGAATTAATTAAAGATGAGAGCGGTGCGGTATAAAGGCTGAACACAGTGAACAGTACAGGCACAAAAACAGATCCTTGAGGCACTCCAAATCTACACTGTGAGAACAGTGAGATTGATAAATTTGGCTAAGACAGGACACTTGAAAAGACCGGGATTTAAGATCAGATGAAAACCAGTTGTGAGCTTTTTCATATATTCCAAACCAGAGAGAGTCGTTTTAGCAGAATTTTAAATTGTAAAGAATTTAAAATGTCGGTAAACAGTCATTTATAATCAATTTACAACAAAATTTAGCAACATCGTTTAAAATACCTTTATCTTTAAACACTTTGTAACACTTTTACGAACAAAGAACCTCGATCGCGGTTTGCGCGTTCACAATTAACCATAGAGATATATTCTATGCTGGCGGCCAGCCGCTGTGGATCCGCCAGCGGCAGGTGAGCGGCAGTGGCAGGTGACGATAATCCTCCGTCGGTCCACTGGAGGATTGCCACTTGCAGTCCTCGCTCGGCTTGCCACTATAGCTCCTATAGAGGCATGTTTATTGGGTGGTGCGACGATGCAAGCTCGCAACTTTTACAGCAGATGCATTTGTTACAACGACCAATTTCAACATCGCCGCTACGGAGACACTGCTTTCTGATCACCACTTCCAGTATGTGCTTACTGCAGCTTTCGGACAATATCCTTTAGAGAAATTGTTCGGTAATGCAAGGTAACGCTGTGGAGGAATAGCGATATAACAGAGGTTCCGACCGCTGCCAAAGTTCTACGTCTACACCAACTGGCAAAGTTTGATAAAGTGTATCGAGATCATGGCAATTCTTCAGCGGTTACTAAATGTACACTTTGTAGCAAAAAATCAGATGACGTAGGCATTGAATGCGTTGCTGATCATACTATTTACGACACATTTAGTTTCTTGCTGCCTGATGGGACTTCTTCTTCTTCTTCTTCATGTGCCATGTATTGCTACGTCGGCGACCATGGATTTCCACTCTTCTCTGTTTCTGGCTTTCCTTATCAGTTCGATGTTGTCTGTAGTTCTTGTCGCTTCTCTTAGGCTGTCCGTAAACTTTATTCTTTGTCTTCCTCTTGCTCTTTTCCCCTCTATTTTTCCTGTTATGGCTAGATTTTCCAATCCGTCTTTTCTTATTAGATGTCCAAAGAATTCAAGCTGCTGCTTTCTTATGGTTTTTAGCAATTTTCTTTTTGTACCAAAAGTTTTGTACCAAAAGTTTTTAGTACTTCCTCTTTGAACAGGGCAAAAATTAAAATGAGGGAGAGAGTATCAGAAGAACAATACGGGTTTAAAGAAAGTAACGGGTGTAGAAATGCAATATTTATTCTAAGGATGAATGGCGAAAGATGTATAGAGATGCAAAAAGATCTGTACCTATGCTTTATAGACTACGAGAAGGCATTTGATAGTGTAAAACACGAAGAACTCTTCAAATGCCTAGAAAACATAGCACTAGATGGAAAGGACATGAGGATATTTCAAAACCTGTACTGGAATCAAGAAGCAGCGATAAGAATTGAAGGAAAAATAGGTAAGTGGATACAAATTTTAAAAGGGACAAGGCAGGGTTGTGGTTTATCACCAGATTTCTACAATGAATATGGGGAAGAGATTATGAAGGAAACAGAAGAATTGGAAGGAATAAAGATAGGAGGAAAAAATTTAAACAACCTACGATACGCAGATGACACAACACTAATGGCAGATACTGAAAGAAAACTACAAAGGTTATTAGACAAGGTGGCAGAAGAGAGTGAAAAGAAAGGACTAAGAATAAACAAAAGAAGACGTACTGTATGGTAATTACAAAAAGAAAGAAATTCTAAATGCAGGCTACAATACAGGGGAATGGAAATAAAACAGGTAACACAGTTCAAATATCTAGGAAGCATATTCACAAGCGATGGAAGAAGTGAAAAGGACATTGAAACGAGAATAGGTATGGCGAAGTCAGCCTTCATACAACTCAAAAAAGATTCTCACAAATAAACATATTTCAACAACAACACGGCTCAGAATTCTTCACAGCTACGTTTGGGCGGTTTTGATGTACGGCTCGGAAACATGGACGTTGACAAAAACATCAGAAAGGAAACTGGAAGCTGCAGAGATGTGGTTTCTCAGAAGGATGCAAAAAATTTCATGGACAGAAAGAATAACCTGATGGGACACTAAGCATAAAATCACCTTCATTAGCGGGATATCGGTCACGTAAGTTTTCGGCGGTTGTGCACGATAGTGACAATTAAACAGCTGATTCAACATTATCACCCGACTTCTTAAATGAACTTAGATCGGGGTGGCCTTACTCAGCCAACCTTGTCAACAACTTTCTTCGTTCACAGTGCTGTGAATCTCATGTCATCTCCTTCGGCGTCTAACAGCAATTGTCTCACTTACGTAACAAAACTTCTGTCGTATATTGATGTGCCAGTTGTTAGTGATGGGTGAGCATGTAAGATATTGGTTAACTTCCTGACGAAAGCTGAAATTCTCGACAAAAGTGACAGGGAAAAACTGTTGGACAAGAAAAACTGTTCAGTCGTGGATGCACTTAACCCTTAAAAAACAGAGTTTTTACTTCTTGGTACATCGTTTAATTTACGTAAATTCGAAGACATTAATCCCTTTATATTTGACATTTCAGTTCATCTAAGTCAGCCTGTCCGCAACCTGTGGGTAATATTTGATAAGAACATGTCCTTTAACGATCATATAAATAAGACCAGCAGAGTTGCTCATATGCAAATCAGACAATCCGCTCTGATTCCTCTTGCAAACGCCCTCGTCAGCAGTAGACTTGATTATTGCAATTCCCTTTACAATGGTGTGACCAGATCTAAGATGCAAAAGTTTTAAAAGGATTAAGAATTCTATTGCCCGAGCCATTGCAAAAACTCGTAAGCAAGATCATATCAAACCTGTTCTTCAAAAGTTACACGACTGCCGGTCGAACAGAGGATTGTATTAAAAACTGATCTCCTGGTTTTTAAAACACTGCAATCAAATCAAAATCAAATGACCTTGATCTTTTTCGGGTGGATTTTGAAGTACCACACCCTCGTGTATTATAAATGGTGCTAAAGAAGTGCATTATTATTATTATGGACAAAGATGATGTTCGCAAGTTATTGTTTACCAGTGTGGGGGAGTAACGAGTTACTGTAACTTAGTTACCAAATCAGTAACTATAACTAGATACATTTTAAAAAGGTAACTAGTAACTGTACCTAGATACTTATTTGAGGAACTGTAACGGAAATGTTATAGTTAATTTGCAATTTACTTTTATTTTTATTTCTAGTAGAATTTCTATTAAAAGCAAGCAGCAGCGCGTCAAGACGATAACGTGCAGAGCAACAGATTCAAAATCAAGAGATTCAAAATCAATAACCTACAGTGTACATTATATAGCGCTGGCCACGTGCATTGGGATACGCGGATAGCGTAGATCTGTTTCTTGATAATAATCATTACGCGGTCAGTTCTTCCTTTACATAGCTATTCGCTACATTTAACAGCCTCTACACCAGATGTGTGCACAGGTGACAGGGCATTAATACTCCGGAGCAGAGTAGTTCAACTGATGATAATTTATTTGAATTTGATTAGCCAAAGTTGATAAACACAGATGCTCAAGTAGAGTTGTATATGATTCTGAGTGATCCATCAACAGATTTTAAAAGCCTGAATAAGATGCCATTGATTAAGCAGCTATTCATACAATAGAATACACCTTTACCATCTAGTGCACCGGTGGAGCACTTATTTAGTTTAGAAGGTCAGATTCTGAGCCCCTAGATGCAACAGGATGGGAGACGAAAACTTTGAGCAGTAGCTTTTGTTGAGATCCAATAACTTTTCGAGTAAAGTTTTTAACTTGCTTATGTCACTAACTAGTTACTTTTTAAAAAAGTATCTTGTAACTGTATCCAGTTACTTTTTTGCATAGTAACTTGTAACTGTAGGTAGATACAAATAAAAAGTAACTTACCCAACATTGGTGTTCACTAAGTTGAGATGTATAATGGTTAAATGTATTGATTCGTTTTTAATAATTAAACTAGATGCATTTCTAAACCCTGGGTGGATTGGAGACTTTATCTTTATCTTCATGACGACTTCTATGGCGCCGTACGCACGATGAAGGTCGAAGTCAAAGGCGCTTTGACATACTTTGGCATGCCGATGGCGAACGTCGGATAACAGAGACAGCGTAAAGTCAGCCCTGATGGAAACGACGGAAATCGCCGCCTAAACGCCCACGGTAGCGAATCCCGTAGAAAGGATCATTCCGCTGTAGAACCGTCCGCACCAGGCACGTCAAAGGAACAAAAACACGGGATAAGATGTTGAAAATTCCGCAGATGTTGTAAGAACTGTCCGCGAGGCGAGCCACACGGAGAATTTCTGAGATGCAGACTCCCGTCGCCGAGCTAGCTTTGGATGAAATTCCAGGTTACAATTAGAACGGATGTCGCAGCATTCCCGCACGGGTACCTAGTCTGCAGTTCTGCCAAGCCGCGTTGATAGAAAAAAATCTCAAAACAAGATGGCGGACCAGACAGGCGACGAATCAGCGACTAAAACCGTCCTAATCCACCCGAGAAAAGCGCAGAGGACCTCCCAAAAATGACGAGAGGGTCACTTCTCGCACATTTTGCGTTAAAACGAGAGCAAAATATCGTCGAACCGCCCAGAACGACGCTTTTCCGAGGCATGCACAGGAGCATGCTTGGCCGCCGGAAACGGCGCCACCGGAAACCAACTTTACCCCTTCCATATGCAAGATAGGGGCGTGGATCCATCTAGATGGCAACCGGGTCTGGTCCCTGGGTCTGGTCCCATTTATCACAAAGACTTGCGGACCCTTCGTGTCTAAAAATTCTTAAATACAAGTTAGACCTACTAGCCTATTAAAAATGACAACGAAACATCAATATTAGGTGGTATTTAAGATAAAACACATGAAAGTTGAGTGTTTATTTGAAAAGAGCAAAAATCCAAAGAGTTCGACCGATTGCATACATTTAGATTCATATGTGTGTAAAATCTGAAGTGCATTTGCCACGCCGTTTAGCAACAGTGCGCAAAGAACCCAGTTTATGCAATTAACCCATTGAAGTTCAAAATACCGAGCATGAGCGCCGTCAGTCCTTAAATTAAGGTGTCTATGGGTGTGGCGTATGCGAAGGAACGGTTGCAAATTTTCAAGGATGACTGATTCAGCGGGCGTGAAATGAGATGACGATCGTGTTGGTCGGGGAGGCTGAGGTGTTATTAGTGCTCTAAAGCAGACAGGTTTTGATGACTGAAGTGGGCTATAAATAAGTGTTATTACCTTATATTAGATACTTTAAGTTATTTTAAGCAAGTGCAATGATTTTAGTATGAGTGAAATATGGGAGTACTTAGGCGAATTAGTAACAGCGAGAGCTAAGGCATTTTGAATTGATTGCAATTTATTGATGGAGGCCTTGGGAAGGTTGTAGAAGAGGGTTAGAGTTAGGGTTAAGCACGTTAAGTCTATTTCACTGTCTGTATGGCAGGGCCCGTGGTAGGGCTCAGCAGAGCCGGATTAAGGTTTTGTAGGCCCGTTTCACAAATTAATTATAGGCCCCACATGGCGATACCTTGGAACAAAAATGTCTTAAAATATTTAATAATTATATGGATGGATTTATTCATTGTCAAAAATCTCTCCTACGTGATTTAATTGCTGAAAACGCATCGATAATATTCAAATGCCACAATCGGTAACGGATATGACGTCACAGTGCCGTAAGTCTGAATACGGCATCGCGCTGTACGAAGGCCAGAAAACAAGCATCAGCGCTCCTAGCGGATTAAGTTTAAGTCCCAAAACACTAAAAGTAAACAATCTTTTCTTAAACAGACAGAACATTTTTGGAAATAATAAGAAAAATAAGAAATATTTATGAGTAGGCCCGTTTCAATTGAAACATATGCAACATGGTTAATCCGGCTCTGGGGCTCAGAAAGTAGGGCCTATGCGCTACCGTGAATGTGTGTAGCGCGACACTGGCGGTGTGGTGTAAAGGCTGAACAGTACGGTTCCCTGTCACTTCCTGGACCGTCATTGTAAGGTAAAACAATGATGTACAAGGCGGACAGCTGGTGACCAATAATAAGCATCTTGTCGAATAGCATTTCCCGAATACTTGCCAGTGTCTTCAGCCCGTATATTTGTCCCAATTATTCAAGTTATCGTCAAATGTATACTATATTGAATATGGATGTTTACATTACCGTGACTTGTTTACCTAGGCGTTATAATGTTATTACAAACTATCGTTGTCAGGTATAGCTGTGTATACGCAAGTAATGATTTATATAGGTCTACACTTGTTTACATACACCTAAACGATAGAACAATAAGAACGGTCCAGCATGCAACTAACGGTCCAGGAAGTGACGGTCCAGAAACTGACGGGACACCGTTTAGTACAGACCCAAGAACCAGTGGCGGAGCCACGGGGGTTTGAACCCCCCACTTGCCATCTGGGCCACCTGTGAGATTCGTGCAAAATTGCAGAGAAAATTGTGTGTGGGAGGGGGGTAGGGGATGATTGAGGATCGGTTTTATTAGTTAAGTATCAAGCGTTCCCTATATATCTACAGGATGGCGTTGCAGGCTTAAACGTTTTTGTGTTCACAAGAATTGTACATTGGATATTGAAAAGCTCATAAACACCTTTGCTGAACGACTGGATAGGCGAGTAAAGTTCTATTAAATGTAGTGTTATATACTTGAGACCAGAATAAATTGTACAAGACATATAACTGAACAATGATTGATAGTATTGGATGTCTGTTAATTGCTATGGCTTAGCTATTAACCTACTGGTTTGTTAACTAGCAACTTTGATTTGAAGTTTTCATCAGCAATTTAGTTGCCTGCTGTCTACTTTTGTCGCCTTTTGCCACTTGTGAGTTGTGACATTGAATAAATTTACAGCGGTTTTAAACAAAATTTTATTGAGCAGTAGCATCTGCCAACTGACTCTTACTTTTAGTAACACTGACACTAATGTGGGCCAAAGACAAGTAATTTGATTTAACACGCACATAATCGAAGCAGAATAATTTGAAATTGACTTAGGCATAAGAAATTACAGACATGGAACCTATTGATACCAGACCTGTGATTAAGTGTCCAACATGCTCTAAAACACACGCAGGACCATCTACGATTTCAAAAAATTTCCAAGGGAGAAACCCCCGTTCCAAGGGAGGCCGCGCTAGACGTGACCAGGGAGGGAAGTGTCTAACGCGTGGGAATGGGAGGGAGCAGGGCTATTTATAAGATTATCAATTTGGGGTTATTTTAGGGTTATCCCTAACCCTAACGCAAAGGTTAACCCTCACCCTAACCCCCCACTCTCAAACGTCTGGCGCCGCATCTGCCAAGAACAGATCATTGGGGCACTCCATAATCTACACGGCGAGATAGAGAAATTTGGCCCAGACAGGACACTTGAAAAGACCGAGATTTGAGATAAGATGTAAACCAGTTGTGAGCTTTTTCAGATATGCCAAACCTGAAGGATAGTCGCTCGAGCAGAATTTTGTGACCTGTGGCATCAACAGTGTTAGGAAAGATCACTTGTAAAATGATGTTGATCAAAGATCAAGATCACTAGAGGGAAATTGATCTAAGATCAAGATCAAAGATCACTAGAGTATAAATGATTTAAGATCAAGATCACTTTTAAAGTGATCTAAGATCAAAGATCATACAAATATAGTTATTATATCATATATGTCTGCAGCGGCTGGGCGACTCAGATTTGGGGGACAGATGTTAGAGAGGACCGGCAGCCACGACAGTTTGGTTGGACGTGGAGTGCCAGAGATGATTCTCATGGCGGCGTGTAGAGTGCCAGAGATGATTCTCATGGCGGCGTGCAGCTGAGTGTCGACGACTTTGGTGTGGGGGAGTTGCAGCAGTACTCAGCAGTTGAGTAGCAGACTGATAGGGCTGCCTGTCTTAGAGTGGTGGCATTGGCTCCTCATGTGGATCCGGCAAGTTTCGACAGAAGATGTCTGGCTTTTAACTTTGCTGGCAAGCTTATTAAGATGAGTTTTATAGCTCAAGATTCTGTCGAGTGTGACGCCTATATATACCGGGTGCTGATCATGTTTCAACTCATAACCGTCCATTTGTATGTTCAGTTCACGATTTGCTTCATAGTGTTGTGTAGATGAAACACACAAAAAACGGTCTTGGTTGGATTCGGTTTAAGCCGCCATATTTTACAGTATTCAGTGTATCGATGTTCAGTTCGTCTTCAATCTCCTTAAAGCAGCGGTTCTCAACCTTTATAGTGCCGCGACCCTTTTAATTCAATTCCCCATGATGTGGCGACCCCCCCTACGGTAAAATTATTTTCGTTCACAATGTAAACTGTTAAAAATAATAATATTATGACAATCAAATGTTTGAAACCGTATTTAATTGTCTCCATGTCTATCTTCGAATGACAATTATAGTAAAACATCTAGTACGTCGTAACTACCACTGAGGAAATTTTGTACAATAGCAAGAAAAGAGACAACCCCATATTGCTGATGGTCTCGGGCGACCCCTGGCAAATCGTCATTCGATCCCCTTGGGGGTCGCGACCCACAGGTTGAGAACCGCTGCCTTAAAGGATCGAGCCGTAGTGGCAAGGCCGATATCGTCAGTGTATCAAAACTTCCTACTGATGGTATCAGGTAAGTCGTTTGTATACAAATTGAATAACGTAGAGGCTAGAACTGAACCCTGTGGTAGACCGTTTCGTTGACGTCTCCAGGAGCTGACATCTTCTCCCAAGTGAATTAAGAACCGTCTGTCAGAGAGGAGTAATTCCACAAGTTGACAGAACCAGGGTGGCAAGTTAAGCGATAGTTTGTACATTAAACCCGCATGCCACACCGCATCGAAAGCTGCTGTCAAACCCAGAAAGATGGCGCCTGTTTTTATACGCAGTTGAATCCATTTTCAATGAAAATCTGATAATCAACGGTAAATAGATCCTTCTTTGAATCGAAATATTGTATAATATAACTTACGGGAATAATCGAAAATTAATCGCGATTTCGATTATTTTCCCGTCGATTATCGATTATTTCGATTTATTTGATAATCGTGTCGATTTCGATTTTTCCAAAAATCGCGATTTCGATTAATCGACCCACCTCTACAAGAGAGTTTTTGAATGAAGATGGGAAAGTGCCTGAGGTAAGAGGCGTTAATGATTCTAGTTATTATAGGCGTAAGCACGATGACACACTATTTGAGTAGAGAGGTATGTATGGGATATAGGTCACATCGTTTGTTTGGAAAGGAGAGTAGAAGTTTGGATACCTCTTCTTCAGTTGTAAGAGTGAAGGTGGTTAAATTGCATGGAGGTAGTGGGGAAGGTGCTGCTGATGAGGAGAGGTGGCTTGAGTAATAGTGGAAAACTTAAGGATACTGCGAATCTTTGGAGTTTTTCCCAAAGAAGAAATTAGCAAAAGATTCAGCAAGTTGTGACAGGGAAATGGACTGAGGGAGACGTTTTGAGTATCTGCGATGGAAAATATCGTTTACAGTTTGCCAGAGCTTCCGTGGGTTAGAGCTGTTTGTTGAAATGATGTTAGAATAGTACTTCTTTTTGGCAGTTGGCAGATGTAAGGACATTATGGTAGCGGTTTGTGGTGGAATGAAGATTTGAAAGGTCAGATAGAGAAAGTGTTCTATGATAGGTTCGCTCAAGACGTCTGCAAAATGACTTGAAAGCGTGAATGACAAGATTTGTACAAGGGTTTGCTGTTGTGAGATGAAAGAGGTCTTGTGATGGTAGTAGCATGTTTATTGAGAAGACCAGATAGCACAGAATTGTATTTGTCGATCAGTGACGGCAGGGTAGTGGGGGCAAGGGGTTAGTAATTAGGTCAGATGATTTAATGTTGTAACAGAACAAGGCTATGCCAATTTGTTGAGACGGCGGAATGAGTTGGTGCCACAAGGCGGAGGAGTTGGAGAGCAGATACCTTGGACGGCGAAGATGTGAAAATTCGAAAATAACCAGATGGAGAGATTTTACTTATTACTGAAATTGGAGATAATGACTAAGAAGATGACGTGATAATTAGGTCTAAAGTGTGTCCAAAAGTGTGAGTTGGAAGAGATATGAAGTGAAGTCGTGTGAAGTTTGTCTGTGCGAGTAGTTGTATGAATTGGGTAGAGTTAGGATTGTCACTCTTATCAACATGATTATTAAAATCACCTGTAATTAAGAATTTGCGTGGAGTTTTAGCCGCAGAGCCGAAAAAGAAGGCGATTTCGTCAAGAAATGTCACGAATGAGGCTGAGTATTTTGATGATGATGGGTGGCGGTGAATGCTGAAAATAGTTAGTTTGAGAGAGGTAGATTGATGGTGAATGACAAATATTAAAATTAAGAGAAATTTATTGATGAGGAGTTGCTAATTTGTATCTGATCGTGAATGAGGAAAGCAGTTCCTCCGCCTGGATTAGAAGTGCAGTTGGTAAACTTTTTTAAACAGGGAAAGCTTAGGAGGGAGAAGCCAGGTGGGGTTGCCTCAATCAGTTGACATGTAGTTGTAGATATCCAGATTTCAGTTAGTGCAACTATGTCTATGGCTGGGGAGTGAGGCGTGTGCATTGGAAAGAGGGGGTCTAATTTTATGTTAGTAGATTCGTGTAGTGAATGTGTGTGTTGAGGATTAGTGATGGATTGGATATTGAGTGTGCAAAGTATTATGTGTGATTGGGATGGTCCAAAATTTGGGTTGATGTCGCCTGAAAGAGCGAGAAGGATGATGATATCTCTGCGTTGGGTGAGATGGATAACCGAACCAGAGCTGCAGCAAGTACACAATGCTTCAAGTACAAGTACAAGTACAAGAACCTGGCCTCCAAGTACAAGTGCAAGCATTCGAAAAACTTTGAGTACAAGTACCTGACCTCCAAGTACAAGTACTTGCATTCCAAAAACTCCGAGTACAAGTACCTGGCCTCCAAGTACAAGCATTAAAAATTTGTACTCGACTACAACTCGAGTACAAGTACAAGTACTACATCTCTGCCAACCTGTCAGTGTGCTTTCTTTCCAAATGTTTCACGAAGTTAGACGTGGTACCGCATTTTTCTGTTATAACTTTATTTGTACAAAATTTACATTTAACCAAACGAGGCACTTTACACTCAGATGCTTCATTGTCAGCCATGTTGTTCTTGTTCAAGTTTGCCTGTGCCATAGAATATTTATTAGGCTGTGTTTAATTTTAATGTGCTGCCTGACCGGCGGACAAGACCATAGATTAAAATCTATGTACAAGACCACATAATTCTTCAGCAACCTAGCAGCTGCCTGTTTAATGCTTAGTGGCAGAGATGTCCTCGGTCGTCGTGGTACAGCTCTTCTATATAATCCTCCCACCTTTCCCGTATCTCTTTTTCTTCCATTAGCAATTTCCCATCTGTTGAATTTATGCACGAAGTGCCAGAGCAATTGAACCCTCCCTTTCTTTTACCCATTACTTACTTCCCTTATCCTCTTGTGTATATCTGATGTGTTTTTACTCGCTTCTATTTCTTTACATTTGTTGTTTAGCAATTCTTCTTTTGCCTCCCTGCATTTCTTCTTTATGTTTCTGTTTAAGATGTTATATTTGACCTCATCTTTATCTTTTATTTTTCTTCTTTCTTCCATCATATTCATTAGTTCTGTTTTCATCCATTGCTGTTTTCTTCTTCTCCCCTCCTTAGGTGTTACCTCTTTTGCTGTTGCCGCGACCACTTCCTTGAAGTCTTCCCATATTTTAACTATGTCTTGTTCTTCACCTAGCACCTGGAATCTATTTTTTAATCGCAATTGATATTCTTGTTTTAATTCATAGCTCTTTTCCATTTCTTTCCAGTCGTATCTTTCTATTGTTTCTTTTTTTCTCCTTAGCCTTCTCAGTTTTATTTTCACATCTGCTATTACCGGGGCATGGTCGCTATTGCAGTCCGCGCCCAGGTAGGCCTAAGCTTTTGACTGTAGTATTGAATTCCGAAATCTGCCGTCGATTGCGATATAGTCGATCTGATTTCTGATTTTATCTCCTGGACTCTTCCATGTCCAAAGTCTTCTAGGGTGGTTTTTGAACCACGTATTTGTAATTATCATTCTCTGCTCCTCACACCATTCCACCCATCTGTCCCCTCTTTCATTCCTCTCTCCCAAACCTCCAGGTCTCACTGACATTCCTGTTTTTCCCTTGCCTACTTCAGGTAGTAATATAGTAGCATTGCCTAGCATTCAGGTCCCCCATCACAATTGTTATTTCCTGTGATTTACAGTTACTTTTTGCCTTATCCAAGTCATCGTAGAATTTATCTATATCTTCTTCTGAATGATTTGTAGTTGGAGCATATACCTGAATCACATTTATGTCGAACGGTTGTGCTCTGATTTTTACCATCAGCACTCTGTCTGAAATCCCGCAGTGATTTATTATACTTCTAGATATTTCCTCGTCCATTATCAATGCTACTCCTCCCTGGTGTGACTCTCCACCAGTGTAAATGAGCGTCCTTCCATCTGTGTTAATTTTACCTTGTCCTTCCCACCTTGTTTCAGCAATTCCTAGTATATTTATCTTCATTCTGCTCATTTCTTGCACAACATTATTCAGTTTCCCTATCTGATATAATGTCCTTACATTCCAGGTGGCAATTCTGGTAATTTGTCCCTTTTGGGTTTTATATTTTTGCGCAGTAGCTGGCTGATGGTCGGGTGTCACTTGCTGCCCATGACCTTCCCTACCAGGCGAGGAACTCTGTGCATTGCCCAGAGTCCCCTTCATGCCGTTGTGCTTAATATTCTTTTCGTCGTCCATGGTTTACTTGGCAAAAATACGGCAGTGGGTTGCCATTATCTTCTACCGGTTTATTAGGGTTTTCTCCTTTGCAGTTCTAGGGTCATTAAGGGTGTTACACCCATGCCCCTAGATTTTCTAGACATAGCCTTGTTGATGTCAATCATCCGTAACCTCTATCTAGTACTGGTTAGTGCTGCTGCCCACTCCCAGGACATGGATAGGAGGAAAAAATATCAATACCATAAGATTTGCGGATGATACAACACTGTTAGCGCACTCGGAAAGAGAGCTGCAGAAACTGGTGGACAAACTAGCAAAGGAAAGCGAGAGAAAAGGACTAAAAATAAACATAAAGAAGACCTTCACTATGGTAATCACAAAACAAAAAGAAGTGCCGAAATGCAAGATTTTATTAAATGGAAGAGAAATAGAACAAGTAACTTATTTCAAATATTTGGGAAGCATTATTACAAGTGATGGAAGAAGTGATAAAGACATCATAACAATAATAGGTATGGCAAAATCTGCCTTCATGGAAATGAAACAAATATTAACGAACAAGAAAATATGAAAAGAAACAAGGCTCAGAGTGCTTAGATGCTATGTATGGTCAGTTTTGTTATATGGATCTGAGACGTGGAACATATCAAAAAAGATTAAAAAGAAACTGGAAGCGGCAGAAATGTGGTTTTATAGAAGGATGCTAAAGGTCCCATGGACAGACAAGAGAACTAACGAAGAAATACTACAGATGATGGAAGAGAGACGAACACTGATGACTACCATCAAGTTAAGACAGACAAAAATTTTTGGGCACGTGATGAGAAAAGAAGGATTAGAAAACTTGGCAGTGACAGGCATGGTGGAGGGCAAAAGATAAAGAAGAAAACAAAAGATTAAAATATACAGACAGAATGAGAGAGGAAATGGGGATAGGAAATAACATCGAACTCCTGAGGAACACTAGAGATCGAGAAAAGTGGAAGTCCATGGCCGCCGACGCAGCAATGCATGGCACCTGAAAGAAGAAGAGGCAGAGATGTAGCAAGTACACAATGCTTCAAGTACAAGTACAAGTACCTGGTCTCCATGTACCAGTACAAGTATACAAGTACTTGCATTCCAAAAACTCCGAGTACAAGTACAAGTACCTGGTCTCCAAGTACAAGTACTAAAAATTTGTACTCGAGTACAACTTGAGTACAAGTACAAGTACCAAGTACTACATCTCTGATCTGAACAGCGAAGACGAAGATGTGAACAACAAAAGGTTAAGAAAAAAAAGATAGGAATTTTGTTTAAGTGTGATCAACGACAGTGCGGTAGGTCCGGTTTGCATACATCAAGTTTTGAGGAGAAGAAATGAACTGTAAGAATAAACAAATAGAGAGGAATATTTAATGTCATGATGTCAGGCTGAGATTATCGAGGAAAGTCAAGTTGTAAAGAAAAGTCAAATTGTCTTTCAGCTCATGCAGTGGCTCACAAGCTCAGCACGACGTTAATAGTGCGGCTGACGTTAGCGTGGAGTGAAAGAATTTAATAGAAAAACTAAGAGATGGCCTAGAGTTCAAATACAAACAATAACGGTAATACGATAAGCGATGATAAGTCATGTTGATTCTAGCAGAGTTAAATAAAAATGTAAAGAAAAATATACCGACAGGACCAAAATAAACCTCGAAAAACAATTAAAAAAGAGTAAAATTTTAACAATTCGCAAGAGCAATATTGAAAATTTGTTGCATTAAAAGACAAACCAAACGGAACAAAATTTCAGAGCGTCTAGTCTGCATCACTGCAACTCGAAAATCAAAGGAAACTGATTCACTGAATTATTGGAGACATATTGTGCGAACAAAACAGGAATGTCTTAGAGATGGCAAATAAATATTCATTTATATTCATTCTAACGAATATTGGGCTCCAATGAATATTAATGACGACGACTGATTAAAAACATTAGACTGGAGAAAAGCAATTATAATACCAATACACAAGAAATGAGACAGAAAGGAATGCAACAACACCAGAGGAAATCAGCCTCTTAAACGTACCAGAGAAAGTTTTCACCAGAGTCATGTTAAAAAGAATAAATAACACAGTGGATGAAACAATCAGGGAAACCAGTGTGGATTCAGGAAAGGAAGAGGATGCTCTGACCAAATCTTCATCTTACAACAACCCATTGAGAAAAAAACTAGAATTTAATGAAGATTTGGTTATGTGCTTCATCAATTTTGCACAAGCTTATGACTCAATCTAGAGAGAAGGGGCATGGAAACTTTGCAAAATATTGCATTCATGCCAAAATAATAAGGCAAATTGAAAATTTATACAGCATAGTTTTAGCATGTATCAGAATTGACAGAGATGAAACTGAGTGGTTCAAAATCAAAACAGGATTTAGACAAGGATATACTGTATTCTATCATCAACATTATATTAGATTAGATCTCTTACTATCTCTATTAGATCTCTATTACTCTTCAACATTATATTAGATTAGATCATGAGATGGATTGAAGGCATGAATGGGTTGGGAACATCTCTAAAGCCAGGAAACATAGATGACGTGGAATATGATGATGATACATGTTTAATAGCGGAATGCCTCTTAAGGATTGTGGAGTTAACATTGGCCTTAATAACGGAGAGTGGAAAATTTGGACTAAAAATAAACACTAATAAAACAAAAATTATGCCAATTACAAATAAGTTGGAGAATGGCCAATAGTATCACACAACAGAAAAGAAATTGAAATAGTGAAGAATTTCGTTTACTTGGGAAGTGAATTGGAAGCAAAAGGAGGCTCGGACTTGGAGATTAAACGAAGAATAGCAAAGGCAGGATTAACCTTCAACAGGCTACATACCAAAATTTTCAAAAGACATGACATTGGAATGAAAACAAAACTAAGAATTCTCAACACTTGTGTAATACCAATACTAATTTATGAATGTAAATCTTGGACCATAAAAAAGAACTGGAGAAAAAAATAATAGCAACAGAAAATAAATGGCTCAGAAGAATACTAAGGATTGGTTACAAAGAACATAAAACAAATGAAAAAGTTAGAGAGAACACTGCAAGTGAGCATCATGGAAGTCATCAGAAAGAGAATATTGAAATGGACTGGACACATACTCAGAATGAAAGAAATAAAAAACCCAAAACAAATTTTCAACTACAAGTCAGAGGGGAGAAGATCTAAAGGAAGACCGAAAAGACAATGGGTGGACGGATTGGAAGAGGATCTGTGCATGGCAGGGCTGAATCTCAATGGAAAAGCTGACAGAAGACACCGAATGACTTTGGAAGAAATAGCAAAGGACAGAGAACTTTGGAGAAATGTCATGGAGAAGTCAATAGCTGGACAGTGGACACAGCTGGAGGACGAAGACCTGACCTGATCTGAAGAACAATTTGGATTTAAAGAGGACTGTGGTTGTAGAAATGCAATATACATTTAAAGAAGGTTTTCGATAATGTCCGGCATAACAAACTTTTAGAGTATCTGAAAAGAGCAGGGATAGACAGAAAAGATTTAAGAATATTTACAAAAATATATTGGAACCAGAAAACAACACCTCGAATAAATGGAACAACTGGAAAATGGATTCAAATATTAAAAGGTACCATTCAAACAGACATTTAACAATGAAAACAAAGATTATGGTTTCTTGAATGCTATGTTTGGCCAGTCATGTCATATGGTGCAGAAACATGGACTATCTCTAAAGTCATGAAGAAAAAGCTTGAAGCTGCAGAAATGTGGTTCTTAAGAAAAAATTTGAAAATATCTTGGACTGAAAAGAAAACGAATAAATTAGTACCAGTACTCGAAATGGCAGGCACACAAAGAAAATTGTGATCTATAATACATAAAGGACAACTTAAATTTTTTGGACATATAATGAGGAAGAAAGGTATAGAAAACCTGGTAACCACTGGAAAAGTCGAAGGCAAAAGATCAAGAGGAAGACAAAGAATTACGTCTATCAGTAGTTTACTGACTGATGCAAAGGGGATAACTACAGAATTAGAACTCATACAAGCAATGCACAACAGAGAGAAATGGAAGTCCATAGTCACAAACGTGAGAAATACATGACACCTGAAGAAGCAGAAGTTAACAAGTTAGTTAACATGTTAATTTGACAGCCATAATATTAACACATTCACAATCCAGTAATTCAGTGTGCTGGATTGTTGTTGCATTTCCATTTTGATGCTTGTTGTTCTTGAATGGTCATTCATGGATTAAATATTCACAAGTAATAAATTTTCAGTTTTTGTCAAAATTTAATAAGCATTTTATCATTAAGCAACATACAAAAAATTCAAAACCAATCAGCTGAAGCTAGTCCAAGCAATCATCACTGTTTGTTTCAAAACAAAATGGCAAATATGACGAGCTTTTAAGCTCATCAGCAAGCAGATGCTTTGGAATTTCAGATCCTCGAACCTTAAGTGTGTAACATGCATCTTCAACTTTACGCATGCTTTGTCGAAGTACATTAAACTTGACAAGTATTTCACGAGAGTGGCTACCATATGATAGAAATGCATTATGGATTGATCTGATGCACTGACACAGTTCAAAAGGTTTACTGAGTTCTCCACGGCCAATGCAGTTAATGGCCATACGCATCATTTCACCTGTAAGATCTGCAAGTCCCAGTATATATTCAGTTAGAGGCACATACACTGAGAGTGGCCTCAAGAAAATGGTTCCTTTGACAGTAGAATCAATACCAGTTTCATAAACATTCCCAGAAAGCTACAAACAAATAAGGATAATTAATTTACATATGATCTTTGCACAAATTCTGATATTTATATAGCATAGATGTCACTGTTTACCATATTTTCGCACTCATTGCCTGCAGGCTATAGGATTTTTTACAAACAAAAACGTCAGGTTCAGGCAATGAAGAGGTGCATTCCAACTGGGTCGAATTCCATAGAAATTATATCAACTTGCTGCAGTTCTTTTCACTGCAACTCCTCATACCCTTCCCACTCATTTCCATTTACCCATCTCCTTTCCCAATTACCCTACCTGTTCACACAAATTTGGGCCTTTGTTCTCAGAGAATGTTATAAAGTCATCAGGTTACTGCTGCAAACTGTATCAAATTATCAGTACGTTGGTTGCCGCAGCTTTCAAGAATGTTTGCAGCTGTCCACAACCTTGCATCAGCATGACTCTGCATAGACTCTAATGGAGTAACATCTCCAGCAACCAGTGATATTTCAGTTCTAAAAATAATTGTTTATTTTAGTTTTTGTTCTTATTTTAGGTTTTATTTCCATTTCTAATTCAGTTATAGTTCAAGAAATAATTTCTATTTTAGTTCTAATATCAGTTTTAAAATATTTGACTGTATGTGTGAGGTAGGAATGAGTCACAGAACAACGCTGGAGCTGGCTAGAATATCACCCACGGCCGTCTCACGCGAAACTTTGCACACAGCTACAGACACACACACAGCATTATCGGTATATGGTGCGCCAAATATAACACAACATAAGCAAATTGACGCCATTAATAAATGACGGGTACTGGTATTTTAACCCCTTCTCCGGGCGCGACGTATGGGATGCGTCAGCCACCATCTTTCGTTATTTGGGCGCAATGGATGGGATACGTTAAGTCACTTTCGTAGCAGTTCAACAAACGGGCGTGTCGTATCAGTATATGAAGGCGAAAGATTATAATATCGATAGTTTTGGACTTTCAGTCAACTTTCAAGCAGCTGACCATCCCCGGGCAGTTGATACCCATCTACTCTACTAGTGAATTTCCTGAGAGGTGGAAGGAGGCAGTCGTTCATCCACATCTAAAGCGACCGGGACTCGACCAGGCAGAGCCCTGCAATTATCGCCCGGTTTCGAACCTGCCATTTTTTTCTAAATTGGCAGAGAGACTAGTCAATAATCGGCTCGTCCGCTACTTGAATGAGAATGGCCTTCTGCCAAAGAACCAATCCACCTATCGCAGGGGGCATTCAACAGAAACGGCAGTTCTGCGGATCGTGAATGACCTGACTGAATTGGCGGCCAGTGGTCGATTGGCACTCATCTGTCTCCTTGACCTTTCAGCCGCCTTTGACACGGTCGACCACGGAATCCTTTATGAACGTCTCGAGCGGTCCTACGGACTTAAGGGGGCAGCCTTAGAGTGGATCCGCAACTACCTTGTGGGCAGATCACAGTCGGTCAGCTGGATGGGTTGCATGTCGACCTCCAACCGGGTGCAATGCGGCGTTCCTCAGGGTCGGTTCTGGGACCATTACTATTTATCCTCTACACACCCGACATCGGCTGTGTTATAGAGGGACAAGGATTCACTATGCATGCTTATGCAGACGATGTTCAGGCATATTCATCATGTCAACCGTCGGAAGCCGGAGTCCTTCGCTCACGAGCTGAGACCTGCATTGCAGCAGTTAAGGCATGGACGGACCAAAATAGACTATCTTTGAACCCGTCAAAAACCGAATTCCTCTGGCTGACCACTCCACGGAAACGTCACCTCATTGATCGCTCCGACCGTTGTGGAGGAGTCGTCATAGCACCTAGTAGACAGTTGCGTCTACTGGGTGTACTCCTGACGAGTCGCTACGTTTGAAGAACATCTGAATAACATTATCCGATCGAGCTATTACCACTTGCGCCGGATCAGACAAGTTCGCCGCTATCTGCCTACCTCGCTCACGACGGACCTTGTCCGGGCACTAGTGGTCGCCGAGTCGACTACTGTAATAGTGTGCTATACGGCATCCCACACAGTCAACTCAATCGACTTCAGGCGGTGCTGAACGTCTCGCTCCAGATGGGGAGCACATATCACTCCACTCCTGAAGGACCGATTGCATTGGTTAAGGATCCGCGAGCGGGTAGCGTTCAAGCGACATTGGCTGACATACTGCGCCCTAAACGACCCTCATTGCCCGACATATCTCTCCGAGCTGATCGTGAGAACTACAGCGATCGAACGTCGTTCCATACTTCGATCCGGACACAATGCTCAACTGGTTGTCCCTCCTCCCCTTCGGACAGCGGGTCTCGGAGACAGATCCTTCCGGCATGGCAACCCTGCTTCGTGGAACTTGCTCCCGAAGATAGTGACAACTGAGTCACTCCCTGAGCGGTTCCGGAAGCAGTTGAAGACGCACCTGTTTAACAGTTCGTTTTTGTAAAGCGCTCTTGACTTTGCCTCGATTGACATGTCTACTGCGCTTAAAAAATTGTCTTGCATAATAATAATAATAATAATACTCTGATGGCATTATGCTATACAAAGAAAGTACCAGGTATAGAAATGACGGGAACACTTAAGGCTTCCATGGTTGGTAGACCATAGACAGGAGTTGGAACATGGCCAAGCAGGCAGGCAATGGGAGAGTGCATACTTTCTGATTCAAATTTTACAGGAGATTTTTTTTGTTGGCTATTGGCAGATGCAGACTATCCGCGGGTGCGGGCAATAGGTGCGAAAATACAATACTATCTTTTACATTGTCCTATGGTATTCTCATGCTAAAACAGCAACCAAATCTACATTAGTTACAAACAAATTTAACTTATACTCTTTTAGTCAGCTGTAAGGATTTGAAGTAGTAATCCCTCTCAAGTTCAACAGTGTCTGAAGGTGTTTAGTGACATGGACATAGCTATCTACTGATTGCTTGCAATATTCATGGAAAGAAAAATACAGTATAATCTCATTATAACAGACTCACTTATAATGGGATATCATATATAGCAGTATAGTTGCTCAACAAATGGACAAACACCTATCCACTAACTCACTAAATCTTCCTATTCAATTTGCTTACTGCAAGTTTCACTCAACTAAGCAAGCAACTAAGCAAGCTGTCCTTGCTAATCACCAGGGCTGCCGAGAGGGGGGCAGGGGTGCAACTGCACAGGGGCCCGGCGGTCTGGGGGCCCGGGCCCATGATGATTACGTATAATTCAAAATGATATGGATAATAACATTAAAGTAGCGGGGGGCCCGACGAGGAAAAGAGGGGCCCGGCATGAAAAGGTTGATAAGCAAAAAAGGTTGCCAGCTGGTTTTAAGACGCAAAAAAGCCTGACAAGCAAAAAAAAGGTCGTCAAGAAATTTTTATCTGCAAAGGGGCCCGGAATTTCTCTCCCCGGAATTTCTCTCTGCGGGCCTGCTAATCACATTAATATAACTGTCATGGACAAAGGCTATCATGTTTCTTGATATCTCAGCTGCATTTTACACAGATGACTGCACTATACTTTTCCATCATTAAGAGCATTGATTTGGCATCACCTGTGTAGCACTAAAATAGTCCTATATCCACAATCAGTGTCTGTGCACGACATAATTTCTGCCTTGGCAAACTGTGGAGGGCTCCAGGGCTCCATCTTTGGCCCACTCCTCTTGACCAACTACCTGCATGCCGAAAACAATATTGGATACCACCTGTATGCTGACAATTCTTAAACCTTCTTCAGTTTTTATCAACCATCTGCTATAAATTGCTGTAAACAATGTCTGGCATACTCAAATCAATACAACTTTGGATGACTGACAGTAAACTACTCATCAATCCAGCTAAAACTAAATTTCTACTGCTAGATATGCAAAAATAGATAGAAATGGCATTGGCAGCAAGTTTGGAGACTTTCAAACATTTAAGGTGGCCAGGATTTGGTATATCTTACACTACATGATGGGAAAGTCTTTCAAGTTATATCTGTGATCAGCATCATAAAAGCAACCAAATGCACAGGAAATTATATAAAGGTTCAAATAGCAAAACATAACAAATGGCATACAATTTGGTAAAAAATGTAAAAAATATTGATACCTCAGAAAATGTCAGACTGTGCTTTAATTGTTGTGCAGTGAGCAGAGTATGTTGTTGTATGTAATGAAAGAAAGCCAATGCTTCAACATATTCTTGCAAACCTAAAGTTAAGACATGCTATATACCAAGCTAAGGAAGAAATAATCAATGAGCAAAATGCTAACTCTAATATTATAAGGACTTCAGGCCATGTTTGTAAGGGGTCATCCATACATTACATATGCATTGAGATTTTCAATTAAATTGGATTTAGGAGATTTTGCGTACAGCCGAGTATAGAGAGGGGTTTTAACTGAATGTGTATATATGCACAAGTTTATATATAGCCAACATAACAATAAAAAATTTCGTGACCCGTCAAATGCACGAACGACATTTGCGCGCCAACATTTGCGTGCCGACATTTGCGCGCCAACATTTGCACGATATTATATAATAATACGGGTTAGGGTTAGAGTTTGATTTGGGGTTTGATTTTGGGTTATGATTAAGACAGGGGAAATACATACAACCATTATGGCCTATTTTGCGCAATTGTTAGTAAAGCACGGATGACTTTTAATTTATAGCACAATTCGTGCTTCCTCGAAATACGCGCTAATGTCGTCGCGCAAATGTCACCGCGCGATTATAGATTTTACGTTCGCGCATTTGTCGTCGCGCATTTGTTGTCGCGCAAATGTCGGGGCGCAAATGTCGGTCACGCAAATGTCAGTGAACCAAAATTTCAACCAGTGTTCTGCTCAGACAGAACACTGGTTGAAATTACACACATTAGATTTGAACACAATTACTTTTGCACAGGGAGACAATGGATCATGAGAATTGTTTACATGCTTGCACTCATTAAAGCACATTTCCTGCTTCTCTTAACTGTGACAACTTTAGTCCACCATATGCAGTGTCTATGGCTACAAATTAATTTTTCAAACAGGTCAGAGAAGCTAATTTTAAAGTACATATAGAGAGAGGATCCAAAAAATGTGAGTGAACAGGGCAAGGGTGTGAAAATATGGCTTTTTTGCATATATAACATATGGACGGTCCTTATAACCATATTGTAGAAATACATACAACCATTATGGCCTATTTTGCTTATTGCAAATATCCTAAACTTGATATGAAAATATGCTAGCATTGCAGCTCAATAAATAAAAATCATGGATATTGCACTAAATGCATTAAAAATCATGGATATTGCACTAAAGCAAATGTGCAGTTCTCACTTCATAGCACAATTTATATAATTTTAACTTTAAAATGTATATAATTACCAGTATAGCAGATTAGCAGAACAGCATAAAGATGAAAAATGCAACTGACAACACACCTGGTGAATAGGCTCTAAGAAACTGGTAAGGATCTTCATTTTGCAGCTCCAAAGCAATCTGATGCCATTCAGTATTTTGCAACAAGTCTAATTTCTGCTCCACTTCATCAAGTATTCCTTTACATGATTCATCACTTTAAAACAATGCATATTATGCATTACAATATTAGTCTCATATAATAGTCTGATCACTGAGGAAAGAACGCACTATCGCACAATTTTAAATATTTTATAATGAAGTCTAAGAAGGGGCAGGAAGTTAGCAGAGTGGTAACAATGTTGGATGATAGAGCAGGTGGTCGGGGGTTCAAGACCCACAGGAGCCCTAAGGTCGACTCAGCTTTACTTGCTAACGGGTGGTGGTAAAATGAGTAGCAGTGGTAAAATGCTGCGATAAGTCAAACAGGTACACTATGCAATGCACTAGCCCCATATCCATGGTATTGCACACCTGGCTTGAGAGCAACAGCACTGGAGATCAGCACTGCCATATGAGCCCACGAGGCTTGAGAAGAACTTTGACTTTCTTTTACTTGAAGTTAAAGTATAAACAAAATTATAAGACACTGGCGGTACCCTGTGACATATTGCAATCGCTTAATTTGGCGCTCTCTCTTCGGGAGAAAACAAAGCATATCCGAAGTTTCATGCTGGTGTCTTCTGGTTCCCACCCATAACATTTCTGTCTTCTCAGTATTGAGCTGGAGACGATTTGAGCCATTCTGTCATTTCTGCTACGCAATTCATAATTCATGATTGGAGTTGTTGGGTGAGAGCTGAGTGACAACTCCCATTACTTGGGTATCATCTGCATACAGGTGTGCCACTGTGCCTGCAGATCTTGCTTGTGAGCTACGTCGAGTAAATCGACCAGGTATAATGCAAAGAGAATGGGTCTGAGGACCAAACCTTGAGGGACCCCATTCGTGACTGGGTAATTCTCCGATGTTGAGTTGGCACAGCGTACCGAGTAGGTGCGCTGGTTAAGGTATGATGAGAACCATGGAAGTGCTGTGCCGCCAATTCCGTAAATTATTTCCAGCCTCTTCAGCAGTGTCGTGGTCGACAGTATTGAACGCCGAAGTCAGGTCTAATAATATCAGTGCCGCTACCTTTCCGGTGTCGAGTTCACGTAGGATATCTGCAATTACCTTCAGGACCGCTGTCTTGGTCGAGTGTGAGGCGCGGTAGGTCAACTGCAGACTTGGAAGCAGCTTGTGAGTCGTTAGATATTGGTTGAGCTGACTTGCTATGAGGTGCTTCAGTAGCTTAGAAAGAAGTGATAAGTTGGAGATCGGTCGATATGATTTGATGTCTGAGGGCTTAGAGTTCTTGATCCGAGGAATGACATAAGCAGTCTTAAAGATAGTGGACACTGTCTCCGAGGAGAGCGAGCGATTGGAGAGTTCAGCGTAGTATATAGTAGACAGTAAATTATAATTAGTCATTAAAGACTTATTTAATTACTTAATAACTATTTAATGTCTAGCATATAAATAAATATGTAAATATCGGTCTCTTTGACTAGTTTGCACCAATTGTTGCACATAGCTTATGGGGTTCGTACGATTTATTGCATTTTTAAAACTTCAAGATAATTCTGAACACACAGAAAATCTGGCAATCATATGGCTATAATACATATTTCATTAAATAAACAGAATTGGTAACATCAAAATGAGATAAATGTTTAACAAACTAATTTAAAAGCAAAATTACAGTACAATCCTGTAATAACGGATCTGAGATCTGGGAAAACAGCCCATTTATCCAGAGCTCGTTATATGCAGAGTTGCTACATGCCTAGACCACAACTACAGGACACTAAGTGACACCATTTACTCATGCCACACCCTAGCAGAAACACTTGTGGTATAGATTATTAGATTGTAAATGCAGTAACTCTACTTTACGTGACAGCTTGAAGCAGGCATGGTCTGTAATTGTGTGTACAGTACATGTACATTAAGTTAGCTAATGCAACTCAACTCTGACCATTTCTTATTGCATCCCTCCAGTTATGAGCATTATCTTCCGACGATGCTTGTCTGCCAAACGAGAAGTCTGCCACAGCCAAAAGCAAGCAATTTCCCAGGAATTTGCATTTGGGAAGGGGGAGGTGTTTTATAATTGCAGGGATTGTCAATGTACAGTGTTTCATTTAGACTCCTTGGACCCAGGGAGAATAGAATTAGAGATAGGTGGCAGGTTGGGGGTTCGATGCTTGGCCCCTGGAAAGAAGGAATAAACAAGGAACTTAACTCAGGGAAGACTGAATTCCTCCGGCTGAGCTCCCCGTGAAGGAAGTCCCAAATAAACAGGATACCGTTTGAAATAGAGGACGCTGTCATCGCTCCGTCTACCACTGTATGTCTGCTTGGCATTATTTTTGATGAGACACTGTTGTTTAAAGATCATATAAGCACATGTCTGCTATTATCAGTTGCGCAGAATCAGAAGTATTAGGCGATATATAGTATACCAACAAGCGTTGTGATAAAACTGATTCAGGCGCTTATTTTAACCAGAGTTGGCCAATGCAATGGAGTCCTCCTCAGCCTTCCCAAGAGCCAGTTAAGCCACCTTCAGTCAGTATTCAATGCATCCTCTTGCCTTATATTTGGAGCCCACTGGAACGATCACATGACACCATTGCTCAGGGACAAGCTTCACTGGCTTGGGGTTCGAGAATGAATCATCTACAAGTGATGCCTGATTACATATCGGGCCCTGAACGACACCACCTGTCCGGAGTACATATCAACCAGGGTTAATTTGGTGTGGTAACGGCTGGGAACAACATTCCCATTGTTACAATGGCAGCAGAACGAGTGGGAACACCCGTTCCCTTAGTTGTACAGTCAAGTAGTTATTAACTACTTCACTGCCTTTATGGGATCCATATTCTGCAAGAAAGGAGTAGCTGAATATTCATCATAGAACAGCAGATGACACTAGCAGCAAAACAGCCAAAACACCTCAACTTCACAATATTGTTGCTAAACTGTTTGTCCAGCAATGACTACTGTATTAGCTGTAGTGTTCAGCACAGTAACCAAAAACTTTCAACCTAACATGATGTTTTTTAATAGTTAAGAAATTTAAAGCTGCTTAGGTTAACTTGATAAATATATATATTGAAATATTTTCAACGCAATACTTGCTAAATTGGATTTAAAGTATGCTGGGGAAGAGGGTAAGCTCACTACACACGATTGGAAATGGCGTTTCCATTGCTACTACAGCAGAGGAATGATTGGGAAAGAGGAGGGGAGGGACACGGAGGAGAGGAAGCGTTCCCATTGATACTATTTTACCAAATGACCACTGATATCAACACATGTATGCAGGGCAACAACGAATGACAGACGCATGGAACTTCAATCCAGTAGTCAGACATTGTTGATCATCCCTCCGCTGTCTAATACTGATCAGTCACGCGGGGAAACCCTGCCCTGTGGAACTCGCTGCCGGACGATGTGATTAATGCGAATTTCATTGGCTGCTTTGAGAAACTCCTAAAAAGACACTTATTTAACAAATCTTATAAGTGACTCCTATGTAAAGTGCTCTTGACTTTATCCCCAGCTATGTTACTCTGCTATATAAATTGTCATAAATAATAATAATAATAATAATAATAATAATAATAATAATGTCAAAAATATGATTTCCATTATCAACACTTCTGTCTTCATATAGTCAATTCTTATTTTTTGTGGAATCAGTTATAATGGCTTAAGTTTCAATTTCCAGAGGTGAATTTCCTCCCTTAAATGGCCTATATGAAACTTCTCTAAAGCACAGTGCATAAGTTTGCAACTGTGCACTGTAAAAAACTAGGTTAACATGAATAATTTAAACAAACAGGCACACAACACAGTATCAGTTTTTCGTGTCCTGACTCTTATAATGTATGGCTAGTTTTTCGTAGCCTAGTCCTCCTAGTCCTACATGTCATCACTGTTCATATCACCTATCTCTTGCAAAAGGCATCTGGGTTTCTTCAACCAGTTGTCTATGCAGCACTTCTCAGTTCATTAAGTTGTTCATTAATTTCCTGCCTTTCAGCATCTGTGCCACTGTGAACATCAAGTATTTGGCAACCCCGACTGAAATCTGCATCAATTTACAAACATGGGAAGACAGTAGTCTTCAATGCTCATTACACAGATTTTGATGCATATTTGAAAAAGACCATTCAACCCCCGCTGTTCCAATTGGCACAAGGTGACAGAGCACGAGAGAAGACAGGAAACAAGGCTTTCTTTTTGGTTTATGTTGCAAATTCCACCATATTGTCATGTACATGGAGAGCAGATGGCATGCGCTTAATGATGCACCATTCACTCAGTAAATCAATTTATGGCACATTCAGTGTCGAGGCAATCTGTACAAGCTTTTCAGCACTGTCATCAGACTTTGTTTCCAGGATGACATGCAGCTGAGCTAGATGACTAATTTTGTCTGAAAATCTGTTTTCCATTTTCTCCACAATTTTGTTCTTGTACTTCTCACAAATAACTAATTGCTGTGCTCTTGTTGTTTCAGGATCCGGCTGCATGTCACACCAGCATCTACTGCCAAAGTTACAGTTTCATTAGCCCTTCTTTCCAGGTCAGCAAATGAAAATTCATCACGCATTGCACATATGGTTTCCTTCATAATTGTCATCGCAGAAGCAATGTTATCAGTGCCTTATTGCAAAACTTGACTCAATTTAGCCAGTGGTTGCAGGATACTGTGCAGTATGTGCAGATACAACAAAGTACCTGGTACTTGATTTTCTGAATGTTAACAGCAAGCCATCTGATTAGAGATCGTCTTTATCTACATACAGTGACTCAAGTGTCAAACCAATAGCTGCATAATGTTGGAGTATAACTTTTACACTTTCACTGAACAACAACCACCTCGTTTGTCCAGGTTGGACTAGTTTGTCAGCAGTCCTTTAACATATTCAAATGGCAGAGACTGTGAAAAATGAGTAGAGTTTAGCAATTGCTGACAACACACGTTTTATGTACGGCACTGCATTGCACGCCTTGACAAGTGCCAGCTGCCAGCCAGATGGCTGCCGCAGTGCACATACAAGAGATTTAGAGTAGATGTCTTTAGTAAAGCCTCAACACCACCGTGTCCAACACTCATTGTTGACGCTCCGTCAAAAGACGCTGCCACAATATCTGCAGGCTCAAGTCTGAAATATGGTAAAAATGACACGATAGTTTCTGTAATATCAACAGCTTTCGTTGCCAGCATCCGAGAAATTGTTCTGTTACTCATATTGAATTTACTGTATACCACTGTATCAGACACAAAGACTAAGCTTTGGAACACCATTTATGTCTGTACAGGCATGACTGAAAATTCTTTACATCCAGCTTGAGTAACATCCTTTCCATGGTTGTTCCAAATGCATCAAATACAGAAGTAATGACCTTTGTCGATAAATGATGACCATTTGCAGGAGAGCTCTTTAAATGGCTGCTGATTTTTCCACTTGAATCACATGCAGCAACATTTTACAGTATCCTGCCACAATATTGTGTGCAACATTTCTGATTTGAACATATAATATGCAATATGAAACAGCTGCATCACGGCATCACTGTCCGTCACAGCAGCTGTATTTGCTGCTACAGCTAGCTGTGTAGCAATGCTGGTGCCTGAACAGGACATATTTGCCGCATGCAAGGCCATTTGAAGCTTATCTCTTGAGGCATGCTTATCAGCTTTAACCCCTTCGCCCCTGCGGCTCCTGTGCATCTGTTCCCTCTCCCCTAGGCTCCTTGGGAAAATTATGGGATTGTTTGGGGCTCCCACATAAACTCAAATCTCTTCAGCAAATGTTAAAATAGAACAAAAATGTTTTCACCAGTTTCCTCAGAATTGAACTGTGTTTACTTCCAGCATAGAATATTTAATACCATGAAGAAAATCAAACCGGCTGTGTGGGGATTAGGAAAGGACGCAGAAACCCCAAAAGCAGCCTTACGGGGACTGGTATCGGTAGCAAAAGCTGCTTTTGCACCTTTGCGGGGTGACAGGGTAACAGTGGACGGAAGACTATATTGGTGGCAAATTTGGCACAAATTTGTCACAAATAAACCTCAAATCTTCTCTCAATTCAGGAAAGTTTGGCAAATTATGACTTTTTCTGCTTGCAAGGAGGTTTACATGTTGTGAGATGGATTCTGAAGTTGCAGGATTCAGAGGTGTAGCAAGGGTATCCAGTGCCCTGGGGTGAAAACATACTGATGGCACCTGCCAACTCAACTTCCAAAAATTCCTGACTAGCAAAAACAAGGCCAAGACCACATATTTTGCTTAATAAGTTAGTTATATGAATGAGCTCGGGTATAGCCCTTTTCTACCCTGACACAAAATCCAATTTTGGCACCCCAACCTCAGCGCCCTGGAGCATATGCCCCTCCTCCCACCCCTAGTTGCACCGCTGGCAGAATATTCTAATCCTGCCAGCAGCAGTGTTATTGTTAGAAGCGGCATAACTAGACGTACTGGAAAGAATAATTTGCGCAGCTATTGTATCATCTGAATTACTTACAGTTTGTTCAGAGTCATTGAGATTCAGCTTTAAACATTTCACAATAAAATTGTCTATTGTAACACAATTAAGAAAGAAAAGTAGCAGATTGCTGAATGTTGTCATAACAAAATCAACATAGAATTGCTATGAAAAACCAAGCAGAGATGCCATAAGAATGAAAGACAGTGAACTAGACAGCTCTGCCGAATCAGCGAAATTTTAAAACTTCCATAGATAATCAAGACAATGAATGGTGAATACCAAAACTACCCTAGTAGGATGACATTGACCATGACTACATTAGTCAATCTGAAAATGGATGACATTTTTGACATTTTAGATTTTTAAATAAATAATTTTAACATTAGTCTCTTTAGATGATAACCAACACCTCCCCTGGGAAGGGGTGGAGGGGCAGGGGTGTCTGCCACAAACCTGGAGTGCAACCCACCACTGGGATGTAGGAAAATCCCTGGCCAATAGCCAGACAAACCAATCAGTGTTGCCTGCTATTATGCCAGGCCTATTTATAGAGCATGACTATTAATAATCCTGACTACATATCTGCACTGCATTTGCCACGTGCTGTGAAGCATGTCCGAATTTGCCCCTAATAGTGGAACAAAACTAGAACTAAAAGCGCTCTGGGAACCAAATTGCTTTTCCATAATTATATGTGTACATTATATGTGAAATTCTGTTATATGCAAGTCCACTATGCTTTCTCTGTATGTTCATAAAGGCACAAGGCCGGCCCAGCAGACCTCACCCACTGTAGTTGATATTCTGTTATAACAAATCCATCATAACAGGATTGTACTGTATTCAGCTATAGTCTCCATGAGAAAACATAAATGCACTATAACAATAATACCATAATGGCTGCATTTCACTTATGAAGCTTTGTAATTCATACCCATTGATGCGATGTAAAAGGAAGATTACTCTTTTACTTTCTATAGTGATATTTCGACTAAGTTTGGCAAGTCGTTCATATTTGTCATGACGCATGTCTAGTTCTTCTTGAAATTCATGAAACATATGAATAATTGATGAGTCATGGTTGGTCACTTCAACAAAATCAACTGCTTCATCAGAATGCCTTTCCGACAAAAGTCTTTTATTAATTCGTTTTCCTAAAATCCGCACTATGACCCTTTCAAGATCATCCATGCTAATTTATGTAATGCAATCTAAGATGTGAACCGCAATTCAAATTAATCCAAAATCTTTATCATCCACATATAGTCATGCTCCATATAATACCGTATATCCACATATAGTCAAGCTCCATATAATACCGTATATACTCGTGATAAAGTCGATCCGAGTATAAGTCGACCCCTAGATTTTGGGGATTTGAATGTGTCTAAAGTCATTGACCCGGCTATAAGTCGAAGTGACGTCACTGCGGCGAACCCTCTTGAGGTGATAGTGAGAGTCGGAACAATGGCGGATGCGAAGTGGGCATGTGGCAGCAGCGGCGCCATTGTTTTGATTGAAAAACTGCATTTTAGCTTTGAACTATCGAGAAACTGAAAGATTTTGACATTCCCAGATTGATTCCTGACAATTAAGAAAATTTTAAACCTGCTATTCGCTCATTCTTGACAATATAAAAATCTTAATTACCGGTAATCTTGAATTTTTTATATTTATGTAGCGCCAATAATTAATTAATATTTAAGTGGCGCCTATAAATTACCAATCTTAAAATCGCTGATGTCAACTTTTATTTAGATGCCGTAGCGTATGTTGAAAATAATTAATTACGCAAAGAGTTAGCTAAATTAATTATTTTCGACATGCTGACGATGATGCTGTGTATGGAAACTTTACCCAACAGTTATTGCCTCTCGTATAAGTCGAGGTCAGGATATATAACCTGTGAATTGGCCTTAAATTTCTCGACTTTATCACGAATATATACGGTATGTACACAGCAACACATAAACTCAAATGGAACAATAAGCTTTTCTGAAAGTGGACTGATGACACATCAGAACAACTGCCATTCAAGCATATCTAGAGCTAAATAGGCTGCCACCACTGCCACCAAAGTCAGCTGGGACCATTGCATCACTCTTCACTGTTTACAATCAATTGCACTTCACAGGTTTGCAGGTGGCTGATTTTATTCTTTGCATATTTGGTTCTACCTCTCAGACAGCCTGGTCTCTGCTTCCACAATTGATAGTCAACGGCCAGGTGACAAATTGATGTGGCAGCGAAGGGCAGCATGAGCTGGTGTGTTGTTAGGTAGTCTGGTTATATGTTCACAGAGGATGCTGGTTAATTAGTCTAGCCTCACTGGATCATTCAAGTATTACCTTTTTGCAGATGTGTCCCTGCCATTTAATGTCAAGTATCCATTGGAGATAATTTGTTTGGAATGCCTTTATTCTCTTGATATCAGTGGCCATAAGATTCCTTGTCTCTGAGGTATATAAGAGGGTGAGAATGATGGTGTGGATTATGGCCTTTAGCAAAAGGCAAGTCTTTCTATATCTTCTGAAGGGATGGCATCTTTAAAGATGCTAACCCAATGTGCTTTAACTGACTGAGCTGGGATTAATTGACTGAGCTGGGAATATCCACCTGAAGCCAGAAGACTTCCAAGATTTCTTGGTTCATGGGGTTGCCATCTATCCTAACAGAGGGCAGTGGTGAACAATTGCTGGTGTTCTGTATCTCAGTTTTTGGCCAGGAACTGTAGCACCAACAATGTGGATGAGTCAATTTGTCACTTGTCCGTGGACCATCAGTGGACCATCAATCGTGGAAGATCCTTTAATATGACCTTTAATAGACCCAGCTGCCCAAAGGGTATGACTAAATATGTAAACACTCAAATCAACCACCTACAAACCTGTAAAGAGTAGAGCAGCTTGGTGCAAAGCCCAATTGTTGTAGTCTGCAAGTCATATCAATCAGGGCACAAATGCAGGTCAGGACATATGCAAAAAGATTTATCCGGATTGATAACAGGGCGATTTGGCAGTATTTATTGCAATCAATAGTACTGCCTTTATACTTTTAGAACAGTGTTTCTCAACCTTTATGGTCTTGCAGTACACTAGAAATATCTGAATGCATCAGTGACACACGTGAAAATAAGCAACAATATTTGTTGATGAACTGAATCATATTTACTATATCTCAAAGTGTTAATTACATTTACTTCACCACAGAAACAACATATTAGTCACTAAGGGGCCATTCATATTTACAAAATGCTGGAGGGTGAGTGGGTGGGGCCTTTGAAAATTCTATGAAATGTTAGATGGGTGGGTGTGAGCTAAACGTCACGCAATGCTTTTAAAACTGATTTACTGACGGTAAAGAGCTACAGCAAATCTCATCTAAAAGTATGAATGATCATTGAGTGTGCTTATGATATGCTAAGATTATGTAACTTGAGTACTAATCTCTTATTAAATTGTATAAATAATTTAAAATAGATTTTGTTTAAATATATCTGGACAATGAATGGGTTATATTTACAACATTTTGTATGAAAATACAATTTTGATTATTTTATGCTTTTGATATTTTATTTTATTTTTTATGATTCCTTATTATTATTATTATTATTATTATTATTTTGATTCCTTTAATATGTTGAGAAATAACCTACAAAAAAAATAAATGTAATTGCGCCTTAAACTAGAAAAATTAAGTAATTTGTAAAAATTGTCATCTGTCTCCTGCTTTGTTGACAAGCAACTCATCTACGAACAAGTCTTGACAGAATTCAACTTTCTGAACGAGGTTTTAATGAAGATATCAAAAAGGCGTAAATTATTAACATTCACAGCAATTACAGGGGCGGAAAGTTAGCAGAGTGGAAACAACGTTGAGAAGGTCGCGGGTTCAAAATCTGCAGGAGCCCAAAGGTCAACTCAGTCAACATTCGCCAGATGGCGGTGGCAACTGAGTAGCGGTTTAACTGCAAAGTGAACAGGCGCCTTATGTAAGAACACTGGCCTGGTATCATGTAACTTGCACCAGTTGCCTGGCTTAGGGCGTTTGAAACAAAGACCAGCGCCACTCCTATGAGCCTTGAGATTAGCCTTGAGTGCTCAGGAATAACTTTATATGGTGATATGTTACTGCACTTTTGAACTATGTGACGTGATGAAGACATGCAAAGAATTAAGTAAATAAGCAACATTTTGTGCATAAAATGCTAATTTTCCTAATTTGGAAGACTCTGAGACAGGTGCCTCAATGCAAACAATGTATCAATCCACCTGTGTACAAGTCTGTGCATGCCCAGAGCTATCGAAAATTCAAAATAGGTATGATCCATAGATATATAATGCTGGCCAACACCCAAACATGCACACATTTTATGGAGTGTCCTCCTACATTTCAATTAATTAAATGAGATAGTTAGAAGGTTGTAAGTGACTCAAAAAATGTGCCACGTGCCTGGAGTGCGGTCCTGCATGAGAATAAAAATCAGATTTCAAAGAAATATTTAGAAGATCTTAAACAACTTGAGAAAATGTGCCACGTCCTTGGGGGCGGTGTCTCATATAAGAATAAAAATCAGATATAAATAAGATATTTAGAATGTTTAGAACAACTCAATGCAGGTGGCGCATTTTAAAACATTGTAAGCATCTCATTTAACTGATTTTAATCAAATGCAGTCATTTTTAATCAAATGCAGTATGCCGCCTCCAAACAAATGACACTTTTTAAAACCATTCAAGCCTCTCATTTACCTATGACATTTTAAACTTCGTATGTGCTAATTATGGGGCTGTCCATTAATTACGTCAACAATTTTTGGGCAATTTTTGACCCCCTCAACCTAGTCAACAACTGTCAATTTTCAGTGACCCCCTATAATTATGTCAAAAACTTTTGACCCCTCCCTCACTAAGATCAGTGACAGGTCCCCTAAAAAGTTTAGAAGGTTATTATTTTTGCTGTGATGACCTTTCTCTCTTTCTTTTGTTCATTAAGTGTCATAATGTGGTGGTGGGGTGGTGATGACCTTTTTTGCTGTCAGGCCTTTTTCCATTGTAATAAATAGTATTCCATAAAAATTCCTATTTTTTATCATTTAAACAAAATTAAATTGTTGACGTCAACTTCTCTTGACCCCACCCCTGTTAACTCAAACTTTTCAAACCCCTCCCCTATTTTGTTGACGTAATTAATGGACAGACCCTATCAACTATGATAAATAAATGTCCAGTTTTGACCGGATACACTTGAGCTCGATGTCTCTAAGTTGCATAGAGATAGCTGCTATCGTCAGAACTTTTTTCAGTCTACTTTCAGAGGTAAAAGTGCACTTTAGCGTGCTAAATTATTTCCGCTTACTTACTGGTACAAGTGAATTTTAGCGTTCTAAATTATTTAAGTTCTTTTTTGTCTGCTATATTATTGATTATGGTTAGGGGCTAAGCTTGGGGTTAGGGTACCTAACTCAAACCCAAACCTAATTAATACGAAGTGCCCGTACAGCACTTTTACAGAAGTTGAACACACTTCATATTTAACTATATGATACTATATACTACCAGCAACAATGCCCACCACTTTTAAAATCCATCAAACATGAGGAAATAGGAGAAAATTTAATTTTTATTTCACAAATATTAATAAGTCAGACACAGAAACATAGACATATGCATACATAGAGACATGTATACGACGGATGAAGTCAATAGCTACCCCAAGAAGGCTAATAGTTAAATCCAATAAAGAGATAGTTTTCTAAAGAAACAATGATTATGAATGATACAGCTGCCCCTAAAGTTATACCTAGAGCATCCCCATTGTTTGCAGCAAGACAGTTGGTATTCCCCACCGATATTGAGCATAATAATTAAACATTACGGAATGCCGTAAGAAAGTATCTGTCACTGTAATGAAAGAACGCAGTTGGATAATGCATAGGAACCAGTGCAAGTAACCTACTGTAAACAGTTAGAAAAAGAAACTTAAATACTGTGGACATATTGTGTGACTAAAACAGGAATGTCTAGAGAAAAAAATATTACATTGGAAAAAATTGCTACTACTGTACTACGTACTAATGTGCAACTTACATTTTGACTTTTTACTTACACTTCTTCCATCCTATACATGTCTCTATGCATGCGTATGTCGGGTGAGAAGAATCGGCGGGGTGGGGAGGATCAACGGGGCTCATTATCATTGGTCAGATAGACACGTGGGTTCATCCGCCATTTATGCCATCATTTTAAGAGCTGCATTGCTAAAATGGCCGCGCGTTTGAGTACTGAAGCTTTGTGGAAAGACGATTCAGATAGCATTTTCAACTGCATTATTGATAGCAGTGTAGTCAGTAAACTGTGCAAGCTGAAGGCTGGTGAAGTGTTCGTATTTCAAAGCAACGGCACAGGTTGTTATTGAGGCTGGTGGGGATCGGCGGGGTGGGCGAGATATTTACTAGATTCGGAGGAGCGGGTTAAAAGGCTGGCGTAGATCGGCAGGGCGTGCGGGTTATTTAGCAGAATTGGCGGGGCGCATCAGCTGGGCGGATGAAAAAGCGGGTGTGTGTCTATTGGCGAGGAGGGGGCGATATTTGTTTGATTCGGCCCGGAGGGTAGATGAAAAGGCTGGTGTGAATCGGCGGGGCGTGTGAAATATTTACTAGATTCGGCGGGCAGATAAAAAGACGTGTGGATCGGCAGGGCGGGCGGGTTATTTAGTAGAATCGGCTGGGCGGATCAGCTGGGCGGATGAAAAAGCGGGTGTGTGTCTATTAGCGGAGGGCGATATTTGTTTGATTCGGCCCGGAGGGCGGATGAAAAGGTTGGTGTGGATCGACGGGGCGGGCGAAATTTTTACTAGATTCGGCAGCCCAGCTAATCCGCCCCACTGACTTTAAAAATGGCCCACTCACCCCTCCGATCCCCGCCAGCCTTTTCATCCGCCCAGCCGAATCTAGTAAATATTTCGCCCGTCCCCTCCCCCGATCCACAACAGCCTTTCCATCCGCCCGCCCCGCTGAATCAAACAAATATGGCTCCCCGCCAATACACACCCGCTTTTTCATCCGCCCAGCTGATCCGCCCCGCCGATTCTACTAAATAACCCGCCCGCCCCCAATCCACACCAGCCTTTTCATCAGCCCCGCCCGCCGATTGGCCCGATTCTAGTAAATATTTCGCTCTCACCACCGAATCAAACAAATATCGCCCCTACCCCCGCCAATACCAACCGCATTTTTCATCCGCCCAGCTGATCCGCCTAGCCGATTGTAGTAAATAACCCGCCCGCCCAGCCGATCCACGCCAGCCTTTTCATCCGCCCCGCCAGCCCCGCCGAATCTACTAAATATATCGCACCGCCCCGCCGATTCACACAACAATGTTCATCCGCCCCGTTGATCCGCCCCGCCGATTCTCACAACCCACGTATGTCTGTGTTTTCGTGTCTGACTTATTAACATTTGTGAAATAGAAATTATCATTATTGTACTTCTAAATGATTGAAATAGTTTAGAACACTAAAATTCAGTGTTATAATTTAGAGCGTTAAAATGCACTTTTACCCTTTCGTAGCGCCTGTGTCAGAGACTACCATTATGCAGATGTACCATCGTTTGGTAATGGACGTCTAACCTTGGAGGAATAATATTATTCCTAAGCGTCTAACAGCTGCCTGATTTTTACCTGCTGAAAAAGATGATGTCCTCGAGCTTTTCTTGCAACTATAAGACATTCTCCTAGAATTTAGAAATCGACAATTTCCTTATGGCGCCTTCATTTATTCTTTTACAGCCGGTTTCTACTTTTACAGCCAGTTTCTACAAAAAAAAACTTATTTCAACCAAAATTGTAGCTCGAAACCATAGATATATACAATCTATGATTTGCGCTAGCCATAGACCGGCAGCGGGCGACTTGTGAGGCCAACTTGCCAAACCTCCACCATCTTGCCATGCCTACTTCTAACGTAAACAAGCTAATGGCTCAGTCCTGTTCGGGCAAATAACTTCACTAAACAGTGTTTTATCGCGAATCCAGGCCTTTGGAAGAGGGTAATTGACTTAGCTGGAGGCGAATTCAATTATTTTACGCTCAGAGACGCAGTTGAATGCAACATTTTCAACGGATGAAAATTCATAACATTCTGCCTCGGCGCCTCAAGCATAGCACAGCGGATCAGCTCAGATCAGCGGATTATTATTAATTTATTACCCCATCCCTGAGAGGGCTGTGGGTGCCATCCGTCAAACAACCGATATATCCGTTATATGCTGCAGCACTAAATAAATGCGTAACTTCATCCATAATAAGTCCAATATAATTATCAATAATCTTCTTCTTCAGGTGTCGTGTATTTCTACGTTGACGACTATGGACTTCCATTTCTCTCTGTTGTGTGTTGCTTGTATGAGTTCCAATTCTGTAGTCACCCCCTTTACATCAGTCAGTAATCTGCTGATATATGTCATTCTTTGTCTTCCTCCTGATCTTTTGCCTTCGACTTTTCCAGTAGTTACCAGGTTTTCTATGCCTTTCTTCCTCATTATATGTCAAAAAATTGAAGTTGTCTTTCACGTATTGTAGATAGCAATTTTGTTGTGTACCTGTCATTTCGAGTAGCCTACTAATTCATTTGTTTTCTTTTCAGTCCAAGATATTTTCAACAATTTTCTTAAGAACCACATCTCTGCAGCTTCAAGCTTTTTCTTCGTGACTTTAGAGATAGTCCACGTTTCTGCACCACATAACATGACTGGCCAAACATAGCATTCCAGAACCTTAATCCTTGTTTTCATTGTTAAATGCCTGTTTGTTAGTATGTGTTTTAAATTCCCAAAGGCTGCTTTGGCCATTCCTATTTTTGCTTTCATGTCTGATTCACTTTTCGCATCACTGGTGAACCAGCTTCCTAGATATTTGAATGTCATAACTTGTTCAATTTTCTCTCCATCGATGTTGATATCGCATTTCGGAATGTCTTTCTTCTTGGATATCACTAGGCAGGATGTTTTATTTATGTTTATTCTTAAACCTTTCTTCTCACTTTCTGTATTCACTTGATTTAGCAGTTCCTGCAATTTTTGTTGTGAATCTGCTATCAGGGCTGCATCATCTGCAAATCTTAGATTATTGATG
The DNA here is from genome assembly GCA_018105865.1 of Metaphire vulgaris. Classification (NCBI taxonomy): domain Eukaryota; kingdom Metazoa; phylum Annelida; class Clitellata; order Crassiclitellata; family Megascolecidae; genus Metaphire; species Metaphire vulgaris. The sequence goes on along the minus strand of CM030858.1, from coordinate 3,123,055 downwards.
TTCTGTCCACCAACTTTGACTCCTTCTACTTCTTCTTTGTTTTCCATGATTTCTTCTCCATATGCATTGAAAAATTCTAGAGATAATCCACATCCCTGTCTGGCACCTTTTAATATTTGAATCCATTTTCCAGTTGTTCCATTAATTCGAGGTGTTGTTTTCTGATTCCAATATATTTCTGTTAATATTCTTAAAACTTTTCCGTCTATCGCTGCTCCTTTCAGACACTCGAAAAGTTCGCTATGACGGACATTATCGAAAGCCTTTTCATAATCTATGAAACATATATACAAGTCTCTCTGCATCTCATTACATCTTTCACATAGCATTCTTAGAATATATATTGCATTTCTACAGCCACAGTCTTCTTTAAATCCAAATTGTTCTTCAGATGCCTTGTGTCTAATTTTATTTTTTAATCAATAATACTTACAAATTAAACGATCGGCCAGAGCCTTTTTTATTCCGATTACTGCAATGAATTGCCGCACAGCCTGGCATTTTGCCCCTGTAGTCTCTACAATACACGGCGTGGCAAGATGGAGTCGCTTTAGCCTCGTTTTCTGAACTACAAGCGCAATCCATATATTGTATATCGATGCTCGAAACCCATGAAGATTGATACGACATCTAGCGAAAGTACGTAAGCAAGTAAAATCTCGTGAATTTCTATAGCGCCTTTGTGGGGGGTCTGTACAGACTCCCTGGCCTTGATAAGCAGCACGACAGTAGCTGCTTGTTCTTAGGCGCTCAGCCTTTCTTAAAATAGCTATGGGAAAAGTAAATGACCAGCCAGGCAATAAGTCAACATCCACAGGGCAGTGAGGCTAGGTTGTTACAGTTACGGAGGAAATGATTTAAGAAACAGGATTCATTTATTCTGTAATTGTATGCGTAAATAAGATTTTTGTAACGAGTACTTAAGCAGTTATAACCCTATTTGCACCGGCGTGGCGAATGTGGTTTTGCTCTTCTAGGTCGCTTTAAGACCCACGTAAGCTATCAGTCGAAAGCCCATAACTTTCTGGCTGCGAATTTGTAATAGTTGAGATTTATTTCGCTTTAATTCTTTAGATATTTGTAATCGAAATGTCAATGGGTCTTTATTATTATGGCCAATCAGAATGCGCCTCGCCTTGGTCACGTGACTAAATTTTTGGCTTCCGGCTACCATTGAACGAGGTGCCATAACTTATATCTCTGCCGCTCTTTCATTCGCTAAAGCCTCCACTTCCTTTGCCGCTCCATTTAACCTCTAAACCTGAAACACTGAAACAGAGATGTACTGGACAACTAAACCATTGTTTTAAACATCTTATGTTATAAAGACAATGAGTGAAAAACGGTTTAGTCTCATTTGGCGTTGCTTTTATTTAGTTGACAATACTAAACTGCCAGAAGCCAGAAATGCAGCACAGAAATCGTTCCTGCAGATCCAAGCATTTTAGAATTCTCTGATTGCCAGATTCATGTCGGTTTATGTTCCTGAACAGCATATAGCTATTGATGAGTCCTTGATGCTCTGGAAAGGGAATCTGGCCATGAAACAATATACATACCGTGTAAAAGAGCACGCTTCGGCCTGAAGTAATATCATCTCTGTGAGTATCATCTCTGTGAGTACTGAGTCAGGTACTGGCTACATTTGGAACTCAATAGTTCATACAGGAATCGCCGCAGACCTTGTCGATTCACCGGATGGCACAACTACATCCAAAATTGTCCTCACTCTTGCCAACGATTTGCTTGGACAGGGGTATGCTGTCTTCCTCGATAATTGGTACTCATCCCCTACATTGTACACGCATCTTCAAAACAATCATACAGATGCTGTGGGTACTGTACGTCTGAATCGCAGAAATGTATATATATATATATATATATATATATATATATATTTTCTGTGTACAAATTCTGTGATCCCCAACAACACAGAAGTCGAAACGACCTAAAGGACACTGAGACTTAACAACCCCAGAGATTACGCAAGAGAGCTCGCCATGTAAATCAGGAACTCCGCCATAGCCGGTTGCAAGCCCTGGTTGCTGGTTGAGAAGGGAGGAGCCAAACACACATACAAACACACACAGACGCCCATCGTCTTTGATACGGACGCGTCTATAAACAAACACAAAACACACACACACACATGTAAATCAGTTCTAGAACGAACTCCTGTGAGTGATACAGATTCCCGCCTCGACTGAGTCGCTCTCATTAGAACAAAAATACCCGTTTTACGGAGTCGCTCTCATTAGAGAATTTAGAGTAGAAGAAATTCCAGCTTCGGCTAAGTCGTTCTCATTAGACTCCTAGTAGAATCTGGACAGGGTATGCTGGCATATTTTCATATGTTTTTCATATGATTATATATATTTTCATACACTGGGAACAATTTGCACTGAACAGTCGATTGTTTAAGTTGATTGCTGCCTTTACTCTATGTTTTGTGGTTGACTTTGACATCATTAAATGTTGCGACTAACTCGACAAGATCTCAACCCGCTCTCTGATAAAGATATTTTCTAAAGATTCTTTCTTTCGAGAGAACTTCGTCATTCAGTAAGTTAAACAAAACAATAACTCCTGTTCCAACAGCAAGAAATCTTGGATTCAAATTGTATTCTTTTAAAAACTTCGAATCACAAATCTCCCAACTTTCAAAGGCCTGCTTTGTTCATACTCGTGACCTTCGTCGCCTACGTTCTTGCCTCGATATCAAAACTGCCTCCACAATCGCCACCTCTATAGTCCACTCCAAATTAGATTACTGTAACTCCCTCTACTGTAACCTTCCCAAAGCCTCCATCAACAAATTGCAATCAATACAAAATGCATTGGCTAGTGCTGTTACTATGTCACCTAAATTCTGCCATATTTCACCCATACTAAAATTGTTACATTGGCTTAAAATAACAGAACGTATCCAATATAAGATCATTACACTTACACTTACACATAGCTCACTTCAGTGATCAAAACCTGTCTACCTTAGATCACTATTAACCCCTCAGCCTCCTCGACCCACACGTTCGTCATCTCATCTCGCTCTGTCACCAGCGGATTCTATCCCCCTCTTGAAGCCGGGCTCAATTCCCCCAATTACAAATCTCCCCCCAAATTACAAATTCCCTGCTAATTTGTTCCCTTGTAGACTTTTGTATTATTTTCAGCTTTTTATCCTTTGTATTAGGCATAGCTATCATATACCATTGATTACGACCAGTAGCGTCATTTAACACTTTTCTTGGGGGGCAAGATAATTTTTGGCTAATTTTTTGCAAATTTTGGCAAATCTTAGGCATTTTTTGCAAATTTTTTGCAAAAGTTTGGAAAATGTTGGGCAATTTTGGCAAATTTTAGGGCCAATGTTGGCAAATTAGCAATTTTTCTATATTTTTTGCAATTTTTTGCGCATTAATACATTATAAATTAAGTTGTTCATTTCCCTTGTGAGATAACGGCCCCCTCCCCCAAAATGACGCCACTGATTACGTCACGATCAGTGTTATTTTTATTCAATATCAGTGTCAGTTCAGTTAAGATAAGTAGCATCATTTAGCTTATTAATAGTTTATATAATGGTGTTGGAAGCAAAATATTCACCCCCCCATTTTTTTTCCGGGCGCACACTGAGCCCACCTTATATAGGGATAGAAGCCCCTGTCTGTCACGCCCGCTGAATCAGTCATCCCTGAAAATTTGCAACCGTACCTTCTCATACGCTGCACCTGAACTTTGGAACTTGATCACAGCTTCCCTTCGCACACTTGGACACGTTCAAACAATCAAATCTGGGTCCCCATTTCCTATAATTCCTGCATTATCTCCCCAAGTCTTCAGATCTAAACTTAAATCCTTCCTTTTTCTTAAATCATTTCTTCCATAGCTGTAACAACCTAGCCTCACTGCCCTTTGGATGTTGACTATTGCCTCGCTGATCATATACCTTTCCCATAGCTATTTCAATAAAGGCTGAGCGCCTAAGAATAAGCAGCTACTGTTGTGCTGCTTACCAAAGCGCTATAGAAATCCACGAGATTTTACTTTACTTTACTTACTTTAAACTGTTCTTTTTTCGTCAAAGCATCAAGTGACCGCGTGGTGCAAGCTTCTAACAAAGGAACAATGGCGGAAGCCGCATAATTAACGATTCAGAAACTCAACGGCATAACCAACGAGACATGGAAATTCCAGCTAGAATACTATTTTACAGATGATCTAATTAAGGTCACCAATGATGAAACGCCTGATCCCGTTATGAACGAATGTAACATTCAAGACGGCCAGACACATCAGAAAAGAAACGACGGCTGAATCCTCATGGCTAACGTTGAAAAGGTATCAAAAGGTTTAAAATTCAGAATTTTTTCAAGAAAGGTATGCAGTCTTAAGTTATCTGAAGACGAAAATATAGAGAGCCACCTGTGAAATACAGACGACATTATCGATCATTTTATAGCGTCAATTGGAGAAAACTTTGCAGAACATAAAGTATCATTAAAGTAGCTTCCCAGAAAGCTATAATAAGGCGAATAGCAGCTATTGAGACAAGACCAGAGGAAGATTTAACTCCAGACATGGGTTCTTGTCGGTCAATCCACGAACAATCGTTTATTAACCGCCAATGGGTTAGGTTTAGGGTTTGGGTTTGGGGCTAGGTTCAGTGTCAGGGTTTGGGATTGGGTTAGGGTTAAGTTGGCGGTGAGTTTACCGACATGCCCTTACATTTACCCCTTGTTGGCGGTGAATTAACCGACAAGTACCCAGACATGGTAAAAGTTAAACTTGCAGAAGAATATAAAAGAACAGAAACTTATACTGAAAGCAGCAACCATGAACGGAACGGAAGGTGATGCATGTCAAAGGCATCTAAATCATGATAAGGCACAAGTCACTTGCCTTTTCTGTCATAGGAAAAACCAAAAGGTAGCTGAATGCAGAAAGTATACGCAGTGGAAAGAAAGATCTGACATGAAACTAACAGTCAATAGTGTATAAAAGATGATCTGCAAAATTTTATACAAACTCTTGTCTACAAGCAAGAGTAACTGTTAGATATTCATGGTGTTATACCACAATAACCAAATCGGATTAAAATTTGATTCTCCTCTAAACTTCGAATCACAAATCTATCAACTTTACAAACCCTGCAATGTTCATATTCGATGATGATGATGGGTGGTGGTGGTGGTGGTGGTGGTGGTGGTGTGAAAGTCATATGCGAGGGAAAAGCATCTCCCTTTGTGTTTAAGTTTGAGTAACATATTATAAAAAGGTCGGCTTGAAGCAGCAATAATAAAATAATTATTGTCATCTTCATTCCCACTTGCATAATCGTTGCTGCATACGTTGCATAACACATTCAGCAACCTTTGAGAAATAACGACGTTTAGAAGACACCGTTTAGGCCAAAGCTAATTTATTATTATTTTCACACAGGCTTACATGGCCCCCTAAATCACTCAAAATCACATTTTTTAATCCAAATAAATCAATCGTTGTTTCGAGACAAACTAGATTTATATCGTTTTTTGACGACTTCTGTGACTTGAATTTGAGGTAATTTATCCGTCTAAAGAGAACAAGGGTTAACTGCTATAGTGGTTTTCACACAGGCAGACCCTCCTGAACTGCTTTATAAACCTAGTTGCTGTATTTGTTATGGTTATTGTTTTTATTATTGTTTTATTACTGTATTATTATTATTATTATTATTATTATTATTATTATTATTATTAGTAGTAGTAGTAGTAGTAGTAGTAGTAGTAGTAGTAGTAGTAGTAGTAGTAGTAGTAGTAGTAGTAGTAGTAGTAGTAGCAGCAGTAGTAGCAGCAGTAGCAGCAGCAGTAGTAGTAGTAGTAGTAGTAGTAGCAGTAGCAGTAGTAGTAGTAGTAGCAGTAGTAGTAGTAGTAGTAGTAGTATCATCGTCATCATCATCATCATCATCATTCCGGAATCGGCTCGTTACTATCTCAAGTGGCAGTAATTAGACACTTCGCTTGTATGTGGATGCGTGAAACAAAGAATCATAGCTCTATTTAGCTTATCCTTCTCTGTACTGATTATGTATCTGAAGGATCATAGGTCAGAAATGGATTGAGTGCGATGCGAAATGCATATGCGCGGGAGAAGTTTTCCTCTTACTTTCATTTATAACTACAACAACGAGCAATTTATTTTGAGACTGTGTTCGCTGTCTGATCTTTTGGTGATGATGCGTTGAATGAAGTTATCGCTTAAGTCATAAACTATTGCGATGATGACTTCGATCGCTAAGTGAAGTAGGTGTGGTGGTCAAGTTCTTCTGCCTCGTCTCACGCAGGCTTTTTCTGGGTGCCGGGTAGTCGTTCACTGCTTGCAGCTTCCTCAGCGCTGGCTTCATTCCCTCTGCAGGGAACGATGATGGAAATGAAACGGATATGCCTCTCCACCCTTATCCACTTTCTTCTTACTAATCGAACAAGATGCCTGTTACTGTTAGTTCGCGGCAGTTTATTATTTTCACATGAGTAAAAGGAACTACAAGGAATTCTAAATGCTAAATTCTAAATTCTAAATGGAATTATAAATTGCTCTTAGAATCACTTGAAGAAAAGGGATGGATTTGCAAAATGGATTTGCCAAAAATGCTACTCTGTTCTTTAAAATTTTGAAGTTAAATTTACATATGCTGCGTTATTTTTTTATAAATCTATCAATAAGTCACAAATTCTTCTCAAAAGATTTTGAGCAATGGCTGGTGGGTCAGCGTTGCTCTGTGCATTTATTTGTAAAGCTACTGCTTTATTGCTACTGCTTTACTGCTACTGTTGTGAGATCATTGAGTGACATGGTTTTATCACAGTTCAACGTTGCGGACTGACTGACTTTAGGCAACTTAAAGGTTTAATTTAATGGAATTTGTGTTTCCAAATTTTCTCAGATTATATGCGGTTTTAAGAACAAGAAATTCAGAGGCGCCCAAAGACTGCGCACACTGCGACGAAGACTGCGACAGAGAACGCCATAAGCAATTGTTCTCTCCATGCCTTTCGGTCTATGTCTCATATCCATACAGACAACTGATGTTAAACAGAAGAGAATAGGATTGAGTTGACTTATACTACGTTTAAAGCAAAATTTACCATAATTATAATAACCGAATTATGGGTTGTAAGTCAAAAATTTATATCTACTCTTATATGGCAGAGTTCAGAATATTCTAATCCCATTTGCAACTTTTTGTTTGCGCGAAATTGGGCTTTCGGCACTTGTTGTCACATAGTTGTGTTCCTATTGTATTGTGTTGTTTTGTATTGCACGCATTTCTTGAAAATTAACGCCGAAAGAGAAACGATGGTGATTGTGTCCAATTAAATTCCACTATTTGAGACAATGTACTGCGATCAAACAGGCTTATCCAGCCCACTAACAGCGACTAGCAAGAAGTTGAATCAGCTCATTTTAATTTAACGCTTTAACAACTTCTGTTAGCCGTTAGCGACATCAAAGTTTTTCTGACTTCTAATTTCTTTATCATTTATTTCACTTAATTTTCCATTCGCTGTCGCTATTTCGCAAAGAGCCTCTGTTGAAATTTGACATGGGAGCCTTGAGAAAATCTGGACTTGGTAAGAGAGGCACGGATCGAAAGAGTTTGAGAATCGCTGTTCCAATCTATTGAGTAATTGTGACGCAAAGTTGCAAACTTCCAATATGGGAAAAATGAGAAGCGTCCTAGTTAATTTGCTTTGGTCAGTTTTCCATTGGTGGTGAACGGTGACCAGACTTTTCCGCCGAGCTTAGGTTAGAATAGATAAGAGGCGTAGCTAGAGTAGCTAGGGGCGGGGTACATAATATGCCCCCGGGCACGGAGGTGAGGGGTACGCCCAGATCGGGTTTACCTCTATGGTAGCAAACAAGTAATAAGAAGCATCAATATAGTTGTGCCATTTTTGCTTTTCAGGGTTTTCATGAAGCCGAGGGGGCGCCATCAATATGATTTGTCCCTGGGTGCCGGACAGCCTAGGATCAACATAGTTGTATCAGCCGTCCGCGCTCACACACACATCACGGGGTCACGACCTTTTTATTTTCTTTCTTGCTTGTTAAGGTTTATAAGTTTTTAGGTATTTTGTGAAGTTGAGATTGTGGCGTGATTGGACACTTACAAGCCACGCCTCAACCAATAGCGTAGCTGCTATAGTCTTACATTATATATTCTATAGAGTAGTTACTTTCAGCGTCAGTCGCTCTCACACAGTCGAAGACTCTCACTCCGTTGCGTCCTGGATACGAACATTAATAATTAATATATGAAGTTATAATACATCTGTGTTGATCATAGTTATAGGCGATAGGAAACGCCACATGGTGTCATCAGCGGAAACGAACTCACAGCCTTGCGTTTAATAAAAAAAGTGAACATTAGTTACTATGGCGACCAGATCGAACATTCCTCTGCCGGAGAAACTGGATCTGAATGCGGCGAACTTATGTGTGGAGTTCCGTCGATTCCAGGGCCAATGGAAAAATTATTGTATCGCTGCGAAAGTGTCTGGGAAACTGCAGAAGTTCAGGCTGCGACTCTCTAGCCTGCATTGGATCCGACGCATACGTCACTTTTGAGTCGATGACGTTGACTGAGGAGCAACGGAAGAGTACGACTGACATTCTAGAGGCCTTCGAAACGGTACTGCGTTGGCGAGTTGAATGAGGTCTACGAGAGATACTTTGTTCAACACCAGGAAACAGAGTCCTGGTGAATCGTTCGATGTATTCGCTGCAGATTTGCGACGCCTCGTCCGCTCGTGTGGATTCGGTGCAGCGGAGTCTTCCATGATTCGCGACCGTATTGTCCTTGGGATCCACGACGACGTAACCCGCCGGAAACTGCTTGGGACGCAGGGACTCGACCTTCAAAAGGCCATCGACGTCTGCAAGGCACAAGAGGCGACCGCCCGCCAATTCAAAGCCATCACGGAGACGGGAGCAGTCAACGCTTTGCGTCGCGACCCTCCGCCTCGCCGTGATCACAGTCAGCATCGTCGTCAGCACGATGGAGCGAAACAAGGGAATCGTCGACACGAGACCCGAGATCAAAGGCTTCCGAGTCAAAACCGGAATCGCCCTGCGAAAGGTACAGTTAGAGATTATTGTCGTTTTTGTGGGCGTAGCCACGAGCGCGGCAAGAATAACTGTCCAGCTTTTGGCGCTGTCTGTCGGCGCTGCAATGAGAAAACCCATTATGCTGCCCAATGTGAAAAGAGAAATTCTTCGTACGGAAGCGTAAAGCAGCTATCTGATTCTTTCGAATCTGTTCTCGTTCTGAATTCTACTTATTCAGGAGGACGTGTATTTACGCATTTGCTGATAAATGGAATGCGTGTCCGATTTATGATTGATTCTGGCTCAACGATTACAGCCATATCATCGTCGATTTACGAAAACCTTCCTTTGCGACCAGCGCTGCGTCCAGCGAAATCAGTTCTGCGAATGTTTAGCGGTCTAGAGCTGCCGACAGCAGAAGTTATCGACGTCACGATTACTCATCCGACGACGAAAAAACAATTACTGACGGAAATTTATGTCACTGATCATGACAGTCCTATTCTAGGCATGTCAATTTGCCAGGAACTGGATCTCCTGCGCGTTATGGAGCACAACATCTGTGCGACCGAAGCTGTTTCGCCACCTGCGTTGGAGCGACAGCTGACTGAGGCTGATGTCTTTGCTCGTTTTGGCGACCTGTTCGACGGAAATCTGGGACTGATGGAAGGTACTGTCCATCTGGATATAGATCCGTCGTATCGACCAGTGCAGCTACCACTGCGTCGAATGGCAATTGCAGTCAAGGACAGAGTCGAAAACGAACTTCAGCAGATGGTTTCTCAAGGTATCATCACGTCAGTGACGGAGCCAACGGCCTGGGTCTCTGCGTTGGTTGTCACCATCAAGAATAACGGCAAACTCAGACTGTGTCTTGACCCTACAAGGACCCTAAACCCTGCTCTGATCAGAAGCCGGTACTGTCTGCCGACCCTCGACGACATCTTGCACAAGCTGTCTGGGGTTCGAGTTTTCAGCACAGTGGATTGTCACAATGCCTTCAACATGCTTCAGCTTGACCATGAATCAAGTCTACTATGCACTTTTGACACGCCTTTTTCTCGTTTCAGATATCTACGTCTTCCTTTTGGTCTTTCAGTTTCATCGGAAATATTTCAAGCACGAATACATGCAGCACTTTCTGGACTGAAAGGGATTTTCTGCATTGCCGATGACATTCTTATTCTGGTTCCGGCAACACGCACAAAGAAGCAATGCAGGACCACGATGCCAATTTAATTGCTCTTTTTCAGAGATGTCGAGAGAAGGGAGTTAAATTGAACAGAGAAAAGATGAAACTTCATCGAGATTGCATCACTTTTATGGGCCATGACTTAACGAAAGACGGAATAAAGCCTTCCGCCTCGAAAATCGAAGCCATTGAAAACTTCGCGCAACCAGAAGATAAAGCATCACTTCAGCGTCTTCTCGGAATGGCCAACTATTTAGCAAGATACTGCCCTCACTACAGTGACGTCACGTCGGTGCTTCGTGAGCTTTTGAAGTCCGACTCGCACTTCAGATGGGATGAACGTCACACTGAAGCCTTCGAGAAATTGAAAGGTATGTTAAAATCTGCGCCTGTTTTAGCCTATTTTAATGACAAGAAGGACTTGCTTGTTCAATGCGACAGCTCTCAAAAAGGCGTAGGAGTCCTTCTCCTTCAGCAAAATCGTGTAGTGGAGTATGCTAGCCGTGCATTAACAGACGCTGAAAAAGGATGGAGCCAACTCGAAAGGGAATGTCTATCAATATGTTTTGCTATGGAGAAATTTCATTACTACACATATGCCAGAAAAGTAAAAGTTCAAAATGACCATAAACCTTTATTGAGTATATTCAAAAAGTCTCTCTCTTCTGCGCCAAAAAGGCTCCAGCGTCTGTTGTTAAAGCTACAAAGATACGATTTTGAAATGGAATACGTTGCTGGCCGAGATTTAATTTTGGCAGACGCCCTCAGCCGAGCTTACATTGCCAGAGGCACTCCGCAGGAGCTCATTGAAGAAATTGCTTTCCTAGAGACAGCAGATGCGGAGCAAGAAGCAGAAACTCGATTAATAACATCTCCGTCTACTCTTAAACTCATCACAGACGCGACATCCGATCCGAGCTACATCCGCCTGAAAGAACAGATTTATCGAGGCTGGCCCGACTCGCCGAAGGGGCTGACAGCCGACGTTCGACCTTTTTGCGACCTTTGGAGATGAATTATCGGTTTGTCGAGGTCTCGTCTATAAAGGACATCGTCTTGTCGTACCAGCACCGGCGAGACAGGAAATTCTAAACCGTCTACACTCGTCTCATATTGGACTAAACAGTTGTCTACGTCGAGCGAGGGAGGTGGTATTCTGGCCAAATTTGACCTGTGAACTCCGAGAGAAAGTTCTGAAATGTCACATCTGCCACACATTCAGAGACTTGCCTCCAAAAGAACCACTGGCACCCATTCCCCCACCGTCTCGACAATGGGAAAGAATAGCAGTCGATATTTTCGCATTTCAACAGCGGGAATATTTAATTTCAACAGACTTCCTCAGTGGATTCTTCGAAATAGACAGGTTACCATCGAAGTCGGTGAGCAACATAATTTACTGCCTAAAACAACATTTCGCAAGATATGGTATCCCATCATTCTTGCATAGTGATAACAGCCCATTTAACTCAATGGAATTCAAGAAATTCGCAGACAAATACGAGTTTCAACATGTCTTAAGTTCACCAATGCATAGCCAAGGAAATGGCAAAGCAGAGTCAGCAGTTAAAATGGCTAAGAAGCTGATGAAGAAAGCTTTAGAGGAAAATTTAGACCCCTACATTTCCTTAATGGAGTGGAGAAATTGTCCTTCCGAGAGATTGGGTCTAAGCCCCGCGCAAATCATGTTTGGGCGTCGAACGCGCACAAAATTGCCTATCAGCAGTAAACTACTGGATACTCCTTCTGCTGCCAAAGTCCAACAGGCATTAGAAAGATCATAATTGAAGCAAGCCGCTTACTACGACAAAAACGCGCACAACCGACGGAAGCTACAGAAGGGAGACACTTGTCGCGTGAAAGTACGACCGACCGACGACCACTGGGAGAAAGCGGAAATTACAGACGTCCTTCCACATCGATCGTATCAACTTCGGCTGGACGACGGTTTAGTCAAACGAAGAAGCTCCCGGCATGTCAGGTTCTCCCTGGAACCCTCTGTCATTTTCCAGGAGGAAAGCGAAGGACAAAGACAACCATCAATAAAAAGGGAAGAAGACAGCCGTTCGAGACCACCGTACAAATCACTGGTGCATGAAGATCAACACTCCACCAGCGCTGCGAATGAACCATCATCTGATACAACTGAGGCAATCCCAGCGCCACCTAGGGAGCAATAAAAAACTACTAGAGGAGCTGAACCATATAAGACTAGATTTGGCCGTACAGTCAAAAAGCCATCTAGATATCAATAGTTAACATTTTAAATTTCTGTTTTAGATGACTGATAAAGTTTGAACAGAACTGCTATAAAATATTAATTTTCTTAATTAGATAATGAGCCTAATTAATGAGAAGAGATGTGGCGTGATTGGACACTTACAAGCCACGCCTCAACCAATAGCGTAGCTGCTATAGTCTTACATTATATATTCTATAGAGTAGTTAGTTTCAGCGTCAGTCGCTCTCACACAGTCGAAGACTCTCACTCCGTTGCGTCCTGGATACGAACATTAATAATTAATATATGAAGTTATAATACATCTGTGTTGATCATAGTTATAGGCGATAGGAAACGCCACAGAGATATTTTCTGAAGTTTAGGGGCGCCATCAGTATGTTTTGTCTCCAGAAGAGGACACCCTACCTACTCCCCTATAATAGAAGATAACTTGAAAACTACGCCTATATAGCGCGCATCTAAAAATCAATTCCTTTCAAAGATCTCAATGCTAGCATAAGGCAGCTCTGATCTCCGTCTTTAGGGCCCTCGGCAGGTAATTGGCGCAAATGACACGACACGTGGCCAGTGTTCTAATGTAATGCGCATGTTTACTTCGCCATGTCATATGGCGAATGAAGACCTATAGTCGACCCTAGGCAATTGATTCCGTCACCGTCAGCGTCAGCCTGTCTAGAGTGTTGCCACTTGACCATCAGAACCGTCGAGACAAAATCCGGGTCGAGGGACAAATGTTGATTCCGGGCCTTTTAGTCCACTCTCCATATGATATGAACACGAAATTTCAAGGATACTAAAATTGTGTTTATAATTTGGGGCTGTTCATTAATTTTCACCAACGTATGTCAACAATTTTTTGGCAATGTATGACCCCTTGTCAACAACTGTCATCTTCAGTGACCCCATATAATTATGTCAAAAACTGGCCCCACCCCACTGAGATCAGTGACGGGTCCCCCTTAAAAGTTGAGGTTATTATTTTTTCTTTACTTTTGTTTATTTTTGTTTAACAGTGTCATAACGTGGTGTTGATGACCTTTTTTACTTGTCACCCTTTTCCGTTATAATAATCAGTATTCCATGAATTTCCTATTTTGTGTCTTTTGTAGAAAAATTAAATTGTTGACGTCAACTTCTCTTGACTCTCTATCAACAACTGTTGTCAACAACTGTCTAACTTTTCAAACCCCTTCCCTATTTTTGTTGATGTCATTGATGCACAGCCCTTTGTTGCATTTACTGTGGCTCCCGCCTTCAATTTTTTTAATACAAATTATAGGTACAGTAGGTACATATACAATCCGTGAATCAACATTATCTGTAATAGTGTTAACGACTTAACGTTTATTTGAAATCGTGCAGTGGATCGATTTTTATCCTCGTTCATAGTTTAACAAGTCATTAACAGCATTAAAGGGCTAAGCATGCTTTTCTAGCATTTATTTCATTTTTAGAAATTGTATAATTTTGTTGTTGTTTTGTTTATTATGTTTTTATTATCATGTTTATCACGTTTTTCATTATTAAATCATGATTATTCATCACCCCAGGCTCTATGGATGACCTTTGCACACGATACGCACTTTCTTTAACCATTAGGTCCCCCTAAGCGATTTTCTATTAAGTTGCGTAGAGATATAGGCTAAGTTAATATTTTTTGCTTTTTTATGGGCAGTATTTATCGTCGGCCCCGGGTAATAATGTACCTCTGTCCCCCTCTCGTCGGTCCCTGTTTCCAATATGCATCTATTTATGACTAAATGACAAGGAAATAGAAGGAAGCGCTTAACAGGATGCAGTAGCTTAAAGTCATAAGGTCTCACGTCTTAAAATTAAGCAAAAATCAGCAGAAATCGTAGGATTTTTTTTTACCTCGAAACCGGCATTGAAAGCGAGCAAACGAACAAGCGTAGTCGACGGTACTCCTGTATATTTATTAATTGTCGACTGACTGCAATGCTGAAGGAAGATCTTCACGCGTTTCTTTCTCTTACCCCCGCTGCTCTCCACCACCGCTTCCTTCCCGATATAAGCTGATTTAAGCCGCTCTACCGGTAAATTTAGAATTAAATTGAAAGCTACGAAAATTTTGTAAAATACAGTTACCAAACAATTTGCGAATTTCTAAAGTCGTGCCAATATTTCACAGCTTCTGAACTTTTCTCCTGATAATCTCAGTTCGCAAAAAGGAAGTTTAAAACCATAATTAACATGAATTATATTTATATTATGAATTATATTTATATTATTGTTTTGACTATTATGCAAAACATATCTATAGTCAAAAAGCGTTGAAATTATCATTGAGATTTGTTGCGTTTCTTGGGGTCATTTGTCAGTTGGGCGTTGTGCTAAGTGACTACCGAATCGCTCGATAAATGTCTGGTAGACTTTATTTATGGCGCAGAGACTGCTAAGGCCAGTGGAAGAAGCAGTTTGGAAATGCTTAAATACAGGCTCTGTTTTAAAACCTCTTTTCCGGCTGCATTTATGGGCAGACATAGCTCGATATGAAACTGCAAGGGTGCATGAGACAGGCGAGACACTTTACATTCTAATATTGAATGAGTGGCTGGCCATCAAGGGCGAACGTGTGAGAATGGCTGGATCATTACTGATATGATCAAGCCCATGAAAAACACGATAGATAATATTTTATCAACATTTAAATAAACTTCATATGAATGCGCAATGGCTTAAAGCAATATTATGCTGGACTTTAAAGAAATTCTAAATAAGCAGGTGCAGCTAAAATATGGCTGGTTAGAAATCTTCTGAAAATCGAGTAGCATCAGCAGCAATGCTCTTAGTAGATCATAACAATTAGTGCCATACCAGAGCAATTATTCGTATTGGAGAAAAACAATCGAAAGTCGCTGCGCAACAGATTAAAGAAAAAAAAAACTTCTCAAATTTTGCAAGGTTTTGTTTGACTTAGTTAGAATAATGAACGTGCTAATGTTCGATTTTCTATTGGTTGGACTCTTCTAGGAATCTTAAAGGTAGATTATGACTCCGCCCACGCCTGAGGAATCGATTCATCGGTCCAGCGGAGAAGAGAGAGCGAGGTTACAGCGACTGTAAACGGCTTTCAACTTCATACAGACTGAAATCTCAACAGGAACTCTGCCTCTGTTTGGATAAAGAAAAATTAAGTAGAGCTATTACTGTTTAAAAAGCGAGAAGAAATTCAATTCGCTCTTGACATGAAAGTACGAGCAAGAACCCTTGACTTTTAGGTCTTGCCAGATGTCGCCAATCGTCCTATTCTAAATGACTTCTTCTTTAGCTGCACATTCTTATTAATCGTTTCATCAGCAGTCGATTCATTAGGAAGCGACAGTTGACTGGTAGGCTAGATCAGAGCCAATTGAGTTGGGATCATTTTATTTTAATTCAGTTTGAAATAAATTGATTTCTGTGATCAACTGCGATGGGGAAATTCGACAAAACAGATGAAGACAGAAGATCAGTCTCAACGATTCAGGTAACGAAGTCCTATGCGATTTGTAGGACTTCGCAGGGGTTAAGGCTGCGGTGGATGTTGGCGGCAGTTGCTTCCTTTTGTCTGGTGGTTTTCAGTGCTTGGATGAGCTTTGTGGTGACTATGAACATAATTCACCTTCAGACCAAAATTCATCAATTGGATATGAGCTGTTCTCATGGATACGAAGTTCTACTTTCATCTTCAATCAAAAACCAAATAAATGCCGTCGTCGATCAGGTGAGTTCAGTTAATTTGCTGATACAAAAACTGATACAAAATACAAATGTATTATATACTATATACATATTATATATTCGTATAGATCAATTGTAAGCTAAATTAACGAAAGAGATTAGGATGTCCAGCAGTAAATATATATTGACTGAATAATGACCGAAGCACCCGACGAATAACCATAATATCGGTTGCGACGCTGTCCGCATAAGTGCGCTGAACAGTGAACATTGTTTTGAAACGCTTCGATGACAAATGTTGTTAAAACAAATTTTTAAGTATACAGCATATACATCACTGCAGCAAAATGATTTCCAGAATTGTGTCAGTTACGGATTTCTCAAACTTTTATATTTAGAAGATAGAGACAGACAGACAGACAAACAGACAGATAAACAGACACAGACAGAGACAAAGACAGAGACAAGAGACAGAGAGAAAGGAAGATGGATTTTGCTATATTTCTAAATTTTGCGCCCTCTGCAAATTGTGCATTTGTAACTTCTGATTTAAAACCGAATGACAAGAAAGGATTCTTTATAGGTCAGAGGCGGGCAAACTTTTTCTTTAAAGGACCGCATGAAACCTTAGTAAACCTTGGAAACATTAGGCAAGCCGCGTATACAAAAAGCCGAAATGTTTATAATCAAAGTGTTGACACACATCATCACCATAGTTTTTGTACTTTTCTAGTTTTGATAAAGATTTAGTTTTTTATACTTTTGGTATGATTTATTTATTTAACAGAGAAGCATTATAGTATATGTTTGTCGCGCAAATAACAAATAATTAGTAACCATCTATGTGATTTAAAAGTAAAATGCCATGTTTCCATTAAATCATTTCTAATTATCTCACTTTCTTTTGCTCCTATGAAATGATCAGAAATAATCTCGCGGGCCGTATGCGACCCGCGAGCCCTTTTGTGCCCGCTTCTTTTCTAGGTAATAGCGTTTGCTAGACAATTTTATTAGAGTTTTCACTGTCACAAGAATCGTGTCTTTTTAACCGATGTATGAGATTGAGATAAGTAAGTGAATTACATTTGCCGGACGCTCACCAGCTCATTAGGGTCAGACACTGGTTTTGACAGTCTACTCCTGTTAAATCTAGTTCGATGTTGATAACATGTAAGATCATGTTCATCTTCAGTCTTGCCTCTCTTGCGCTGTTTTACTTCGACGACGTCAGTGTTGCAAATGTGCTATAAAGGCAGCTAGGTAGGTCTGCTGTGCCTACAAGAATTTAAAAATGTAAGCTAAAACTTATCTAGTGACCTCTCTTTCTGTACTAACAGTGAACACTTCAGATTGGAATCGATGTTTGCCAATAATTGCCGATCGGTTTCCATTCTGTTTCGTTGTGTGTTGCTGTCTTATGCCTGCAATAAAACACCTGAACGCTCTCAGCGTTTGCTTTCAACGCCATTTTGATCGTATCTAATACATGTTTACTGATTTCCGACTCGTGTAACTCTAGAGATTTCGGGGGAAGTGATATGCACAAACACTGGGCGGCCTTAACCAACAATAAAACTCTTTTGCCACATCTCTATTTCACTGCCAAAGATTTATCCAATAAAATGAAAGCTCTTCCAAAAGTTAGATTACTGGCTTAAACGTCAGTTATTCACTTGAGAATCATATATTTGAGAATCATATATTTCCGGGCATTATGGGCACCAGAGCTGAGGTTATCCGGTGTATAGAAACGCCGTCTTGCGGCGCCAAAGAGGTCTAAAACATGTTCGCGTTGGAATGAAACGAGTTATTATCCGGCGCTGAAGCAGCTCTCGCATTCTTCGGTTCTCTCGCTTGCACTGACGTTCGTTTCGATTCTTCTTCCCGTTGTTCAAATCAATTTCCTGACTGACATCTGTTTACACACAGGCCGTTCTAATTTCCGGATCATTAGAAACGACTGAAGTCACTCAACTGTCTCTTCTTATAACCCCACTTTCTCTCACGATCATCCACTCGGTCTTTCTTGCTGACTTTCTCGCTACTCTGAAAACGAATCTGATGATACCGTATTAAAAAGTTAATTCGAAGTGCAGAAGTTGGTGGATGTAAATAATGATGCTCATGATGACTAGGGTTCATAGTTGCGAATTCAATAGAAACGCTTTAGTAGAGAACTACAGGTCTCGTACTAAAGTTAGGGTCGTGTTTTTAAGAAAATCAGTACACTATCACCATTTCACTTAGTGATTTCATGAAAACACTAAAACTCTAGTGATTTCGCGTATTTACTGAAAAAGAGGGTGTGGCATTACACAATTTCATTAAAATGAATATCAGTCACTTAGGCAGTGGCGGGGCCACGGGGGGATGGGGGTTTTAACCCCCCACTTGCCATCAGGGCCATCCGTGAGATTCGTGCAAAATTGCAGATAATTTTTTGTGAGTGGGTAGGGGATGATTGAAGATCGGTTTTACTAGTCTAAGTATCAAGCGTTCCCTTTATATCTGCAGGATGGCGTTGCGGGCTTAAACGTTTGTTTGTTCACAAGAATCGTACATTGGATGTTGAAAAGCTCATAAACACCTTTGCTGAACGACTGGATAGGCGAGCAAAGTTCTATTAAATGTAGTGTTATATACTTGAGACCAGAATCAATTGTACAAGACCTGTAACTGAACAATGATTGATAGTATTGGATGTCTGTTAATTGCTATGGGTTAACTAGCCTACTGCTTTTTAACTAGTAACTGTGGTTTGAAATTTTCATCAGCAATTTAGTTGCCTGCTGTCTACTTTTTGTCGCCTTTTGCCACTTGTGAGTTGTGACACTGAATAGATTCACAGCGGTTTAAAACAAGATTTAAAGATTTTATTGAGCAGTAGCATCTGCCACGTGACTCTTACAGTCTTACTCTTACTAGCATTGACACTAGAATGGGCGAAAGACAAGTCATTTTTGACTTAACACGCACATAAGCGAAGCAGAATAATTTGAAATTGACTTAAGCATAAGAAATTGCAGACATGGAACCTAATGATACCAGATCTGTGACTTTGTGTCCAACATGCTCTAAAACACACGTAGTAGCATCTACGATTTCAAAAAATGTCCGGGGAAAAAACCCCCGGATCCCCGTTCCAAGGGAGGCCGCGCTAGACGCGGCCAGGGAGGGAAGTGTCTAACGCGTGGGAATGGAAGAAAGCAGGGCTATTTTAAGATTAGCAATTTGGGGTTATTTTACGGTTATCCCTAACCCTAACGCAAAGGTTAACCCTAACCTTACCCCCCTCTCAAACGTCTGGCGCCGCCTCTGCTTTGTTTCATTTCATGAAAACACTAGAAACTTCAGGGATTTCGCGTATTTACTGATAAAGTCAAACCGAAGTTTCAGGAGACTGTGAATCTACTGATTTCTGAAAAAATTAAAATTAAGTTAGTAAATATACGAAATTCCAAGAGTATTAGAGTTCAGGAAGTCAGTTTTATCTCCCTGTACTTCGACTAATATAGCTGGTAAGAATGGATCAGTCAAACATAGAAAAGAACAGTTAGGGTAAACAATGATTGACAGACGACACCTGTTATTAGTCTAGGCAGTGGCTGGTTGCAATTACTGAGCATCTCACTTTAAATAGGCAAGCTGGCCTGTCGATTCTGCCAGTTAAAGTTTGAAAATGGCACAATCTACATAGGATTAGGAGAACTGCCAGGAAGAATTTAGGAATAAGTTATTTGAAAAGTATGAAGCCTGTCAGAAAGAGGTAAATGTAAACTTGAAATATGAACATCGTAGTTTTACTTCAATTTCTTGTGCATGTTAATAATAAAGTCGTAGTTATAAGCCTACTCCAATTTCTATATTCTCAATGAGCATGAAGAACTGACCTGTGGCGATGTGGAGAAATTGATTAGAAAAATAAAATCACCTGAAGACAGATCATTCTACTTCGCTACTATAGAAGACGCCTACGATATCATTAGCAAAGCACACGTAGCAACGGGTCACGGTGGCCGTGACAGGATGTTAAAACACCTTGCCAAAAATATGCCAACATCACGATTGAAGCTGTTGGACTTTTCAAAGCCTACTGCCTGCCTGTGTGTCAAAAAAAGAAAGCTTCCTCAAACCACCGGCGTTGTCGTAAAAGCCTATCTAAAGAATTCAACTCTTAACGAAGTGAGTGATTTCGTTAAATAACTGAAGCACAATTTCAGTAAATACGCGAAATCTCCAGAGTTTTTAGTGTCTTCATGAAATCACTAAGCGAAATGGTGACTTCACGAAATCACTAACTGTGCTAGGGATTTCGTGAAATCACTAGTTTCTAGTTTGACTGTAACACACACACACACACACACACACACACACACACACACACACACACACACACACACACACACACACACACACACACACACACACACACACACACACACACACACACACACACACACAATTGGTTCAATTTAAATCTTACAAAATAGAGCCATTAGATTAGCCTCCAACTCTTAGATAAAGATCTTGTTATTTACTATCACTACTACATTTTTCTGTCACTATATAAGGTACCTCATTTTTGTTCCCTTCGGTATCTTGTTATTTCCATATAATTGTACCTGCTTCAATTTAATTGCAAAAAATTAAGTTCTTCTACGGATGTTATATCTATCATAACAGTCTAACACTATTAATCTTTATAAAAGTTAGATATATTAAATTTGTCTGAAATACACAAACAACAAACAGCAACTTTTATGTATAAATACTCAAATAATCTACTACCGCACATTTCTATAATTGTAATTTTTCACTGTTAACAGTAGAAATACCTATCATTTAAGAACTTGTAACCAATTTTCTATCTTTTTTTGCTCGAATTAATACCCGCCTATTTACTATTAAATTATTTGGACCTAGGATCTGGAATAGCCTCCCAATGTATCTAAGAAACTTTATAAACTTAGAGGATTTTAAATATAAACTTAAACAATTAATAATATCTAATAAATGAAAATGTGATCTGCTATGATGTTTCATAGTTTTGATACACCAACACAGGCTGCTTGTGCTATGATGTTTGTTCACCTATAATCATTTTTATTATATAGAACTTCTTATTTACTATCACTACTAAATTTGTCTGTCACTAAATAAGATACCTCATTGCGGGAACTTTGTTCTCTTCATTATCTTGTTATCTCCATGTAATTGTACCTACTTTAGTTTAAGTAAAATGACGGAGGAAAACTGCGGGTGACCTTTTTTTCTTGTCAACCTACAGTATTTGTCGCCATTGCCGGTAAAAGTCTAGTAACATTCAGGAAAATTGCTTTCTTTTGCTTGTCAGCCTTTTTCTTTTTCGGCAAAGTTTATTGGGTTTTCCTTTCTCTTTTCATCTTGTCAACCTACAGTATTTGGGTACCAACTTCTTATGAATCCATTTCATTCACCCACCAAGAAATCATGGAACCGCCACTGGACATGCCCCTATTCTGGCTACGCTATTGCAATCAGTCGTTATGCAGATCTTTTAGATCGAGTCACTCCGGTTTTTAAACTATTCCATTAGATTGCTGCCTTTTGTTCTGGCATCATACAGAACAATTAACCCGGCCTTCAGTAGGTAGGGGACGAAAGTCTGTAACTACCTACACATAGGTCATTCCTGGCAGGCGCGTCCACGTCGCGGGGGTGAGTACTGCATCGCAGTAGCTAGGTTCTGCCAGGGACCCAGTCAGGGCCGAACCAGAGCCGAACTAGAGGAGGCTATGGCC
Organism: Metaphire vulgaris; assembly: GCA_018105865.1. Taxonomy (NCBI): domain Eukaryota; kingdom Metazoa; phylum Annelida; class Clitellata; order Crassiclitellata; family Megascolecidae; genus Metaphire; species Metaphire vulgaris. Next base: position 3,101,070 of record CM030858.1, on the reverse strand, counting down.
GAACTATATAAAGTTCGGCTCTGACCCAGTCCTGCGGGGTATAGCGCAGTCCCCTAGCCTGGGGTTACAGGCGAAGCAGGAAGACAATGGCTTTATCGGCGGAGGATCCACAAGACCAGGACAACGGCGATGGAGGCAGACGATCGGACTCTAGTCTATTCTATCGGGGAGCAGCAATAAGATTAGCGGACAAAGGTGAAAACACAACTAGTTATTTTGTGAAACAGCTTCGTCAGTCAAATGAAGAGGCGAGATATCGATACAACCGCGGTACAGAAAGACTAGGGACCTAGGTCCTACAAACCTATGGAATACAGCATGAATTACAGTTTCAAAAACAGGAAATGTTCGGTTGGAGCTGAGCCCCCGAGGGCAACAATCGAACAGATTACTGTGGAAGGATCTGAGAGTTTGGCTGAGAGGATGGCCATAAAAGGCGCAAATGAAGTTTCTTGGTCAAAGCCCAGTATGGGAAGCCAAGCGACAGACGAAATCTAGCTCAAGAAGGATTATGACGATCGAAATCGGATGAAACTCAGAAAAGAATCAATACGGATAGGAACATGGTATGTGAGAACGTTGCTCAAACTGGGTAAACTGGCTCTGATTGAGAAAGAATTCAAAAGGATAAATCTAGACATAGCAGGACTAGCAGAAACAAGGTGGAGTAAAGAAGGGCACTTTATCAGCAGCGAGGATATATGATTGTATACAGCGGGGGAGAGGAAACGGGACAAAGAGGGGTAGCGATATGGATAAAAAGGGAAATTAACAAATTCCTGTTGGGATAGCAAACCGTTAATGACATCCTTGATCTTCATACAGGTAAATCGCCTACTGCAGAAGCAGAGGAAAAAGATAGATGCAGTTTTTAAAGAGAACTAGATAATACTTTCTCATTTTTCGAGCATTATAGGAGGGGATTTCAACGCCAAAGTTGGAGAAAGAAGTGACGTGGAAACATGCATGTGCAGGGGAAGAGGAATGAAGCAGGACAATTCATTGATTTCTATGAAGAACAAAACACTTGTTTCCAAAACCACCCGAGGAGACTGTATACGTGGACATCGCCTGATGGGCACACAAAAAACCAAATCGACCACTTTCTATCCTCAATCAAGTTAATAAGAACAATTAAGAAATGCAAAACCTACCCGAAGACGGATGAGGACAGTGCTTTTGATGGCAGAGTGGAAATTAAGACTGAAGAAATAAAAACAGGTAGGGCACCCAATAAAATTTAACATTGAAGAAAACACCATGGAGTACGAAGTAAATGTTCAAACAAATTAAAATATCTAAATAGTCTGGAGGAACAAAAACGCCAGAAGAACTATGGCAAGATATCAAAGTTGCAATAAAGGAAAGTGCAAAGGAATCACTCACAAAACAACAGAGAAGGAAAACCAAAGCATGAATAACAAAGGAAACATTGTAGCTAGTACAACGGAATAGAGAATTGAACGGGGCAAAAAACCCACAGAGTTTACAGATAAATATAAAGGCAAAAGTGCAAAACAGTTTAGGGCACGATAAGAATAACTATTACAACGAAGTATGCGCAGAATTGGAAGAGGGATCGTTACAAAGGAAAAGTAGGGGTGTGCTTAAAACGCTAAAGAAACTTACAAAATCCTCCGCGCCTCAAACATGTTGCATCAAATCAAAAGAAATGATTATGCTAGAAGAGAGATCAGCGATACTGAAAAGATGAGAAGAGTACGGAACAGAATTATTACGGAACAGAATTATTTAACTCAGAGAATGAAAACAGAAACATCCACGCCAGACGCATACACAGAGGGAAAAGAAACCACCTCTCTTAAAGTAGGAAATAGGAAAGACAATATCAAGAACTGCCAACAGGAAAGCTGCGGGAGCGGATGACATACCAATTGAGTTACTCAAATTGAGAAAAGATGAGGCAATCAAAATTATGCATAAACTATGTGTTAGAATTTGGGAGACGGGTGAGTGGCCAAGCGATTGGCTGAAATCAGTTTTTATACCGTTCCCAAAGAAAGGAGACAAAAACGAATGCACGAATTATCGAACTATAGCCTTGGTGTCACATATTAGACAAATTGCTTCGAGTCATTCTGGAAAGGATAGACAATAAAATGGAGGAGGAGATTGCAATAGAGCAAGCGGGCTTCAGAAAAGGACGTGGCACAAGCTAGGGCTCATATAAAAAATTTAAGAATAATAATGTAAAAGGCAAAAGAATTTAAACAGCCACTTTACAACTGCTTTATAGACTACACAAAAGCATTCGACTCCGTACCTCATGAAAAATGATGGTATGTAATGTTGAAGATGGGCTTTCCGGCGCACCTGGTTCAATTACTAACAAATTTGTACAAAAACAAAAAAGGTGTTATACGAATAATGGGAACAGTCACAGAATGGTTCAAAATAAAAAGGGTGTGAGGCAAGGTTGCATAATGTCCCCACGTCTGTCTTAATATAATAGCAGAAATGATAATGCGTGTGGCTTTGGAAGGGTTCAAAGGGGGATGCAAAATAGGGCTAACCATTAATAATCTAAGGTATGCAGATGATGTGGGTTTGCTAGCATCAAGCGCACAGGAACTTCAAGAGCTAGTAAGCAGAGTAGAACAAGCGAGTGCGAAATATGGGCTTTTATGTAAATAAATAAAAATTAATGACAACTAACGGAGAAAAAGTGACCATCATGTGGATAAGGAGGTAATGGAACAAGTGGAAAAGTTTACATATCTTGGCGCCATTATATCAGAAGACTGCTCCCTAGAGAAAGAAATAAAGGCTAGACTGACAAAAGAAAGGGTTGTCAGAAGAAAAATGAACAACATTTAGAAAGACAATCAGCATGAGAACAAAGAAGAGAATAATCGCAAGTGTCGTGTGGAGTACAGCATCATGTGGATGTTAAAGTAGGACTCTGAGAAGAAAAATAAAGAGAAGAATAGAAGCTTTGAAATGTACCACGCAAGACATAAGTTGGATAGATAAGAAAACCAATGAAGAGGTTTTGAAAATGTCATGCACGGAAAGACGGTTTCTCAACATGTGCAAAGGAAGGAAGCTGCAATACTTCGGGCACGTACAGAGGAACAGCGGCGCTAGGTCAACATTGGAGAGGACATTCCAACAAAGAATGATCCCGGGAACTAGACGAAGAGGGCGACCAGGGAGATGATGGGCGGATGACGTGGAAGAGTGGACAGGACTGCAGACGTCAGCAGCAGATAAGAAGACATAGGATCGACATGGCTGGATAAAAAATTCATTCTGTCACCTTAACTTCAGAATACGAAGGAACAAGGAGAAGATTAGATTGCTCCTCGTTGATTGCGACCTGACTGGGTTTCGGATTGGATTTGGTGCGCCATAGGCTGATGCCATAGCGACATAGTCCATAGGCATTACGATAGTGGCGCCATTGATTGTAGCCATACTCACAAGCCGGTTGCAATTGATCATTGCATTGTTAGGTCAATCTAATCTGATTTTTGTTCGTTAATTGCCATTGTTAACATCTCAACTGTTTTTTTGCTATGTATGTATTTCCAGAGAGCATTTTATCAACTCAAGTTTCTTATGTTATGTTGCAGAAATTAGAATCTTACGCCAAGGTCAAATACCGAGCTGAACGCGATGTTAATTCCTGTGTCTGTTCACCAGGTAAGGGATGCTTAAACATACATTTTGTTGGCAGACAAAACAGACATCCTGCTTCGTGCTTCTCCGTTTATAAGCCTAATTCCAGTGAATCCAGTCTGCTGTCGAATAGGTCCTGTTGATGTGTCGGTTAAATTTGCCTATCATGGATAATTCACGCGCGAATAGCATGTCTAATCACTTAGAATGAGATAAATTCTAATTCTAATATTTGGCCATTTGGCCAAATATTAGAAAGAGAGCAAGGAGGCGACGAATGAACTGAACAAGAGAGAAGCAGCATGGATGCAGATCCATGGATGCAGATCCATTTACAATCTCATTGTAAAATGGCGTCCAACTGCCGTTTTGCAGGTCAAGATCTGACTCATCAAATTCAGCTGTTAGCTATGACAATTACATTCCTTCATCTACTTTTTCAAACTCTTATTTATCTACAAATCTTCTTGAGCAGGGACGCGATCTGACGCCACAGAAGTAGTAGAATTCTTATCAGATTTATTTTATAGACTAATGAAAAATGAAGAGTAATTACCCGAAGAGTAATTATACTGGCTTAAAGAAGAATAATTACTCGAAGAGTAATTATATTGGCTTAAATTGAAATGAATGAACTGAAACAGTTCAAGGTCATTGCCTTTTCAATTATCAAACCCATGTAATAATTTTAGTGCAATCAAAATTATTTGTTATTAAATATTATTAAAATTTATATCTACTTAACTCTTCACATAACAACTGCACATGCTTAGGGACGTGAAGTTGGCTTTGAAGGTCGCAGTTTCGACACCCGCAGTAGCGGTTTACTTCGCCTTCACTCGCCAGACATTCGTGCAAATGAGTAGCAGTGAAACAAAGACACGCTACATGATACATTGGTGCCACGCCTGACTGAGGGAGATCTGAAATGATGACCAGTGTCGCCCATTGTGCCCTGGATTCGGGAAAGACCCTTTAAGAGAATATTGATGATTAAGAGAACTTAAAGAGTTACAGGCAGGCGTTGACGTAGTTTAGTTGGTTATAACGATTTTTCGCCACAAAATCCTCTCCTGCTGCAAGTGGAGGCAATCCGCAGTCATTAGATAGAGCTCGTCCACAAATGACGTAACGCGCCTAGGGGAGGGGCTCCGGACATTTGTTACAAAATGTGACGAGGGGAGGGAGTTCCGTGAATGTGACGTAACGCAACACAAAAGACGGAACCTGGGGGTGTCGGCCCGTTTTTACGTCATACTTTAGGGGTCTGACTTTTGTTACGTCGCGTTACGTAGGGGAGGGGGTCAAAAAGTGCCAAAATCGCGTTACGTCATTTATGGACGACCCCTTATAGATATGGTAAAACCACATTTATATTGCTCGTATATTATATAATTATATATGCGTTATTACATATATTATTATTATATTATATATATTATATATTATTATATATAATATATATTATATATATATGTGTGTTACAGTCAAACTGTGAAACCAGTGATTTCACGAAATCCCTAAACAAGTTAGTCATTTCGTGAAGTCACCATTTCGCTTAGTGATTTCATGAAAACGCTAAAAACTCTAGGGATTTCGCGAATTTACTGAAAAAGTGGGTGTGGCATTACACAGTTTCACTAAAGGCTCATTCAAGCGTACTATTGTTCAGGTAGTGGGTCTGCACTTCGACCGACATAGCTGATAACAATGGATTATGGATCAGTCAAGGTTTATAAAGGGGGGTTGGGGCTTCTGTCAGTAAAAGTTTGAAATGGCACAGTGCAAGGTTTGAAATGGCACAGGTTTGAAAATGGAACAGTTCTAGTATAGAAAATGACGGTTTGGGTAAACAACAGATGAAACCTTTATTAATTATTAGTCTAGGCAGTGGCTGGCTGCAGTTACTGAGCATCTATCCCTAAATAGACAAGTTGGCAATGTTCTCTCTAAGGCGGGCGCGTGGGCGCGCGCCCAAAAACGAGAAACATGCGCCCAAAGAAATATTTTTAATTGCCCAAAAATTTTGAAAATTTGCAGAAGGTGTATTATTTTTTAATGCAATAATGATTACATATTTTAAAATAGGTCGTTGCCATCACTACTTGACCTGTATATTATTTTTCGTTAGATGTCTGACAAGCGCTTTGAGCACTTGGCAAGTGGTTTATTATGGTCGCGAAATTAATTATTAAGTAAAATTGCCCAAAAGTTAGTCAGGTGGGAAATTGTTGCCCAAGAGAAATTTCATGCGCACACGGACCCTCAAGAATTAGAGGGAACATTGCAAGTTGGCCTGCCGATTCTGTCAGTTAAGGTTTGAACCTGGCACAGTCTACACAGGAGAGCTACGAGGAAGAATTTCGGAAGAAGTTATTTGAAAAGTATGAAGCCTGTCAGAAATATCTTATCCCGAAATAAGTAAATGCAAACCTGAAATATGAACACCATAGTGATGCTTCAATTTCTTGTGTATGTTACTAAAAAAGCCGTAGTTATAAGCCTACTCCAATTTATTGTGCATGCTTTAGCCTTCCACTTTGAAAGTTGTTTATGTTAATTTCTTAATCGCACGATTAAACGTGCTTTAAAAAAATTGATCGTTTGGGCAGCACTAATAATAATAATAATAATAATATATATATATATATATATATATATATATATATATATATATATATATATATTGCTCGTTGTCAATGAGGAGCGAGCTATGCCAGCTATCTGGTCTGCAGACACTGCACGACGACATGATCCACCAGCGTAGCCCATGACTCTTCAGACACGTCGCTAGACTTACGGACCGACGTGCCAGCATTAACTGCGCTGCAGCTTGCTGCCGCTGTCCTCCACGGAGACTAGTCATGGAGTAGGTCCTGCGACAGACCAACGACAACTTCGTTTTACATGTTGACAAACTGACAAACTTTGGACACACCAGATCAAAGTGATGAATTTGTAAAAGCACAAGCCATTTTCTTCATTTTGAAATAAATTCGACAACCTTTGCTTAAGTTTGTAACATTCTGTCACTGTTTATCCTGTTCCCACCTTCTCCCCGAAAATCTACAATATCCCGGAATTGCATGATTACTAGCACCTTAACCATGTACTAGAAAGATGCTCGCTTCGCTCGCGCTTGCTTCGCTCGCAGTGCAGGATAAATACTAATCCAATACCTATACCTAATACCCAATCATTGAATTCATGCTGAACAACATTTCAATGAAGTACATATGCTACCTAGCCAAGCTCTGCGCCACGTAATAATTAGGCCTATGTACGTTAAAATCACGCAACTGCGACCATTTGTGACGCTGTACACGTATTTTTGTGTACGTTAAAATTGCGCAACTTCCTCGAGCTACGCTCATCAACGCATCGCGATGTTGTACACATTATGACGTTGCAATGAACAATTGAACGTACACTTCGTCAAACGCTTCTTCGACTAAACCGTTTGGCTACCAATAGCAACGTCGTCTTCGAACATCGTCCACCAACGCATCGCGACGTAAGGACTAAACCGTCTACCAATAGTCAACGCTCGCCCATCAACCAATCAGAACGCTTGAAGGTAACAGACAGAGAGACATACAGATAAGGATCTTAATATGATAGATTGATAACACAGCAGCTTACTTTTAATATGGATGACCTATTTGATGAAGTTGCAATCCTTCAAACAAGTTTCAGCTCGATTCAGAGCGCTGAACTATTTACAGAATGCAAAACAATCAGCAAATGGCACGGGATTTTGAAAAGTGCTATTCACAAGTGTGTTAATGTTTAAAAAATTGTTTTATTTGTGCTTTCAAATTCCTGGGACATCAGCTTACTGTGAACGTATGTGCAATGTCATCTAAATGGCGCAATGAAAGGGAGAGATGCTCTGTTAAACTAATGAAAAATGAACTTTACATATACTTTAACTTGCAAGACACGTGTGAATTTTCAGACAAATAAAACATGATCCACAGTTGCTGAAGTGTGCAAAAAGTCAGAACAAATATAATTTTAAGAAATAACAGCTTAGCCTAGGCTTAGCATATTGCAAAATTCGACTTTTTTTAAAAGATTGTGAAGTTAAGTAAAAGTTAAAGCACATGTGCTTATGTTTTTGATCGATGTCCTTTATTGAAATTTTGTCACAGTTGGCAACCCTACTTGGGGCGCATTACTAGGTGTGGCGCCGTATTTCCTACTGGTGACGCATTCCCCGTGTTGAGCCTGTAGACCCTACTGGAAGGGGGCGCAACCTCCTATCGTAAACCAAGCCCCAGGTGACGTAGGGGCCATAGGACCTACTGGGCCCTACTGGCCTTCCGTCGGAGACCAAGGCAAATCCCCCGAGAGAGGCTGTCGGCCCCACTTAGGGGCGCAGCCGAAAGAAGCCATATGCCCAAAAGGGGCCGTAGGTAACACTTGAAGGGTAAACCTCTGTGAGAGACCAACCCCTATAGGAACCGTAGGCCAAAACCGTAGTCGTAGGTTCCGTTATATGGTATGCAACCCTCTGGTGGGGGAGATCACCCAGTGAGAACATAGGAAGCTTTCTATTACATAGGAACATATGCATTCGCTTTTCATTTTTAAATTTTGCAAATTGTTATATGTAATAATATGTACATTTGCAATAAATCGTGGAAGGAGATAGCCACTCTCTCCCGTCAATTATGACGGGTTAGCAGCCTACTGTATTACAGTTATTTATCTTTCTTGAATATGAAAAAAAGATAAGGACATCTAAAAAGATATGCTGAATATAATAATGGGTATTACTATTTAATAGTACAGCGGCTTAATAGGCAGCTTTAAACTGCAGTCGTCTGCATTTTATGGCTATAGTCCTAAATTAGCAGCGTGAAAGCAACGGCAGCATTCAGTCGTTCAAGAGGCTTACAAAGTCGCAACAAATGTTCAGCACGTTCACTCGTGGACGGTGCAGAAATGATCCTGACAAGTTTTGTTACATTTGTGGTTGCTTTATAATTTTGAATTGGGGGAAGAGGTGTCGGGAAAATCTGGGTGTGTGTGGTTATTTTCTAGGATTGTAGGATTGTGAATTTGGAGTGTTGGGAAAATCTGGGGGTGTCGGAGTTTGACAGTCTCTATACAAAGGAGAGATGTGTCTGAATTTGTACATAAAGCCTATCATGCATTTTTCGGAGTAAAATTGTGTGACCTTGGGCGCCACATAAAGCGTGCAGGACATGAGTTGAAAACCTCAGACAGTGGACTCGAAGTCAGAGAGAAGTCAACTGTGAAGTTCCAATGGTGTGAAGAGAGCCTCGAAAACCATGTTGATGACTGCTACTTCTGCCCGATATATATTGCAGGCATGTCCACAAAGAAAATATTTTCCACCCACTACCCAAATCTCCTCTTGGCTCTGAAACCGGTTGCTCACTGTGACGAAGTTCCTCTACCTATTTACACTACTTTGGAAACTTCGACGACGATGAATTCTGTCAGTCGGATGTATCAACAGACACTAGAGATTTCGTGGCCCCAGAAGTTGTTTATCCAAGTCTGGAGAACCGGCCATGTAACTGCAGAGTGGAAAGAAGGTGTTCTTGTCACTTTATATAAAAAGAAGGGCTCAAAACTGGAATGAATTACCGACCAATTACTCTCCTGTCAGTACCGGGGAAGGTATTTTCCCACATCCTACCCAGCCGGATACAGCCATTACTCCTTAAGACACGTAGACCACAACAATCTGGATTTACCCCCGGCAGATCCATCATAGATGCCAATCTAGCGTTAAGACTCCTTTCCGAGTTACACCGGGAGTTCGACCGCCCTATGAATGTAGCCTACCTGGCTGTATTCGATTCGGTGGATCGGACCGATTTATGGAAAGCACTGCGCGCCAAAGGAATTCCAGGTATTTTGCTTCGTCTGATAGAAGATTTAGACCAGAATACAGGAACTAGCATCCGGGTCGGTCAAAATCTCTCCGCTCGATTCTCAACTACATCAGGTGTGAAACAGGGCTGTATACTCGCACCAATCCTCTTCTGCATCGCCATCGACTGGATCTTAGATCACATGTCCGTGAACTATGGCATTAGCGTCGGTCCACACCGCTTCACAGACCTAGTCTACGCAGACGATACAGTGGCGTAGCGTGACTTTTGGGGGCCCGGGGGGCATCTTTGCCATGGGGGCCCCAGAGTTTCGAGCTGACGAGCAAAAAAACCTCATTACCTTCTTTTTCATCATCCTGACGAGCAAAAAAAGGTCGTCAGCACGTTCATTTCTAGGTATTAGGGTTAAGAAGTTAGGGTTAACCCTAACCTAACTATAGCTTAGACCCTCTTCGGACCCCCTTCCGCCCGGGGCCCGGGGGGCTGTCAACAAAGTGCCCCCCGCCCCCCACGTTACGCCACTGAGACGATACAACTCTGTTTCTACCTTCTGCTACCAATGCCTCTGAATGCCTGTCTAGTTTCAGCCATGCTTCTGCTTCTCTCGGTATGAAGGTTTCCTGGACTAAAACCAAGCTACAGAATACAATAAGTTAGGAGGTGAATCACAACCCCCCTCAACCGTGATTCATGGGGTGTGTGTTGAGTCAGTAGACAGTTTCACCTACCTTGGTAGCGTGCAGTTCTCCAATGGACACTGTCGTCAAGATCTGGACAAACGTATCACCCTAGCCTCTACAGTCATGTTCTCCCTGCATAATATCTGGCAGGACAAACGTCTCTTTCTCTTACCATCAAGCTCCGCCTGTACCAGACACTTGTTCTGTCCGTTCAACTTTACGCGCCGAGACCTGGACTTTACTCGCCTCGGAACTACGGGAGTTGGAAGCCTTCCATATGAGGTGCCAACGCCAGATCTTTGGAGTACGCTGGTATGACTTCGTCACCAATGATTGATATCCTCGCAGACTGGATTATCATCACTCAATGAATTGATAAGTAGTTGCCGCCTTGCCATTTTCGGTCATACAGCCCGTCTTGGAGGGACATATCATGTTCATCAAGCCCTCCGCTGCCATGTCGACCTATCCATCGGTCGTCCACCTGACCGATCATGGAAGCGCTTTCCTGCTCGTCCCAGGAAAAGATGGATCGGCCACATCCGTACCCAGACCAGCGAGATTCCATCAACTCTCTGGGAACGTGCCATTCGGCGGGGTCATGGTAATTTGAGTAACGCAACGGCCCCCGCTGGCCACGCGCTTCTGATGATGATGATGATGATGATGATGATGATGATGATGATGATGATGATGATGATAATGATGATGTCATCTTTGCCATGGGGGCCCCAGAGTTTCGAGCTGACGAGCAAAAAAAGACCTTTTGAAATATTTCCATATGGAGGAGGAGCTTGTATACTGCATCAATATCAAAGGACTTATTGAATCAATGGGGTAAATGCGATCAGGGTTATTTTTAGGATTGTGAATTGAAGGGGGGAGTTCGGGAAAATCTGGGTGTGTGTGGTTATTTTCTAGGATTGTAGGATTTTGAATTGGAGGGGGTGGGAAAATCTGGGAGGTGTCGGAGTTTGAAAGTCTCTACCGAAAAGTCTGACAAGCGAAAAAAGGTCATCCGATGATAAAAGTTAGGGGTGTTCTCCATTTGGGGGGTGTTCAGGGCTAATTAATATGCATGTTGTATGCATACCATTGTCACATAACCAAATTTTAGGGGTGTCGACCCCAAATTGGGGAGTATTGGGGTGTTAAGGGGTGTAAAAATATTCCTGGGTGCGATTGTCATGTGTCTGAGTAATAGAGGCGTTTCATTGTCAGTCCAAAGAGAAGTAAAAAATGTATGTTACTCCACAGTGGAAACCTGTGGAAGTAAATTAGCTTCTATTATAATTGCTCACTCTTAAAGTAATTTATGGATCCATGAAAACCATTATCCAAAAAATCAAATATCATGGTCATTGCTGGATTTTATATGGGGACTTTAAGGTTATATCCATACTTCTAGGATAACAAAGCGGATACACCGAATTTCCTTGATTTCTGTGTCTTGGGGATCAAAATGCAGAACAGTATGCAAAGGAAGAATAGCCAGTTAGAGATCAATTAAAGCTTGATGAAAAGATTATAAAGAATGAACTGTTAATGAATGCTAATCCTCATAAAGTCGTACTCCAACCTCTGCACGTAAAATTTGGACTCCTCGTGGAACAGTTCATTAGGGATTTGGATCGAGATGGTAGATGCTTCGAGGACAGATGTGCTAAATATCTTGCTCTTTCAAGCGGTGAAAGGTGGCATATTTGATGTCTCGCAAATTAGACATCCAACCATAGACAAAGAATTCCTTTACCATGAAAGCCATTCTGAAAGATGATTGGGATGCTTTTCCGACGTGCTTGCTGACTTTCTTGGCAACTTCAGAGCCGAAAATTGAGACCTTTTAGTTCAAAATACCTTGATTGCTTTTGGAAGACTGGGAGCAAACACGAGTGTCAAATTGAATTTTCTTCACAGTCACCTGAACTACTTCCTTTCAAATCTTGGAGCTATGCGTGAAGAACAAGGATAACACGCCTCCGTCAAGACATGAAAACCATAGAACGTAGATATCAGAGAAGGGGGAACTCAAACATGATGGCAGACTACTGCTGGTGTTTACGTGACAACATTGATAATAAATATACCAGAGCATCCAAAAAGAAATGATTCCTGCCTCAAAATTAAAAGTTAAACCGCTAGCTATTGCTCTTATTGCTCTCCTGGTTATGCGACATTGTTTTTTGTTTAAATCAAATATATAACGTGTTATCGCTTCTTCATAATTTCTTATTAGGTCTACCTTTGATATTTTACTTCAACATATTTAATAAAGCAAATAAGGAATGCCTTATTTCCGACAAAGATAGATGTATTGTATATTTTCACTTCATATCTAGAATCAGCACCTTTTAATTTAGGTTAAATCAGCCAAAAAAATTTAATTCAGAAGAATTTTTGAATGCAGACTCAAAAGTAAAAAAGTAAGTCCTTCCCGAGCTTTACGGGATCATAGGGCGGCGCTGATCGGCGTCGCCCTCAAGCCAGGCGTGCAATGCCACGGATACGAGGCTAGTGTATCGCGTAGCGTACCTGCTTGACTTATCGCAAAGATTTTGACCACTGCTTCTCATCTGACCACCGCGAAAAAGGCTGAGTCGACCTTTAGGGCTCCTGCGGGACTCGAACCCGCGACCTCCTGCTCCATCACTCGACGTTGTTACCACTCTGCTAACTTCCCGCCTCTAATGTAAACTAGTGTAACTAGTATGAATTTCAATTCCTTGTATAGCAATCGCTTATAATGGAAGAGCGAAGTACGGATTCTCCATTTTAGCCTTTCGTTTAATTTTCGTCTTGGTTTGCATTTGTTTTCTTGGAGCCTACAAGTAACAACTATGGTGACCATAGACCATAGGAGGATCTGATATAAAATTAAAAATCTCATTAATACACAAGAAACATATTTAGAAATTTTAATAACAAAGGTTTATTATGTTCTTATAACAGTTGACATCTGTGCTTCTTAGAGCATTACAGAAGCTAGTAAAATCGAATCTAATAAAACCATAGACCCCTTCAAGTAAAGATGTCATGCTCGGGTCCGCGAACTTGGGTCCATTGAGTATTTAACAACATCGCGTCTATAAGATATAACCGGAATTCGCACAGTGATACGGCTATGAAATTTGGTAGCCATACTCAGGAATGAACACTCTACACATTTAAAGTAACCGGAAGTTGTTGACGCATTACACTGCAAAATACACTTATTTCAAAATGATACATAGATCATGTCAAAATCAATGCATCTTGCATATATTGGATGCTGCTAGGCCGAATATATAGTAATTAAGCATCGGAATCTAGTAGGCAAGAATTCGGCTTTAGGGGACTACATGCATCGAGAAGGATCACAATATTATTGCCAGTAATATAGTTCAGTGACGTAGCCAGGGTTCCGAAATAGGGGGATATGTAGAATTTCGGAGAAACAAGACTCGCCAAGAAGTTATTCGAAAATTTATGTATTTTCTTCCATCGTGTTACCTACCCCTCCCCAAAATTTCTCAACAGTCTTGCTAAAATGTTACGACCGGGGTCCATGCCAGAATAAGGGACCAGCCCCCCCCTTTGTGACTACGCCAATGATATAGTCAAATTGTTGTCTGGAAGTGATCCTCGTTTTATTATCGCAGGTACTGGTACTGGTAATGAACCAAGGGGCAGAGATGGTCATGGGTTGAGTTAACTAATGGGTTGGGTTGGGTTGAATTAGGTTGGGTTAGGCTTTTTCATATTTATGGTGGGTTGGGTTGGGTTACGTCATACAGTAAGTCATGGTTTAAGAAATTGCAATGTATTACGGTGGGTTTGGTTTGGTTGGGTTAAGTAACCCTATTGCCAGCATTGGTCTTATTGGGTGGGGTTGGAGATTTTATAGATTGGGTTCTAAAAATGGACCCATTTTAAATCGAACGGAATTTTGTGTAAATGTTTTAAAATTCGCAGAATTCGACATAACAAGTAATGTTTTCGATTGGTGCAGATCCACGATTATTAACCCGTTTGCAAATAACTTTCACCGAATAAAGGTTTCATCCCTTTTCAAGATATTTAGCAACAATCGTTCGGTATCCAAAGCCAAGCTCCTGCAATGTCTGAATTCGCATCTTATACGATACATCACCCATTTTTAAAGTTGAAATCAAACTTTTCTTGTTATGTTTCTTGTTATATTTATGTGAATTTAGAATCATTTAAAAAATTTGCGTTCGATTTTAAACGTTACTATTATTATTATTATTATTATTATTATTATTATTATTATTATTATTACTACTACTACTACTACTACTACTACTACTACTACTACTACTACTACTACTACAACAACTACTGCTACTACTACTACTATTACTACTACTACTATTATTATTATTATTATTACTATTATTATTATTATTATTATTATTATTATTATTATTATTATTACTACTACTACTACTACTACTACTACTACTACTACTACTACCTGTCATGCTGCGACTGAGTAGTAAAAATCGAAGTTTGACTTTGATATCTCACAATATAATAACGTTACATGCAAATGAGATGAAAACAAGCAGAAAGGTTGGGAAATATGTGCTGTACACGTGTGGCAAATTTGATAGAAATATATTTATGAATTTTTAAGAAATCATAGTTTTCCTGCTGTTTTTTTCAGAGACCCTGTAGATGTACTTGTAAAAGTTCCATGTGAATGTGCTCCCACGTGGTCGCCTGGTGTATTTATCAAATGTCGGGCGCAGCAAACGGATAGATTCTATGCGTAAATACCAAATGTGTCTAAGAACTCTAAGAAGGAAAAGGAAATAATACTTGACAGGGGGTGTCAAGGACGGAGATAAACTAAATGTCAAGGGCTGGATTGTGTGATCTTACAAAATCCAGTGAGCGCTACAAGTACCGGATAATCCTTTCGAAATCGCAGAGTACGAAAGCATGTATGTACTCATAGAGCTGGAGTTAGAAAAAGAGTACAAGTACATTTTATCACTAAATTATCAACTATTATTAAATTGAAAGAAGACAGCATGTCTTATGGCATTTAAAAATGCTTTCATAATGACTACTAGGCCTATTCGAGCGTGCCACAACTGCAGTGCAGGCACCTCAACTGTAAAGGAAAAACTTGAAATTCTAAAGTGCCGAGTAAATAAAGCTATCTATCAGCTTCTGGAAAGAAGCAAGGAGTTTATGAAGAGCAGGCCCTCCGAAAGAAATTCCGGGCCCCTGTGCAGAATGGCCTGCGGGCCCCGAAAAAATTGTTCAAATTGCTGACGACCCTTTTTTGCTTGTCATTGGTTTAACCCAAATTAACCGACACGTTGTCATGTTGCAACTCTCGAAAACTAGTGATGACCTTTTTCTTGTCGCTCTTTTTCACACTCAGTAGCGTCATTCCACACTTTTCTTGGAGGCGAAATAATTTTTGTGGCCAAATTTTGGCAAATTATGGGCCAATTTTAGGCAATTATAGGCAAATTTTGGCCAATTTTGTGACCAATTTTGGCAAATTTAGAAATTTTTGACATTTTTGGGCAAATTTTTGACAATTTTGGCGATTTTTTTGCACATTTCACATATATTTATTTACTTAATACATTATTTCTTCATTTTCCTTGGGGGGCCCGCCTGCCCCTCCACAAATGACGCCCCTGTTCACACTGTTCATTTTGATGCTTTTGATGTCCTCAGGTCCGGACCCCCCTTTTACTCGCGGCCCCCTTTCTTTAGTGTTATTATTGGTATTATTGTTAATTATGCATATTCATCATCGGCCTGGGTCCCCTCCAGACCGCCAGGCCCCTGTGCATTTGCCCCCCTGCCCCCTCTCGGAGGCCCTGATGACGAGGCGTGTTGTTAGAAGCGTGAGATCTTTAAAATGAAGGCCTTTTGTCCAGATGTTTCCAATCTCGAACGAATCCGTTCTTCATTCAATCCTTCCCTATGAATCTGCGAGACTCACTTTCAGGTCTTCCGGATACTGCTGCTGGCTACCTGCCAAAATATGTCATGAATATCAAGAGTTCCAGTCGCCCTCTCCCCTCCTGTGCTTCTATCAATCATACCTTTGATGAAAATTTTTCCCGTGCTATTACATCATTAGTTGCTGTGGAAAAGTTACCGATAAATAAACATAATGCTCGTGCCCTTTGTCTGTCTGTCTGTGTCTGTGGCTGAGTCTGTGTCTGTCTGTCTGTCTGTTAATTAGTATGCACAGGTGTGATAAGTCCCAATTAACGGCTTCTATGCGATGGAGTAAACTGGACAGCAATGTTAGATCGATGATGCAAACAGAGTACAGTATTTCAAGACCTCCGTCCCCATGTATGATGAAGCGTCAACATGATTAGTTTATAGGCGATGTTTTCTTCACATAGGCCTAACTTAAACAGTCTGTGAGCATCTTTCGATTGGGGTAACGATGTAACAATTGGTAACGATGCTGGTATTAATTAATAAAAGCGTCTAAAAACTTTGAGCAGTTTAATTACTTTTGCTTGCTTCTGCTTTAGCTCTTGCACTTGTGCAAATAATTATGACATTGGAAATTCTCAGGTTGACTTAACTTGGGGGAAATTATGAGACTTGTCCTATAGATGTTTATATGAAAAGCTTATATGATTATGAGAGATAGATAGATAAATAAGAATTGGCATTTACAGTACATGAAAAACATTGGTGTATGGATGCCTGGACAACTGCCGGCCATGTACCTCAAGCCTTCAGTAGAGCACCAAAAGATTATTCTTAGATTATCTAAAACTATGTGCCACAAAAGCCAAGAGGACTACGCTGAGCCATGGTCAAATTTATATAAGCCACTAGACGAATACTTCTTAGCTGTTAGCCGAATTCTTAGCCGAATTCTTAGCCGAATCTTTGTTTTAACGATAAGAAGCAGTCAATTTCTTGTCCTTTCAACCATAATTTCGGTAATTGGGGACGCATCATCACCTACTCTACAATAGTCATTGAAAAAGAAAATGTAACCAACATTTGCTATTATCAAAAGTATTCGATTACATTTAATGCTGGATTGGGATTTAAACGGATTTTCATTGTGGGACTGTTATAATATGCATCTATAATGTATCTCTTGCCTTTTAATTATTACCTTCAATTTACTTAGTATTTGCGGCTAAAGAGAGTTCCCACAATCTATCCGCTTAAATAATTTAAAACCATATGCTCAAATAACTATATTTAACTTATCAAGATTGTAAAAGCTGAATATCCAACCAAGAAATATTATTATTGAAACTAGTTATCAAAGTCTGTATTAAGAAATGTTTGCAGATATTGTCAAAGAATTCTCACCGATGAGCTATCCCTAGCTGAAGTCATCGCTGTCATCAACAAACTGAGAAATGGCCGCGCTGCCGGCCCTGATGGTATTCCGCCAGAGCTACTGAAATGTGCTGTGGGCCCAGTGATCTCCACTCTCCACTCTCTGTTTATCCACGTCTGGAGAACCAGCCATGTACCTGCAGAGTAGAAAGAAGGTGTTCTTGCCACCTTACATAAAGAGAAGGCTCAAAACTGTAATGTGAAAATTACCGGCCAATTACTCTCCTGTCAGTACCGGGGAAGGCATTTTCCCACATTCTACCCAGCCGGATACAGCCATTACTCCTTAAGACCACGACAATCTGGATTTACCCCCGGCAGATCCATCATAGATGCCATCCTATTTTTTAAGACTCCTTTCCGAGTTACATCGGGAGTTCGACCGCCCTATGAATGTAGCCTACCTGGACATTAAGGCTGCATTCGATTCAGTGGATCGGACCGCCTTATGGAAAGCTTTGCGCGCCAAAGGAATTCCAGATATTTTGCTTCGTCTGATAGAAGATTTAGACCAGAATACGGGAGCTAGCATCCGGGTCGGTCAAAATCTCTCAACTGCATCAGGTGTCAGACAGGGCTGTATACTTTAACCCATCTTCCTCTGCATCGCCAGCGACTGATCACATGTCTGTTAACCATGGCATCAACGTCGGTCCACACCGCTTCACAGACCTGGTTTACGCAGACGATACAACTCTGCTTCTACCTTCTGCTACCAATGCCTCTGAATGCCTCTCTAGTTTTAGCCAAGCTTCTGCTTCACTTGGTACGAAGGTTTCCTGGACTAAAACCAAGTTAAGAAATTAGGATGTTGGATCACAGCCCCCCTCAACCGTGGAGTGTGTATGGAGTGTGTTGAGTCAGTAGTCAGTTTCATATACCTTGAGTCCTCAGTCCTCCAATTGACACTGTCATTAAGATGGACAAACGTATCACCCTAGCCTCTACAGCCATGTTCTCCCTGCATAATATCTGGCAGGACAAACGTCTCTCTCTGGCCATCAAGCTCCGTATTGCACTAGACACTTGTCCTGTCTGTCCTACTTGACGCGGCCGAGACCTGGACCTTACTCGCCTCGTAACTAAGGAAGATGGATGCCTTCCATATGAGATGCCAACGTAAAATCCTTGGAGATCGCTGGTACGACTTCATCACCAATGCGGAGATATCCTCGCAGACTGGGCAACTACCTATCAGTTCACTCAGTGAACTGATAAATAGTTATCGCCTTGCCATCTTCGGACATGCAGCCCGCTTTGGAGAGGCAGTTTCTGTTCATCAAGCCCTCCACTGCCACGTAGGATTGCCAGATCTCCCGTATTTTACGATAGCTCCCGTATTTCAGCTCCAGTGACCAGTCTCCAGCCTCCCGGACGGATGCCACGCGGGAGACCAAATCTCCCGTATTTTGGCTAGGTCGATAGACTTCATTGAGACGCAGTTTAAAATCGAAACAATACTAAATTTTTTCTGGCGTGATAAGACGTAAAATAAAAGTAATTAGTACAGTTTAGTACAGGCCTAACATCAAACAATATAATAGAGACTCTCAGGCAGGCAGTAATGCTCCTCTGCTTCTTACTTACTTTAACGGCAGAAATAGGAACTTAGGACTCGTTAGGAGGTCTATGATAAAAATATTATTATAACTTGATTGTAATATTGATTAACTAGAATACAATCACATGCAGATGATGCGGTGCATTGAACAGTGTTGTTTATTGCTTCTTCCTAAGTCTATACTTAGCAGTGACGTAGCCAAGAGGGGTTAAAAACTCCTTGGCTGTCAACAAAATGTTAATTGTATTTCACACATTTTAATTCTCGGATTGCGGATTTGTGGATCACCCCCACCCGCCCCTTGGGGTTGTCGGAGTGAAAAAATTCTTAACAACGGTAAGAATTCAAGAACTTTAAGAAATAATGTAGTAAACTAGGGCGATGACCTTCTTTGCCTGTCAACTCTAAAGAAGAAAAAAGAGGAAAGAAAGGTGTCGGTGTGAGCGGACGAATTTTTTTTGCTTGTCAAGATTTTTTACAGTTAATTTTCATTGTGAAATAATTAATTAAAATAATTAACTATGTATAACGCATTTTAATTAATTCCCATGACCAAAAAAAACCTTCCGTAAATCCTGGTTACGCCACTGCTCTATAGTACTGTAGAGTACATGTAGAATACATGTAGCCCTAGCCATAATAATTCACAGTGAACCGGACCGTGGAGTGGGCGCATTGATCGCGGTAACAATCTCCCGTATTTTGGCTTTGGATATCTGGCAACCCTACTGCCACGTCGATCTATCCATCGGTCGCCCACCTGACCGATCGTGGAAGCGCTGTTAGGGTCGTCCCAGGAAAAGATGGATCGACCACATCTGTACAGGTTAGGGTCACGCACGGCCCCCGCTGGCCACGCGCTTTTGATGATGATGATGATGATGATGATGATGATGATGATGATGATGATGATGATGATGATGACGATGATGATGATGATGACTATGATGATGATGATGATTCGGTATTTTCGAATAGATCAATATACGAGCGATATACTCAGAGTGAGATTTTTATCATCATCATCATCATCATCATCATCATCATCATCATCATCATCATCATCATCATCATTTATTACTTCCAAAGCATAAAAATCGTTGAAAGTTACATAATACAGTAGCATAATAACATCTGTAGAAGAACTTAATTATAATTATAATGACAATAATAGATTACTATAATATATACTATATTTACTATAATATAATAGTATTTGATATAACATCCGTAGTTAATCATTTGAATTATTTTTATTAATTAATTAGCAATTAATATTAAATAGGTGAAATAGGTACAATTATATGGAAATAACAAGATACCAAAGGGAACAAAGTTCCCGCAAGGAGGTACCTTAGATCGAGTAAGACAAATGTAATAGTAATAGTAAATAACAAAATCTATAACAGAAAAATGAATAGGTAAACAAACATGTTAGAACAAGGAGACATATGTATTAGTGTATCAAAACCATAAAACATCATAGCAGTTCAAATTCTTCATTTACTAGATATAATAAATTGTTAAAGCTTATAGTTGGTATGGTATGGTATGGTATCGTCCATCCTCATTGCTGAGGGTCGGAGGCTATGCAGGCTGATGACAAGGTTCTCCACGTGACTCTGTCTTTTGCAGTTCTGATGCAATTGATAATTGGTTGTTTTGTCCATTCCACAATATCATCCGTCCATCGTCTACGAGGCCGTCCTCTCTTCCTCTTGCCATTAATTCTGCCATGCAGTATCGTTGTACATAAATTGTCTGCTCGCACTATGTGACCAAAGTATTTCAGTTTCCTAAATTTGATAACTGAGTATAGACGCCTATTTTCCCCAAGTTCTTCTATGACTACTCTAAAGTTGATGGAGGTCAGGAGGGAACTCAAAGCAAATAAATCTAAATCAGAAGAAGATCGCTTGGCATATGCCAAGGCAAAAGCAGAAGTGCAGACACAGGCCAGAAGAGATAAGAAGCAGTGGCTTGAGGAACAGTGCCAACAGATTGAGCAAGGAATTAAATCTAACAACACCAAACATGCTTTCAAAGTGATTAAAAACTTAAGGAGAGACTTTGCTCCAAGACAAAGAAACATCAAAGACAAGATGGGAAGGCTTTTGACAGATTTAGATGACATAAAGCGTAGGTGGAAAGAATATGCAGAGCAACTATATGAAGACGATCACACCAGTCAAGATGACAACATCGGCGCAGAGGAACAACCTGAAGAAAGGCCAAACCTGATCCTTGTAGATGAGGTACAGCACGCCATTAAAAGATTACCAAAAGGAAAGGCTGCAGGATATGATGACTTACCAGCAGAGATAATAAAACTGGATAGCGATGTAATAGCGCAAGGATTTTGCCGACTATGCAACAAGATACTGGAAACTGGTGAATGGCCAGAAGACTGGAGACGATCAATATTTGTTCCCATTGCAAAAGTCAAAGGCACAACAAACTGCGAGGATTACAGAACTATAGCGTTAATCAGTCACGCCAGCAAAATACTTTTGAGAATCTTATTAAATAGAATGCAAAGACAAGCAGAAAATGAGCTTTCGGATGTGCAGATGGGTTTCCGAAAAGGAGTTGGCACAAGGGACCAAATTTTCAATCTAAGACTAATAATGGAAAAAGCTATAGTTAAAATCATATAAATTTACAGACTTTCTTAGGTACATTGGGAGGCCTAGGATCGGGATCCTAGGTCCAAATGATTTAATAGTAAATAGGCGGGTTTTAGTTCGAGCAAATGGAATAGAAAATTGGTTACAAGTTCTTACATGATAGGTATTTCTATTGCTAACAGTGGAAAAAATTAACAATTATAAAAATATGCGGTAGTAGATTATTTGAGTATTTGTACATAGAAATGGATGTTTGTTGCTTGTGAATTTCAGACAAATTGAATATATTACTTGACTTTTTTATATAGATTAATAAAATTAATAAAATAGATTTGACGTATACTAGATTTGTATGCGATGTTCGAATGTCAATTTTTATATTTGGTACAAGGAAGTTTATGCCTTGGACGTAAACCACGTGGGGGACTGCGAGGGTCGGTTACTCAATAATTAGTAAGTGGGGGGATCAAGTATTATTTATCCCCTCAATGTTTTGTGCTTCTTTGCTACGTTTAGCGTTCCAAAAGTGTCTGACAAAATTATGCTCGAGCGACTCTCCCTCTGGTTTGGCATTATATGAAAAAGCTAACGACTGGTTTACATCCTATCTCAAATCTCGTTCTTTTCAAGTTGGTCAAGTTTCTTTACCTAGCAGTGTAGATTATGGAGTTCCTCAATAACCTGTTCTTGTGCCAGTACCTTAGATACCTTAAATTAAGGACTGACGGTGCTCGTGCTCGGTATTTTGAACTTGAATGAGGCGTTGTGGTGCTCGTCTGCCCGGCGCCAGCACCAGATTCCTGCGACTGGAATACGCGTTGGCAGGGAGGTCGTCATGCCGTCCGCTTTTGTCCGCGATCTAGGCATCTACATTGACGCCGACCTGTCGATGCGGTCGCATGTCACGAGAATTGTGTCGAGTTGCTTCGCAGTCCTAAGGCAACTACGCAGCATACGTAGGTCCGTCACACCATCGGTGATACAATCACTCGTTGTTGCATTGGTTGCTCAGTCGTTTAGACTATGTCAACTCGACGCTTGCTGGCGTCTCCGGTCACCTGATTGCAAAACTACAGTCAGTCCTAAACGCAGCTGGCCGTTTGATTTTTGCAGCTCGGAAATACGATCACGTGACGCCTCTTTTACGCGAGCTACACTGGCTTCGTTTCCCGGAGAGGATAGATTTCAAACTCGCTACGTTGGCATTTAAATGTCTCAATGGATTGGCGCCGTCATACCTAGCAAACGCTTTCGGCCCCGTGTCTGATGTCAAAACTCGCAATGCCACCTGCACTCGGCGTCTACGACTAACGTTCTCGTGCCTCGAGTACGGCGTTCAACGATGGGTGGCCGTGCTTTTCCGGTCGCTGCTGCTCGTGTCTGGAATGGACTTTCGCCTCACGTGAGGTCATCAACGACGCTAGAGACATTCAGGAAGCACCTTAAAACCGAGCTATTCATTAGATGCTATGATGTAGTGTGACCACCTCTCTGTACTCATATAGACAATTTCATTTCAATTCATTACTGTTTAATATTGTTATTGTTACGTGCCCTTGCAGTCGTTAGACATTATGTCACGTTAATCTTGTCGTTGTATAATAATAATAATAATAATAATAATAATAATAATAATAATAATAATAATAATAATAATAATAATAATAATAATAATAACTTGGGTTAATTGCTTAACTTGGGTTCTCCGCGCACTGCGGCCAAACCGCCTGACAAGAGGGCTTCAAAGGCTCTTCCGATTTCTCGACAGTAGTTGAAATTTTCGGACAGTTCGGAAGAAATGCGGACGGTTGGCAACCCTAGATATTTGTAGGAAATTCGATTCTGAGTTAGACTGCCAAATTCTAAGGCTGTATCTGTACCCGAACTTAAGTTATGGCATGTAATAAATGCTGCGGTGTCAAATATATATTCAATGGACCCAAATTCGCGGACCCGAGGACGCGCGCTGACAGTCCTTTAGTAAAGGGGTCTTATGGTTGTGCTACTTTCTAAAACGCTATATAAATCCACGAGATTTTATTTACTTACTTACTTACTTACTTACTTACTTACTTACAACTTTGTGTTCGGCTTACAATTAAACGTGTGATCAATCGACAAATACCAAAACCATCCCGTATTAATGAAAAACTGCACCTGGGGACAGTTGCGATTTCTAAGACAATTGCTGAGTAAAATGTAGCGGATGTTAATGTTTGACGCCAATGTCGTCTAGCCTCATGGCGAACAGCGGTTCCCAACCTGCGGTACATGTACCCCTAGGGGTACATCAGCTGTTGCCAGGGGGTACACTCAAATTGCTAAAATAGTAAACAAATTGGAATTTCGTTTAAATAAAAACAAGCTCAATGATCTATAGCATAGTATTTCTCAAGTTAAGAAAGAGCGCTGCTTTCGAACGATCGACGACAATGGTGATGACAACGATGCTGAATGCTTTTTATATACGGTTACAGGACATTCTCCCTCTGGACATAATCCCCCGGACATTATCCTCCGGTACATTCTTTTAAATGACACTGCCGGATATAATCCACCTCTATGGGCTTTGACGAAAAGCAGTGTATTGCACCCGTACGGGGTCATATAATCATTACCCACACCAAAACCAGACACGAAACCCTAAACGATACTGACGGCAAAATTAAGATCTATGATATTGATGCAAAATTAGGATCTATGATATTGATTTACATTGTTCATTACTTATTTTCCGCTAGGGAATATGTTCGGGAGATAATGTCCGGGGGGATTTTGTCCAGGGGAGAATATCTGTCTTTATAGCCTAAAACAATACCTGCTAGCTGTTGTAATTTAGGTCCACCTGGTCCACCAGGAGAAGGTGTTCGAGGTCAAAAAGGGGAACCGGGGTCAGAAGTAAGTACTCTATTGTCTTATCATTCGCAAATCGGTATATTGTGTGCATCAAAAACTAGTTTAACTAATTGTGGGAGCTGCTTGTAGGTTAATTGCATATTGAACGTAAAGCTAAATCTTGCAATTGTTTAGTGTTTAGTAGTTATTAAACTATCAATAGACTCGTATACTGAGCAGTAGCCACAGATAAATGCTCGGTTGGGGGGAAAGGGGAGGGCAAAAAACATTCTTTGAAATGATGAATGAAATAATGAAAATACATGCCGCTCTATATTTTGTCGTAACTGTGACAAATGTGCTTTTCAAAATGTTTAATTATTTGACTCGAAATTAACGGGGGCAATGCAATATGCAATATGCAATATGAATATATGAATATATATATATATATATATATATATATATATATATATATATATATATATATATATATATATATATATATATATATATTATACAGCGTATACATGGGGCAGGAAGAGTGAGAACAACGCTGAACGATGGAGCAGAAGGTCGCGGGTTCAATTCCCGCAGGAGCCCTAAGGTCGACTCAGCCTTGCTCGCTAGAGAGCAGTGGCAAAATGAGGAGAAGCGTTAAGCTGCGAGGTAAAACTGTGCCGACCCCGCCGGCTCGCGGTCTCGAAGCGCGGCCGGCGGTCGGGCGGCCCCCAACGTCCGCTCGGTCTCCCGATCGCCATCAGCCGCCGACTCTGCCTGATCGGCGGCGTCACGTTCCCTTTCCGGCTCTCCGACATCAGAGGAGGTGTCCGCGGCTGCCGGGCAGGCAGCACATTGAGGATGGCCGCTCCTCAACGTAGGGTTCTCGTTTTCCTCCTCTGACTCTCTATCCGTTCCGGCCCCGGCCTCGTCCGAGAGACCCTTTAACTCATGCCTCTTATCGCTGGCCACCGCTTGATCTCGGCGCCTTAAGCGATTTCGATAGGTATTTCTAGTCTCTGACTTCGACTTGGCCCCACGTCTCTTCATTCTCGGCAATCTAGCCGTTTTCCGCTCTCTTATAGACAGGCGGCGTTGTCTCTTGGCTTCCTCACACGCTTTCACCAAACCCGAGGTTATCCGTGCCTGAATGGACGGCGGTCCACTCTTTTCCTGGCCGTCGATTCACTCAAACTGTCTCCCCGCGCCTTTACGACAGGCGGGCGTCTGTCTCCTCCCTTGGCTTAGAATTGACCCCCTGGGCACTAACGTGACCTCAGGTAGGCGAGGTTCATCACAGCCAAGGCTCACCTTCACGGACAGTGCGCTGAGACTCCGGCGTCCAGCGACTTTCAAAGACACGCACACAACTTGCCTTTATTGGTTTATTTTTATTTATTTATTAATAAACCAAGCAACAATGACAACAATGGCTACAGTGGCAACACTGGTAACACGGACAAAGACGCGGTAGCTAGACGCAGTCCGGCAGCCACAATAACTAGCGCACAGGAACTGCAATCAATAGCCTTTGATACGTCAGTATGAAACGATAAGCTTTAGCACTTTAAACGGGCTCCAAATACTCGCTTTCAATCGCTGTGCTTTCTTTACTCTATCGCTTCACAGTATAAGCGAGCACACCACGAAAAGACGATCTCATGATAAAGACTGAAATTTTCAGAGTTTTGAAACTTTTTGACGGACACTTAGGCGGATTTTTCGTCTGTAGTCTGTATTTTCGCGTAGTTGCCGTCAATATGAAAAAGTAGGGACCTGTCTAATAGCGTTTACGTTAGCGGTGGTCAGGGGCTTAGTCTACGGCTAAGCGGCGCGGCAATAGCTCCTGCCAGATGGGCGCGCGTCTCAAGCGGACTTGAGTTCAACAGCCGCCTGCGTCCGCCTAGTGACGCGGGCTACATAAATTCCCATATTTCGGAGATTTTCGATATTTAGAACCAGCCCTTGAGGGCGCTCGCTCCCAAATGTCCCTATCTACGCGTTTTATCCGTCAGAAAGTTCAACTTCGGACCCACCCCCCTAGCGTCGTCGGCAGCGGCGAAGGGCGCTTCGCCGCCGGCGACGCGCATCGCCGTCAGGACCCTGTTCCACGGGCGCCGCTCTTTAGGCGGAATTTCAAGCTGTAGGGCCACGTCCGCTTAGATGCCGTCAGAGCAGGAGCCTAGGCAATGGTGCCGTCGTTATCGGTGGTAAGCGACCCCGTCTACGGCCCAGCCCTTCGCTAACCACCCCTGGTAGCCCGGGCGCCAGTGTTCAGGCGTACGCATCGACTACACAGCCGGCCGACCGCTGCGTTCTCTCTCCTTCTTTCCATCGCTCCAACCGCCTGTTCCCTTCGTCAGCAGCCAGCCGGTCGCCGTCTCCGCGCAGCCTCTGTCAAACAGGCGACGGTCTTTCAGCGGCCAAACTCTCTACTTGCTAAAGACCGAAGGCTCGGGAACCATAAATCGTTGCCGGTTTATACAACTTATCTCTCGGTCTTTGGGCGGCCGTGGCGATTCTAATAATTTTACCGAAGCCTTAGCGTCTTAGCCTAGCGCGTGCTCTGTCCGTTTTACATGAATTAAAACTTTATTAATTAATTAACTAACAAGTTAATACAGTTAAGCAATCATTAATAATAATAATAATAATAATAATAATAATAATAATAATAATAATAATAATAATAATAATAATAATAATAATAATAATAGTGCTATCTGTGGCACATGGTCGCCACAAAACGTGGGTATGGGGAAAGTAATGGCAACCTACCTCAGATTAATGGCCTATACCACCCACGTCGCACCACCCACGTCGCTGATTGCCTAGACGGGAGATAGCGCCGGAACCCAGCGCTCGGACTCGAGTACGGATCTACATTTACCTATACTGTATAAATACTGTATATATGTTACAGTCAAAGTGTGAAATCAGGCAATGTTGACATTGCCTGAAATTTGTAGGCAATGTCCACATAAGCCGTTTCACTCGGGCACTGTCGACATTGACTGAAATTGTTAGGCATTGTTTAACAGCGCCTGAAATGTGCTCAGATTTTCTACACACTTTGCCTGAAATCTTTATCTGTGATGGATTAGCAGCAGGTAAATGTCGGCATTCGTCGACATTGCCTACAAATTTCAGGCAATGTCACACTTTGATTTCACACGTTGACCGTAACATAAGTGTGCTTGTGTTATTTATTCTGTAGAACTGTTTTCTATTACTGCTTGTTCCTTTATTTCATTGGCAGTTATTAATGTTTCAGAACTGTTTTAGAACTGTTTTTCAGAACTGTTCAGAACTACTTGCAACGTTTAAGGGGCCATCCATATAGTACGTACGCAAAAAAAAATCATATTTTCAACCCCCTCCCTCTGTTGCACACTGCCTGCACAAAACAATGCCTAACAATTTCAGTCATTTTGGTAAAACCACCCCCATGCGTACGTACAAATTAGCAAACTTCCCTCGCACGGTGAAAATTAATTTTTAGCCATGGCCAAAAAGCATTTGTTTACTAATAAACTAATGGTTTTTAATATTTAAATGACCGTGGGAACAATAGTCTGGACCCTTTGTTCGACCGTGAGAAAGTAATTTAGTTAAGATCAAATGCTTGTGTGAATATACCAGCCTTCTATCTATTTATAAATTTGAATGTGCGTACGTAAAAATTCAGTCGTGACCCCCTCCCTCCCGTACGCTTCCGTACGCAAACTCGCCTAAATCTCAAGTCCTCTTCGGTGCGTACGTACTATATGGACGGCCCCTGATTTGCAACTCATTTAATTTTTGTTATGTTACACATTGGTGCATGCATAGCTCCATATACAGTGCTATTCCATCACGGATAAAGATTTTAGGCAAAGTGTGTAGAAAATCTGAGCAAATTTCAGGCATTGTTAAGCAATGCCTAAAAATTTCAGCCAATGTCGATATTGCCCGAGTGAAACGGCTTATGTCAACAATGCCTAAAAATTTCAGGCAATGTCAACATAGCCTGATTTCACACTTTGACTGTAACATAATAATATAATTTACGACGCCATTAACGTATAGCACTCATATCTACTAAAACTAAAATAGGCGGCAAGTTAGCGAAAGCTGTATTGAAAAGCATATATCATGTTCAGAATTGCGCAAAAATGTTCAGAATGTAATAAATGAATTAAAGCAAAGTTATAACAAATCATATGCTAAAAGCAATTGCTCGAACACATGAATGCAGTCGTTTGCGTCATTCGTCAATGGCATTAACGATAAAGCTTTGTTCCTCGTTCCAGTCGATAGCCTGTCGATGGGCAGTCGCTCCTTTAGTCAGGCCCGTCTCATATCTGTGTGAGGCCCCGGGCACCTGGCGGCTTGCGGGGCCCTTGCTGAAGATCAGGTGTTGACAAGCAAAAACAGGTCATCTCCAAACGTTTTTCAATGTTTGACAAGCAAAACAAAAAGAAAAAGTCATCGCGTTTTTGCGGCGTGGCCCCTAAGATGCGCGGGGCCTCGGGCACTGTGCCCGATTTTGAAAACGTAAAGACGGACCTGCCTTTGGTTAATTAACCTTGCGAGCCTTGGTTTTATAGACCCGTTGCTGCATTTATCTCCAAATTCTGTAGTCCACGAAGTTCACATCTGGACTGTTTGGGACCAAAGTTCTGGTGTCATTGTAGGCAGACTCCTGCTGTAACAGGCCGATTGCCTGGCGCTCCCGGTGTGCTTGGAGCACCGTCTTCATGAAAGACGAAGAAGTCGCCTAAAAATGTCCCGTTTCACAGTATCCTGCATTAACAGCACATTTCAGTAATAGGCACCATTGGTCTTAGGTGTAGCATAGTATGCGCCCCAGTAGTTTGCGCACCTGGGAGTTTGCGCACCCGTAATTTGCGGACCGGTAGTTTGCGCACCGGTAGTATGCGCACCCGTAGTATGCGCACCATGTTAAGTTTCAACGGTTAATAACGGTTAATAACAATGCGTTGCATTCATTTATAGCCTGACCACTCCACAGTCCAATTCATTGTGATTTATGATTGCTACAGCTAATCTAAACAACAGTACATTAGAGCAGCGGTGTAGCCTGTATCGACGGAAGGGGTTTTTTGGTTCTGCCTGCCTGCTTCAGAGCCTCTTTTATCTTGTTTGATATTGTACTGAACTGTACTGATGACTTTTATTTGGCGTTTTATCACGCCAGAATATGTAGTATTGTTTCCAGTTTAAACTGCGTCTCAATGAAGTCTATCGACTTAGCCAAATACGGTAGATTTGGTCTCCCGTGTGGCATCCTTCCGGAGGCGGGAGACTGGGGCTGAAATACGGGCGCTCTCCGTAACATACGGAAGATCTGGCAACCCTACTTTCAACGGTTAAATCATTTATAGCTTGACCGCTGGACGCTGGCTTAGCAGTTGCCAAGTAACAAATAACAACTGGCCTTTTGTCTGTACCTACCCTTTATAAAGTCTGGACTGTTATTATACACGGACTAAGCGCAATGGCATCCGGTGAGGAAATTCGATTTTTTAAACAACTAAGGGAAAGAAAGGCATTGCCTATGTCGTCTGAGTATAGATTTGCGAAGTTTGTTGATGAAGGCGTTCATAAGTACTGGCGGTGCGTAAAAAAGTGTGACAGCGTGAAGACAGCGGTAGATGACCCCTAATATGGCGTACAAAAAGCAAACTAAAGGTCGTTCACCCGTCTATTTTGTCCTTCTTCACTCATACTGACAAGTCAAGACAGGTATCCAAATACCCTGACAAGCAAATAACGAAAAAATTACTTAAAGATATATTTTTGCGTTATTAACCGTTATGAACCGTTGAAACTTAACATGGTGCGCATACTACGGGTGCGCATACTACCGGTGCGCAAACTACCGGTCCGCAAATTACTGGTGCGCAAACTCCCAGGTGCGCAAACTACTGGTGCGCATACTAATGTAGACCTTGGTCTTAACCTTAACTCCAGGCTGCACAAAGATGAGGTCGAACAGTTCGACAAAGTTTTGATACACCGACGGAAACCATCAGCGACTGTCTGAACATTGAACGCATCCGCAGCAGGCGCTCCGGTGTAGTGAATTTAAATTATCTTCTGCAAAAATGAACCCCCTAATTATTACACTTAAAATAGCGGACCCCATCTCATTATTATACGTATAATTTAGAATACCTGTGTATAATTTCTACAGCCCTGTGCTACTTAGACAGTAAAACAGACGAACATACGTAATGATGTGAACGTTTCAGTTAAAAGTCTATACTAGACTATATATAGCCAATGCTCACTGTTCATGTGAACGTTTCAGTCACAAAGTATATAGCCAATGCTAAGTCAAGTTAATCTAAATTTTCCAACATAACAACCAATGGATGCAACTAACTGTAGCAAGGAATACAGCTATAGAAATTTCGTGTTTACTTACTTACTTGTAACAAGCGGTTAAACACACCTTTAGACCCGGCGAAAAAATACTTTAGGAACTTGAAAAGAGCGGACAGAAAAGGAGGCAAAATAAAGACGCTTGAGCAAGGTAAAATAAGAAGGGATGCAGCCGTGCAATGCACGATCGTTCTAATTGCCAAAAACGACATTTATGCATAGGAAAAGAGCACATATTTAACGACCTCACAATCTCTCCTTCTAAAGGTCAATAGACTTGGCGGGAACCGTTGCCCTTCGCATCTGACCTATACGTTAGAATGATTTAAAGGTTCATTCAATTCGTAATAAGATTTTTGCAGGTAGAAAGGAAGAAGCCATGGGAGAAGATTAGGATATAGTGACACATATAAGCAACATTGCAAGCAAAAAAGCAATAGATGACATTTGTAGCTATAGTTACAGTCCCCGATGAACGTATTACAAGAAGTGTCTGAAAAGAGATAAATATATACTTTCAGCTCTCGTCTAAATCCGATTCAAAGGCAGAGAAAGTTCGTTGCAAGGCAATTACATTGAAGCACTGCAACGTCGTTGAAATGCGCTGAAGGCAAACACGTTTTGTGAAAATAACTAGCTCTTATTCCATCAAAAATGACGTGGGAGAGTGACTATCTCCTTCCTTGATTTATTGCAACAGTGCATATAATTATATATAAAAACTTAAACTTAAAATTAAATGTGAATCGTCATCAATCGTCATCGTGGATCGTCATTTTAAATTTTTCCTATGTCCTCCCTGCGTGGTCTTGCCCCCACCACAAGGGGCTACACACCATACACACCATAACGGAACCTCGACTACGGTTTGGGCTTACGGTTCCGATGGGACTTTGTCTTCCACGGGGACTGCGCCCTCCACTGTTTCCTACGCCCCTTTTGAACATATGCCTCCTTTTCGGCTAACGGACCCAAAGGGGCTTCGTCTCCCACACAGAGCTGGGACTTGTTCTCTCCGGGGCTGTGTCCCAGTGGAGTATACAGCCACCACGGGTGCAGGGGCTAGGTCTCCCACGGGAGTCTGCGCCCCCAGTAAGGCCTACGGCCTCACATGGGGGTTATGCCCCAGTAAGACCTGCGGCCCCACAGGTGGAGCCACAGGTGGAGGTGGAACCTCACTCAGTGGAGCCTACGGACTCTTTCGGGGGCTTGGTCTCCGACGGGAGGCTGCGCCCTAGTAGGGCCTACGACCCCCACGTCGGCTGGGGCTTAGTTTACGACGTGTGGATGCGCCTTCTTCCACTAGTAGGGTCTACAGGCTACGCCCAACACGGGGGACTGCGTCCCCAGTAGGGTCTACGGCGCCACACGAGGTACTGCGCCTCCAGTGGTGCGTTCAACGTGCAGGCAATCAGGACGATTCGTCAAGCTGAAATGAAGACGATTCGTCAAACGCTCCGTCGATTTATACAATGTGGTTGTCAATGGCAACGACGTCCTCCAACATCTGCCGTGTATCATGACTGAAAAACTTACCAAAGTTGCCGGACAAATAGAATTATATTTTAAGATTGCGTCATGACTGATTGGGCCAAGAGTCTCGAAGGCCAGTCGCAAGAATAAATAATCGGCCGACAAGTCAGTGTACTTTACGATTTTTCAGACTGATACTACTTCAGCGGCGGCTCCTGGATAGAGAGAGAGAGAGAGAGAGAGAGAGAGAGAGAGAGAGAGAGAGAGAGAGAGAGAGAGAGAGAGAGAGAGAGAGAGAGAGAGAGAGAGAGAGAGAGAGAGAGAGAGAGAGAGAGAGAGAGAGAGGAGAGAGAGAGAGAGAGAGAGAGAGAGAGAGAGAGAGAGAGAGAGAGAGAGAGAGAGAGAGAGAGAGAGAGAGAGAGAGAGAGAGAGAGAGAGAGAGAGAGAGAGAGAGAGGGAGGAGAGGGAGGGAGAGGGAGGGAGAGGGAGAGGAGAGAGAGAGAGAGAGAGAGAGAGAGGGAGAGGAGAGAGAGGAGAGAGAGAGGGAGAGGGAGAGGGAGAGGGGGAGAGGGAGAGGAGAGGAGAGGAGAGGAGAGGAGAGGGAGAGGGAGGGAGAGGGGAGAGGAGAGGGGAGAGGGAGAGGGAGAGGAGATGGAAGAGGAGAGAGAAGAGAGAGGGGAAAGGAAAGAGAGAGGAGAGGGGGGAGGAGAGAGAGACGTCGATGGTAGATGAGTATCTACCATCGACGTCTCTCGATGCGACTGTGTCTGCCACAGTGACATCCCACACCAGGCAGCGCCAAGCTGTCACGGAACCATGATCATGGCGTCCGTTCTTTTCCCTTCGGATATGAGAAGACCAGGCGTCTTTTGGGTCGATGGTATGCCATCTCGTACCAGGATCCGGTAGAACACGATTGATTGATTGGCTGATTGATTGATTGATTTGATCAGTGGTAAGCGGCTCAGTGCGGTGTACGACTGACTGACTGACTGATTGACTGACTGATTGACTGACTGATTGACTGACTGACTGATTGACTGACTGACTGACTGATTGATTGATTGATTGATTGATTGATTGATTGATTAATTAATTGATTGATTTGATCAGTGGTAAGCGGCTCAGTGCGGTGTACAACTCAGTCAATTGCCGTAATATTGTCTATATATTATTATTGTCTATATATATTATCGTCTTGAAGGTCCCCGCGGTAGAAAGGGGTGCCACGAGCAGGGTGACTTCGTGTGGGTGAATGCTTTGTAAGCGCTCAAGTACGGTGTTGGCAACTGGAACCGGGCCTTTGCAAACTACTTTGCACATCTGATAGTTTAAGCTGCCTTCCTCGATAACAGGGTTCTCCTGCCACGACTTTTCCCTCCCCGCCCAATGTTATGTCGTCTAAGTAAACCAGGATACGGATTGCTTTTTTATTTTCGGAGGACAGGCTGCATTTGAGAGGCAGAAGAGGGAAGAGGAAAGAGGGGGTCTAGGGGGCCCCCTTGCTGCGGACCCATTTGTAACAAATAACAATCGCAAATAGATGGTGAAAAAATAGAGGCCGAACTTGAGGAGAGCGGGAAGCAAAGTTGCGAGTGCCGTCAACATGCTGTCCCTAAACATACTGTTAAATGCGTTTCTAAAGTCGAACGTGAGGACGTAGTTGTTGGACATTGCCTCTAGGTGGCGGCTAGCTTAATAAACGGCTGCCTCGTACCCACCTTGCGCCCTACGCCTACTTGCAAAGACGCCCTGGTCATAGCTAAATTTGCTGCGCACTTTTATGCTAGACGTCACCAAAAATTACGATGGGTCGCAGGTCCCCTGATAGTTTTCAAAGGGCTAGTAGATCGCCCCAAAGAGAATGAGTTGGACCTGGTGCGGATAAGTGCCTGCGAGTAGCAGATTGGCGAGACCAGTGATGGCTAAGAGTAATCGGTTGCCCGCTTCGGAAATGGCGATAAGTTTTGCTGCAATTTGTGGCCTCAAGCCGTCCGGGCCTCCTGAGGACCCTGCCGAGAATGATTGTATTCTGTTTCTGATCGCTTCCTCTGAGACCTGTAGTGGCGGGCAGTCGTTGGTTGAAGGCATCTGCCGGGGTTAGGGTGGTGTGCTTAACCTTTAACTGCTCAAAGGTCTGAGAGTTAGGGTGACTGGTTTCTCGTTTGACATTAAAATACGTTGCCGTCCTAGAGCTTGGATGGACACCGAGACGGCGAGCATCTGGCTTCTGTTTGTTCCTGTTCGATTA
This sequence comes from Metaphire vulgaris, assembly GCA_018105865.1. Taxonomy (NCBI): domain Eukaryota; kingdom Metazoa; phylum Annelida; class Clitellata; order Crassiclitellata; family Megascolecidae; genus Metaphire; species Metaphire vulgaris. Next base: position 3,066,382 of record CM030858.1, on the reverse strand, counting down.
TTATTTGTGGAAGCAGGACCGGTGCCGCTAGTAAATAGATTGAATGTTGGTGCGAAATTCCTCTGCAAAATTTTGTGTGCGTTTAAAAACTACAGACGATATGTTGTATATCCTCCCTTCCCTTGGGAGTTTGCCTACGAATTATGGGCGCAAAACATATTAGGTCCCGCCAATGATCGATGATGGACGGTGCAGCTAGAATCTTGCAATTCTGCAGTTGAACCTCCGATCAGTATGATGTCATCTAAAAATGTGGTTACGTTTTGATTTGTAATTAGACAGTAATGTAATGAATTAAAGACCAAAATTTTGTATAAAATACGTACGAGTACGTACGAGTCTTATAAGCTTTTTAAAGGTTTATACCTTATGTATTTAATATTATCATCATTTTGTTGCTCTCTGCCAGCTCTTTAGCGGCAATAGCTAGACGCAAAATGTTTCCAAGAAGTTCTATCACCTGTTAATCTTCTTCCCTCTACGATTGAAATTCCTTTCGTGTTCATATCTTCTCTGATGTTGTCTATCCTCTTTTTCTTGGGTCTTCCTCTTTTTTTATTTCCTTCTAGTTGAGTGTAGAGTGCCTTGTACGGTAGTCTCCTTTCATCCATTTTGTTGTCATGTCCATACCAGTTGAGTCTTTTTCTTCTAATTTTGTCGATAATTGTATCCTTTAGATTGAGACGTTGTGAAATACTGTGATAGACCTATATAACAAATATGGCAAGATTGGTAGGTTGTAGAAATTAACGATATTTGACTTAATTAATTACTATCCATAGAAGTTGCGCCAATATGAAATGTCAAAAATATATTTACACGATAAATTGACAATTACCTGTTTCAGGGAGAACGAGGAACAAAAGGGATTAAGGTAGGAGACAAATTTGGAATTGGGGACAACAGCAATATCATTTTGTAAATTATATTTCGTATCTGACTACCATGAATGAGACTCCCGGCTTTAGGATCGCTTGAAAAGAAAATTTAAACGTGCCGAATAAACTTGTTTTGTCGTCATTTGACAGTTTTAAGATCCAGGTCAGCGGACAGAATGAATTAAACAACAGCAGCAACAACAACACAGCAGCAGCAGCAACAACAACAACCGTTGTTTTAAGCCATCATTTTATAAACAGTATGACCAAGCTATAAGAACTTCTATATGATGGTTTCTTCATTTAGAAAAGTTATGTAAGAGGCGTTTGCGTCATAAGCGCAATGAGAAATAAACAAGCTGTATTAGATTTGTTAAATTTTCATCTTTCAGTTGAAGATGCTATCGAATGAAATTCTGCTTTCACTTTCAGGGTGATCCGGGCGACTTTCCCAATCACCTGGAATACTTTAGGTCACGACTTGGATCTCAAGGACCTCCAGGACCTCCTGTACGTATGGCTAATGTTGATACCAAAGTATCTAAACCACGAACGGGGGGAAACAGAGAAAAATTCTATTGCATCTGGTTTATTTGATCCAACAGTATTTTTTAAGTCCTGACGTTTAGAGAAACCTTACAGTCATTTTAATATGCTGCCATTTAATTTTCACACTATTGGTAAGATGCTAAGTGAATCAATAATATACAACAAATGCAACAAATATATAAAATGTCAGAAATAACAAAGGCCACACAGTTTTGTCATATCTTAGGGTAATTGCCGCTATTTCTCAAAAGTCAATTCATTCAGGAGACTTTAAGCTAGCCCAAACTAGGCAGTCATGTTCAAACTGTGAAGCCCTTGATGCCGCGGGCGTAGCAAAGCTCCAAGAAGCGAGTCAAGACGTGCATTTAGGCCCTATAAAAATTTGCTGACGTCGTTATCTTCGCTTGAGGTCGTCAACAACTGCAATTATAGTACATAATCAATTAAATTGGCAAAATTTTGGGATAGGCGTGAATATTGACAATGGTGGTCGATTAAGGCTATTTTCCATAATCGAAAGACGATGACACAGCCATAATCTTGGTCGAGAGTTTTTTCCATTCGAACGCTAACGAACATGTTTGCATGCCGACAGCTATGGACACCAACATTCTAAACCAATGCTATGGCTCTGTCCAAGGTTTACAAGATATCTCTTGGGTTCCAACTAAAGCGCATTTTTTCATATGCCGGTTCTCATGCAAACAAGCACTTCTGCACTTCCAAGCAATCCTGCTGCTTTTCTGCAACATAGCTAACCTCCCAAAGGGTTTTAAAAATCAGACCAGAAAGAATCTCAGCGTGCGTTGGTTTATAACAGCTACGCGAACCGCTCAATTTATCTAATGTCAAAATATTTGTAACGAATTGAGTGATTTTATTTGAGCCATTTTTAATTGTGTTTTGATAAAGGGACAAAAGGGCGCTCGAGGTTTTCCGGGCTTTCCGGTGAGTATATATATATATATATACTTGATATATATCTTTGATCTGAGGTTTTAAAAAGTCATCGTCATCGTCGTTGCACTATTTGAGAAATCGAATAAAGTCAAACGCATAATTGATTTCTGAAATAATAAATAATAAAATAATAATTATGCACTTCTATAGCACCATTTTTAATACTCAAGGGTATCAATCGATGGTACTTCAAATCCATCCGCAAAAGACCAGGTCATTCCAGAGATCAGTCAGAGGGAAACAGCAAGACAGACTATGGAGGAAATGCTAGTTGGAAGAGATGTGTTTTAAGCCTAGATCTGAAAATGCTCAGTTTTTTGAAAGATCTGACAACCAGAGGGGAAAGAGTTCCAGATTTTTGGCTCAGAAATAGAAAAAGCTCTCTTACCAATTTCAGTGTTTGTTCTAGGTACATTTAACAATGAATCAGCAAAACTTGTTGAATGATAATGTTTTGGATGGTTTATCATAGATTTTAAATATTGAGGTTGGCCAGACTGCAGAATTTTAAAAACAAGGACACCAGTCTTAAATACAATTCTCTGTTCTACTGGCAGCCAATGTAACTTTTGAAGGACAGGTCTAATGTGATCATGTTTGCGAGTTTTTGTAATGGCCCGAGCCACAGAATTCTGAATCCTTTGAAGTTTTTGTATATTAGATTTGGCCATACCATTGTAAAGGGAATTGCAATAATCAAGCCTACTGCTGACAAGGGCATTGGCAAGAGAAATCAGAGCAGGTTTCGGTACAAGACGAATTCGTATTCGTCGAATGTCTCTGATTTGAAAATGGGCAACTCTGCTAACCTTATTTATGTGTTCATAAGAAATACGACTGAAACATTAAATTGAGACATTTTGTCTAAAAATGGATAAAACATTAAATGTGTTATACATGTTTGCAATGAAACAGTGGAAACAGTAAATTAGTCAATTACATTTAATTTCTTTTTAATTTCTTAATTAAATTTTTTCTTTCTTTAATTTTGCTAACCGCGTTGGTAAATAAGAAATCCCCTAGTATGTCAGATTTTTCACACATTATAATTAAAAAGCACTTGCTGTTCTTCTTTAGGTGCTATGTATTTCTACGTTAGCGACAGTGTTGTAAAGTATTTAAATACTTTAAGTATTTAAATACTATTTAAATACTTTGTCCAGTATTTAAGAAAGTATTTAAATAGTCATAAAAAATTAAGTATTCAAATAGTATTTAAATACCATAGAGTATTTAGATGTATTTAAGAAATTGAAATACTTTGGATTTATTGCAATTTTCACATAATCATAGCGTTTCTTATAGACTGTTCATTTTTACATTTTCTTTACTGATGGTTTTAGACAGTTGAACAGTTGAATAGTTGACATTACTAAAAACAATTTTAACTTTGTGTCAAATACATTATCAGGGGCGTAAATCCTATGTGTTTTTCTGGGTCCGGACCCACCCACTTTTTTAGGAGCTGGGTCCGGCCAGGCAATGGACCCACCCACTTTTTGAGATGAATTGTTTATTATTATTCGCGAGACAATTATGTAAAGCAGTGAGAACAGCTAGATTTATTTTGCCCCCAATTATGTAACTCAGAAAGACCTGCGATTAGGGATGTGAGTTAGGAAAATTCCGGAAATTTCCTCTGGAAATTTCCGGAAATTTCCGGAAATTTCTGAGGTACTTTTCCGGAAAGGAAAAGTTGATTATTAATGTTATTTATTATAATTATTATTAGTTTATTATTAGTATTTATTACTATTGATTACTATTACTGATATCTATTATTATTTATTATCATTATTACTATTTATAACTATTCATTTGTTGGGCATTTGTTAACAAGTTAACAACTGTCAGTATGGTAGCGCTATATAATGTCTGAGTCGGAAGTCGCAGAGAACCAGTTACCAGAGTACGCGACGCCGTTTTGCTGTCTGATTTGTTAAAACTATAATAAATCTCGATGTTCGGCGAAAAATTAACGAATTGTCACAAAACAAAACTAAACACTTGTTTATTTTACGGTATTTACCCATAGTCTCACACTCTCGCCAGCACTCGATGCGACACATTCGTGAATATTCATAAGGTGAAGCTGGTTCCCTGAGCAGCAAGTAGAATACTTAAATTGGCGGGATCTCGTTAAAATATCGGAGAACCCGTTTTCAACCAATTTCCCCCCTATGTGCCAAAAATATATAATAAAACTTCGTTTTCTTAGCTGTGGGACCTGAGGTAATTAATTTTGTCCACTGCTGTCTGTTTACCTCTAAAAAAGAGAAGTTTTGAAGGCTTTTATAACTTTTCCGGAAGTATTCCGGAAATTTCCGGAAATTTCCGGAATATTTCCGGCCATTCTAATTTTCCAGAAAAGTTACATCCCTACCTGCGATGTTTCCTATCCTCGCGTCTGACTGGCTATCTAGGTATTATTTAGCTCTATGGATAAACGTGACGTCACATTTTCGCATCCGTACGACTCCATTTTGTCATTTTTAGGTCTTTAGTTCGGTCAACGTGGTTTAAGTATGATAATTATAATAATGTATTGAATTGTTACCACTGAGCACTGGCAAGGCTTGTTTCAATAAACATTGTTTTGTGGCAGCACAATTTAAAATTTTCATTTGGACCCACCCACCTTTTTACACAGATCTACGCCCCTGTACATTATCAAGTATTTCAACAAGTATTTAAACCTTATTTGCCAGTATTTAAATACTTAACCCTGGTATTTGGGTGTTTAAGTACTATTTAAATACTACATGAGAACCAAGTATTTACGAAAGTATTTAAATACTTTCAGTGAAGTATTTATTACAACACTGGTTAGCGACCATGGATTTCCACTCTGCTCGATCTTGACATGCTCCTTATTAATTCGGTTATATTCTTCACTTCTTCGATTCCTTCTTGTAGGCAGTCTACAAAGGCGTTTCTCTGCCTTTCTCTTGCTCTTTTCCACTCCACTTTTCGGATCATTGCCAAATGCTCCAGTGCCTTTCTTCCTCATTATGTGCCCGGAGAAGGAAAGCTGCCTTGTTTACGGTTGCCATCAGACTTCTCTTTATTCCAATTTCATACAATATTTCCGTCTTCAGCATCCTTCGTAAAAACCACATTTTTGTGGCTTTCAAATTTTATCCTCATGGTCGTGGTCCATCTCTCTTCTCCATTCAAGAGGACTGACCAAACATAGCTTATGAGCACTCTTACTCGTGTCTAGTAAGAGATGTGCCTGTTTGTAAGTATCGCTTTGAGTCACAAGAACGGTCTTGGCCATTTTTATTCTTTATGTCATATGTCTTTCTCACAATGCTGGTGTTCATAATACTGCCTAAACCTAAGTGCCTAAGTATGAACTGTGCCACTTGTTTTATGCAGAGCCGGCGCGTGACTTCCGAGGGCCCCCTGAAATTTGTACGAGAGCAACGTTTTTGAAATGTCTTGACGAGAAAAAATCTTTTTTATGATCTTTTTTATATGGCTTATGAGACTTATCGTTCTATGATCTGTTGCTCCTGCTTTTTGGGTATTGCAATTGATATTGACTGGCACATTTCCAGTGGCAAGTAGCCTATTTCATATATGCTGCCATCCGTATATATTTTGCCTCTTCAAATGGCCTGACGAGCAAAAAACAAAACAAATACTACTTAAGAATAAGAAAAATTAAAACTTTTAAATATCCGAGGCAGGCGGGGCCCCCTGCGGTCGCAGGCTTTGCAGGACCCACGCGCCGGCTCTGGTTTTATGTCATTGACTCATTGCCATAAATTTTAGTCTTATACTGCATGTGGACGTTGCTTAGCTTTTGGTCCACGCAGAAGGTATTTTCTAATATAATATTCCTTTCGCTTTCTAATGCTAATTAAGAGATTTTCCTCAATCAGTTTTGAAAGTAGCGTCAGCAAAACAAATATTATTTACTAGGTGTTTACCCGTCAAAAATGACGGTGGAGATTGGCTGTTTTACCACCCGATTTTGCGCAAATGCAAGACGATTTTGCGCAATTAATTTCCCTAACTCGCCGCCTTTTCCTTCAATCGAGTTTTTTTGCAAAAGATCAAAATTACGCCCATTCGCGTGAATTTTCTGAAACTTGATAGTCAAGGTAAGTGTACTGATTTGGCAGTGTCGAGCGACATGCAGTGCTTGATTCTCTTGTTTGCTGTGCTGCTTTTGCACGCCAAGCAACAGCCTGCTACTCATTCTCACTTGATTGTCGGAAAGCTCGTGAACGCTGGACTTTTTTTGCACGGAGGGTTAGAAAGAGGAATAAAATAGCTAAGCAACGGTGCAAACCTCATCATCTTAGCTCTTATATAGCCTGAGATATAGCAAAATCAAAAAAAATGGAAACTTTCTCAGAATTCAAAACTTTCGCGAAATTCACCGATAATACTTATGTTCAAACATTGGGGTCATCGAGTTAGAATTGATAGATCTTTGCCAAATGTCAACCGATTATCAAGCTTTTTGGGTTATTTTGTTCCTCTGACATCCCTTTATAACTTTTCCGCTGACCAAAGTGGGTTACCGCTGAAAATATTTTGCTAGGGGCTTTGAAATGTTTTGGGGGGATAGGGTGATATTTTAGGCCGTAAAGTGGACTCTACTCCCATTTTTTTTGTTTTGCCCGGACGGTTAGAAAGAGGAATTAAAAATCTAAACAATGGTGCTCATACTCATCTTTTTAGCTCCTACATAGCCTGAGATATAGCAAATTTAAAACGTTACAGCAATCATTTCTGAAGAACGCTTTTCCAAAAATTAAATCCTTAGTACGGTGACGGCGTCTGAAAATTTAATCCCCACTTGAGGGGTTAAATTTAAAAAAATAGGGTTTGAGGTTAGAAAGGAGAAAATATATATAATAACGGGGGACAGGGCATTGGGAGAGGGAAGGGAGATTTGGGAGGAGGAAAGTGGTTTGTACGGGTTTTCGGAGCAGTGTTGTGTAGGTTTGGGAACGGGGTTTGTGGCCGTAGGTTTGGGAACGGGGGTTTGGGGCCGGTGGGGGTAGGGCGGAGCAGTGATGGGTTTGGGCCCGGGCGATTGGGAAAGGAATGGTGAGAAGGAATGGGGTTTGGGAAAGAGATGGTGAGAGGAATGGGAACAGGTGTTTGGGGCCTGTAGGGGCAGGCGGGGCAGGATGGGTTGGGGCCTGGGGCGATTGGGAGAGGTTTGGGGATAGGGAAGGGAGTTTGGGAGAGGGAAGGGGTTGTGAGAGGGAAGGTAACGGGGTTTGGGGTAGGGTGGGGCAGGTATGGGTTGGGACATGGGCGGGGATGTGTTGGGCCAGGGCGATTGGGGAGGGAAAAGGGGGTTGGGAGAGGAATGGGAACGGAGGTTTGGGGCCTGTGGGGTAGGGTGGGGCAGGTATGGGTTGGGGCCTGCAGCTGGGCGGGATGTGTTGGGGCCAGGGCGATTGGAAGAGGTGTGGGGAGAGGGAAGGGGGATTGGGAAAAGAATGGGGAGAGGAAGGGGAAGGGGGATTGGGGCCGGGGCAGGAATGGGTTGGGGCCTGGGCGATTGAAAGAGGGATGGGGTGAGGGAAGGAGGACGGGGTCTAAGCTGCAATTAAGACGCTTCGTTAAACGCTCCGTTGATTTTAATACATTTTTGATTAAACAATATTTGGTTGTCAATGACAACAGCGTCTTGCAATACCCGCCGTGTTGCGGACGGACAGACGCGACAGACATCGAGAATTATATATATAGACTAGAACTCGAAGGCTCGCTTCGCTCGCGCGAGCTTCGCTCGCATGAGGCGAGCTTCGCGTCGCTTCGCTTCGCTCGAGGCAACGACCAATCCAATTCCAATTCCAGAACGACCAATCAGAACGCTCACTCAGCCAACCAATCAGAACGCTTGAAGGTAACCAATCAGAACGCTCACACAGCCAACCAATCAGAACGCTCACACAGCCAAACAATCAGAACGCTCGAACGCAACCAATCAGAACGCTCACACAGCCAACCAATCAGAACGCTCGAAGGCAACAGACATACAGATAACGATTTTAATGTTATAGATATTTATTCCTCCAAGTTTTACACCTTTTAGATGTATTAATACTTTTAGGATTTCATCTCCATATAGGTTGAACAAGTCTGGTGACATTCCGCATCCCTGTCTCGCCCCTTTCCGTCTCTTAAGTCCATTTTCCAATGGTTGTGTTGATGAACATTTATTGGACCACCACATAAATTTAGTAACATGTCGTAAATATAACAAGTAAGTAAAACGAATTGAGTGTTCCAAAGGGACGCAGATGGTTAACTCTGACCTGCGCCCAAGCATGACTTTATAACTATGTAACTATGTTGCGTTTTTCCTGATTGCAGCTTCCTGCTTAGAATATAAATCCGGCAGCAGTTTGAAGTGTTTCCCATCATTTCCAGACTATCAACATCTGCTCATAATCAATAAAACATGAATACAGAATTTTTTGTCTTATTACATCTTTCCCAGTACAAAACTTGAATTTCAGTAGCCACTGGCTTGTTTAAACCATATTGTTCTTTCGCTATTGCATTTCTGGATGCTCAATTCTCCTTGCTCTTTCGAGGAGACCTACTCTTATAACTATTTTTTATATGGCTTATGAGACTTATCGCTCTATGATCTGTTGCTCCTGTTTTTTGGGTATTGCAATTAATATTGACTGGCACATTTCCAGTGGCAAGTAGCCTGTTTCATATATGATGTATAATCTGTCAATTTGTCTTGTTCCTATCTCCATGGCAGTTACAATGCTGTCTTGGTCCACTGACTTCTTTTTCTTCGTCCTCTTCAGATCCCCGCAACCTCTTCCTTCTTTTCCATCGCAAAGAATCAAAACCTCTCCATCAATCCATTTCCCTGTCAGAACTTGCTGAATCTTTTGCTAATTTCTTCTCTACAAAAATCTCTAAAATTCGTAGTGTCCTATTTCTTTCACTATTACTCAAACCACCTCTCCTCATTACCCTTCTCCCCCACAACCTCCGTGCAATTTATCCAGCTTCACTCCTGCAACTGATGAAAAGGTATCCAAACTGCTACTTTCTCTTTCAAACAATGTGAGAGTAAAGAGGTAGGTATGGGATCTAGGTCACATCTCCTCATGTCTTCAGGTCTAAGCTGAAATCCTTCCTTTTCTAAAATCATTTACTCCATCGCTGTAACAACCTAGCCTCACTGCCCTTTGGATGTTGACTATTGCCTTGGCTGATAATATACCTTCTCCGTAGCTATTTTAAGAGAGGCTGAGCGCCTAAGAATAAGCAGCTACTGTAGTGCTGCTGCCAAGGCGCTATAGAAATCCACGAGATTTTACTTGACTTGACTTACTTTACTTTATTGGAGGGCCACCTATCAGATTCTACCTTTTTGGAAACGGTCTGTCCTTTCTCTTGTCGTTATATAGTTCATTATATAGTTAATTTATTTAGAATATATATTCATTATATAGTTCATTTCCATTAGACAGGTGGCATGCATATGCCCCCTGTCTAATATCTAGTTTTCCTCCATCCTCCTAGATTGCTATTAGGTTTGCTTCTGCCAGAGAGTTCCCGTATTTTATCATGTCTATTTCTTGTGTGTTTTTTCTTGGTTCTTCTATCTCCTTGCAATTTCAACACTCCTTTACCTCGTGACATTTGTTATATTACAGCTGTATATTCAGGTTGCAGTACTTATTTATTTTTGTAAATCTTTTTTAACCTTTCTTCTTTCTTCCATTATGTCTAGTATTTCCTTTTCCCTCCAGGATTGATTCTTATTATCTTCCTTCTTATGTATTACTTATTCTGAGGTTTTGATTAGTCTTTTAAAACTCTTCCATATTGCAGTGATGGGCACTAACTGATTTTTTAAAGTTAAACTTTAACTAAACTTTTTTGGAAATCAAGCAGTTTAACTTTTTAAGTAACTAACTTTTCACTGTAGTAGTTTAACTTTAACTGATAACTAATTAAAAGCAGTTTAACTTATGACTTTAACTTTTTAACTTTGACACGAGCTACTGAACTAGTAAAACTAGGCTACAAGCTGCAACGAACATGATTTAAGATTATAATTTCATATAGCACAATTTTAACTATAAATATAATAATAATGGTAGTAATAATAATAATAATAATAATAATTCATAATTGAAACAGGTAATTATGCGGTTGACATGAAAAAGTAGAGCCTACACGTGACTTAGCCTGTGCTGAAAGTGGCATAGAATGTCAATAACTCCAGTTTAACTATTTGCAGTTAACTAAAAAAATTTCAGTTTAACTAATGCCTTAACTAAACTTTTACCCAACCAGTTTAACTTATGATGCAACTTTAAAAAAGTAGTTTAACTAAAAGTTAACTAATTTTTAGTTAACTTTTGCCCATCACTGCCATATTGTTTCTTCATCTGTGTCTTCCACGGCAACTGTAATCTATTTCGAATCTTTATTTTATTTTATACTCCTTCATTATACTTTGGGTCTGTTTCTTTCCTTGACAGTCGTATCTGTTTACTTTTGCCTTCCCTTTTAGCTTTTCAGTTTTGTGGTGACATCGTCACATCTATAACTGGCACATGGTCACTATCAGCATCTGCCCCCGGAGAAAGTTCTTACAAAAGAATGCTAACGGCGTAAAGGAGGACATGAGGAAAGCTCGGAGACTCTCTCCCGGTATAGTGAATTAAAATGAATTCCTTTAAAGATGAATTCCCAGGTCATTTTTATCATCATCATCATCATCATCATCATCATCATCATCATCATCATCATCAAAATCATCATCATCATCATCATCATCATCATCATCATCATCATCATCATCATCATCAAGCTCACTGACGGAGCGTAGCCTTTTCCGCTAAACATTTCCAAGAATCTCTGTTTTGAGCCGTTTTTCAGGCAGTGAAAAGTCCAACGTGACACGGAGCCAAGTCAGATCGAATTGTTCTGGTACAGGTAGTTCACGTAGACCAACTGGTCTTTTCCACGATTTGGGGGTTATTCAATAGCTTCCTCTAGAGCTCTCGCATTGGTCCATGTTTGGGGCTGCTCTCGCAAAATGCCCAAAGTAGTGGAGACGCCTGCTTTGTATTTTGTATGGATATGGATTCCTCTCCTGTACGTCGGAACACTTCCTCATTTGTTGTATGCGAGATGTACGATGTCATTTTGATACGTGTAACAAAGACTTCCCACCTCTTTTATTATATATAGAATATTAACTCCCTCTGAATAACTCCCCTATAGTGATAAGAAGTAGAATTTATAAAATTATTTCATTAGATATTAAATTGCGCAAAAGTGCGAGATGAAGTTTCATTAGTGAAACACAGTAATTAAACATAAACATATAACGTTTATATAAGTGCAGAAAAAGCATTAATCGAAAACATATAATATAAATAACACTGGTCAACAAATTTTATGCAAGTTTTTGTTTCCTCTACAAATTTTGGTGAAACTAATAGATTTTGACTTGCTGAACACAAATATGTAATTAGAATTTCTGTATCACGTAAGGTTTTTAAGAAATCAACAATTTAGCATTTAGTATTGTAACGTCTTCTGCAACATAACCCTACAGAAGGATCTACGCAATAATGACAAGACATGAGAAAATTAGAAATGTTTTGCTGTAGATTTTCGTTTGTAGTCACTGTCCTGTGCTTCACGTATCAGTGACCAACAGTAGTCACCGACCATAGACGGACTCCACTTTTCCTGGTACTTTATCGATGCTGGCAATGTCTTTGTGAAATCTTTCACCATGTTCATCACTGACGGCGCCGAGATTGTCCGGGAAGAAGTCCAAGTGAGAATGAAGGAAGTGTATCTTCAGTGACATGTTGCATTTCATTGCCTTGTAAGCTTGTAGCAGATTTCCAACTTGTTCAATAGAGTTTGGCGCCTTGTAGTTGCCCAGAAAGTTAGCAACAACATCCCTGAAGGCTGTCCAGGCAACATGCTCGGCACCCTGCAGAAGGCCCTCAAAGTGACTGTACTTGAGAATCTCTCGAATCTGTGGGCCAACAAAAACGCCTTCTTTTATTTTAGCATCACTGGTGCGTGGAAACCTCTGTCGTAAGTATGTAAAGGCTTCACTTTCTTTGTTCTTTGCTTTGACAAAGTTTTTCATTAACCCAAGTTTGATGTGCAAAGGTGGGAGATAAATGTTCTTCGGATCAACGAGAGGATCATGTTTAACGTTCTTCTGTCCTGGAACCAAGTCCCTGCGAGGTGGCCAGACCTTTCTCACATAATGTGAATCTCTAGCTCGGCTGTCCCACTCGCAAAGAAAGCAGCAGTACTTGGTGTAGCCTAGCTGCAGAACGAGTAGAATTGCAACAACTTTCAGATCTCCACATATATTCCAGTTGTATCTCGAGTATTCTATGTATTTCAATAGCAGCTGCATATGTTCTCATATGTTTCCTTCATGTAAGCAGCATGTCCAATGGGTACTGAAGGGTATGAATTGCCATTGTGCAGCAAAACAGCCTTTAAACTTAACAGCGAAGAGTCAACAAAAAGTCGCCTTTCGGATGGATTGTGCTTACAGCCGAAAGCAGAAAGCAATCCATCAATGTCAATGCAAAAAGTAAGACCGTCGTTTTTTTGAAGAATCGAGTCAAGTCTTCATGCCGTTTACGAAATACTGAAATTTTTGTACCTGGAGAGAGCAAATTCCATCCTTGCAACCTAGATCCAAGCAATTCTGCTTGGTTTTTTTGACAAATCTAAGTCTCTGACCAGATCATTGTGCTCTGCCTGAGAAATCAAATGAGGATTGCTGGATGTCGATGGCTCAAACTCTGGGTCTTCCGTAGCTGAATCATCAACTATCTGCAGCATTTCATCTGTCTCTGCATGCTCGTCCTCGTCCTCCAGTGTCCAAAACTCGGGGGGGTTTGGAACAGGAAGACTCTCGTCGTGTGGAACTGGTCTCATTGCCGAGGCAAGGTTAGGATACTCAATAGACTTCTTATTCTTTGAAGAAAATCCTGTAACATTCGTCATGCAGAAATAGCAATCCGTTACATGATTATTCTGCTCCCTCCATATCATTGGTATGGCGAATGGCATGGATGGACGCTTACCTGCAAGCCAAGCTCGCAGACTGGTAGCACAAGATGAACAACATATATGAGGTGCCCATACTTTGTCCTGGTCGCCAATTTTGCATCCAAAGTATAACTCATATCCTTTCTTTATGATTGCTGTCATACTCCACTTCTGTAGTTTCAACGTAAACTCTCCACAGATGTAGCAGTACGTGTCACTGCTATTGCGACATTGACGCGACATTTCAGAAACTTTAATTAAATTAGTTAACATATTCAAACAGCCTTTAACTAAACAGTTATATCTCATCAAATAGAAAGACTGCAGCTGCTTCCTAGTGCTGCTTGGTACTTACATAAGACTGCGTAACCATAGCAACAATACATGCTTGGCATGTAGTCTTGAAGACAGGTTTGGGCACGTCTGGGCATGTCTGGACATGCCTACTTATACTAATTTTCAAAATCCATGTAGTTAAGTGAGCCAGCAGTGCATATTACATCTGTTATGGCGGTCACATAAGATTCTTGCCTAACCTGAATACCCATAGCTCAGATAACTCTCGAAAACCACGATTTTTAAATTCTTATAATTTTAAAATTTAAAATCAGCCTTTTCTCAAAAAACTTACGTGACAGGAAAATTTCAAAATTATTCCTGTAATCAGCATGACAAAATCTACCTGGAACACCAGAAATTGCACATGAAATAAAAACCTTGTTGACCAGTGTAATATAAGGATCTGTAAACGTATAAATTTCGTATGCAGATGTGCTGCTTTTCAAAATTATTATTGGCATTCCTATGTCTACTAATGTTCCCATAGCAGTGTGGTTTCAGTTATTGGTTATTTACAGTTACAGTTATTTAAATTATTTTCCAGTTATTGTCACAGTTCAAGTTATTGTCATTTTTCAGCTACAGTTTCAGTCACAGTTAATTACAGAGGCCTGCATTTTTTACCTTTTTGAAAATTGTTTTAATTTGAAAGGCTGAATTGTATGTAGTTTAATGTGCTAATTTTATAAATGAAAACCGTTTTCCTCCATCACGTAAGAATTTTGAACAAAACACGAAATGAAATTGATACGATAAGCTAAAACATTAGCATATATAGCAGTACAAGCGTATGTACTTGATCGTGGTTTTTACTCCATTCAAAGTATACAAATGTCACTTAATGTAAAATGAACAATTAACACTATAATAAAGTTCAATATGATCTTTAGTCCTTTTCATTATGCCTCGTTCTCTTCTTTTCAAAGCTTCTTTTTTTACACTTCCCTTTGTAGAGCTTTTCTGGTAACTCCCTCCGTAGCATCCAACAGTAGTCAGCAATCATGTTAACATTCCAACGACCTTGATATCTCCTTTCCATTTCCTTGACATCCTGATGAAATCTTTCACCTTGTTCTTCGCTTACTGCTCCTAGGTTTTCTGGGAAGTAGTCAACATGGGAGTTCAGAAAGTGGAGTTTCAAACTCATCGAGCAACCCAAGGTTTTTAGTTTGGTGAGCATGTTTGCATGTTTGTTGTCTGAAGTTCGGATCCTTATGATTTCCAAGAAATTTCGTTACCACTTCTTTAAAAGATAAACAAGCCTCTTTTTCTGCAGCATTCATTCGAGCCTCAAACATTTCATCATCTTGCGAATATCCAGACCTACAAAAACTCCTTCCTTCAATTTCGCTTCAGACAATGTATGAAACTTTTCTACCAGGTATTTAAAACAGGGACCATCTTTTGGCAACGCCTTGACGATTTGCTCCATAATGCCAAGTTTAATGTGTAGTGGAGGCAAAAGAACTTTCTTAGGATCAATGAGATTTGCTTTTAAAACATTTCTTACACCAGGCACTAAAGCATCTCTTCTTGGCCAGTCCTTTCTGACCCAATGGTGGCTTTTATCTCTGCTATCCCATTCACATAGAAAACATGGATACTTCGCGTGCCCTCCTTGCTGCCCCAATAACATTGATATAACTTTCAAGTCCCCACAAACAATCCATTCATGTTCATTGTACTTAATTTTGGACAGTATGATTTCCAACTTCTCGTAACGCTCCCTCAAGTGGACTGAGTGGGCCACCGACAGTGATGCATACTTGTTGCCATTATCCAGAAGAACTGCCTTTAAACTTCTTTTTGTTTTGATGCGTCAATGAAAAGCCGCCAGTTGTTGCAATCATACTCAATGTCAAACATGCCCATCAACTTTGCTACATCGTTACAGTAAACCAAATCCTCGTTTTGAGTTTAAAAAAATGGAATGAAATAATTTTTGCGGTTCCTGTACCAAGAAAACGAAGTGCCTGTAGCTAGAAGATTTTTCTGTCAGTCTAGAACCAAGCAACTCAGCAGATTCTTTCGTTAAGTCTAAATCCCTGACCAAATCATTCAACTCTTGTTGTGAAAATTGTTGAGGCTCAATGCAAGGAACAGTGAACTCTTCATCTGAAAAGTCAATGTCTTCATCTGATGTGTCTGATATAGAAATATTTTCCAGTGATTCAGGAACAGAAGGTATAGGAACGTCCGGACCATGAGGTACAGGACGAATCGCACTCGGAAGGCTTGGATAGAAAAGTTCTTTCCTGTTTTTCAAATTGTAACCTTCCACACATTGCACGAACAGAAATAGCAGTCATCAGAATGATTTCTAGCTTCTCTCCAGATCATAGGAATCCCAAAGTTAAAAGATTTCTTCTTACCCTGATACCACTGACGAAGTTCTTCAACACAAATGGAACAAACTTTGTGTGGTGCCCATGACTTGTCTTGGTCACATAACTTAACCCCAAAATAGGCAAAATAGACTTTTTTCTTTTCACGAATTCAGTAATATTTCGCTGTTGTTTTTTCACTACGAAGCTGCCACAAATATAACAGAAGCTATCAGGTGAAACACGACAACCTTTTGCAGCCATTTCTACTAAGCTTTTACCGAAAGTCGCACTCAACGATGTACTTCACACCGCTTCTGAAACTCCACTAACTGAAGCAGGCTTACAAGCCTCTTTTATAACTACTTAGTATAATGATTGCATCATCCCACAAGGGAATTGTTACCGTATATTGAAGTAATTGCATGAAGTCGAATCCATGGTGTGGTTTATTTACCTCATTTTCTGTCCGCTCTTTTCAAGTTCCTTAAAAGTATTTAATCGCCTGGTCTAAAGGTGTGCTTAACATAACAGACGTTTGTTGTATTCATCGCACTGCCTGCCACTGCCAGGATACTAGATGCAAGATACTAGATTGGCATTGGCATTGGCATTGGCATAAATTTGTTACCGAAACGTCTACAGCATTACGTATGTTCGTCATCGCATCGACAGCGTGACGGTCGTAGACTTTGTCGAATTCGTGGTCGCCTGGCACATTATCCTGCGCCTTTACGTTTCGTCTGTTTGACTATCCAATTAGCTTCTCAGGTTCCATGCATTGCTGCGTCGGCGACTTCCACTTTTCTCGATCTTTGGTATTCCTCAGCAGTTCGATGTTGCTGTCCATCTCCTGTCCCTATCTTAGTTTGTCTGTGTTTTTTGTTTTTTTCCTCTTGATTTTCCTCTAACATGCCTGTAACTACCAAGTTCTCGAGTCCCTCTTTCCTCAACAAGTGCCTCCAAAAATTCATATGTCTTAGCTTGACAGTCAGTGCTTGTTTCTCTTCCATCAGCTGTCAAATTTCTCTATTAGTTCTTTTATCCGTCCGTGGAACTTTTGGCATTCTCCTATAGAACCACATTTCTGCAGCTTCCAGTTTCTTTTTCATCGCTGTTGATATGGTCCGAGTCTCTGCTCCATAAAGCAGAACTGACCATACGTAGTTACATACTTAAGTATTCTAAACCGTGTTCCTTTTGAAGTTTTCTTGCGTGTTAGTTGCTGCTGCTTCATTTCCATTAAAGCAGATTTTGCCACGCCGATTCTTGTCTTGATGTCTTTGTCGCTTCTTCCATCACTTGTGATAATGCTTCCCAAGTACTTGAAATGCGCCACTTGTTCTATTTCTCTTTCGTTTTGTAGAATCCTGCATTTGGGCACTTCTTTGCGTTTGGTGACTACCATAGTAAAAGTCTTTCTTGTATTGATTTTCAGTCATTTGCCTTCACTCGCTTCTGCCAGTTTGTCTACTTTTAAATCTCTCGCCAATCTTGGTTCCTTCCAGATCCTTGATCTTTTCAACAATTTGTTCACCACATAGATTTAAAAAATCCAGTGATAAACCACACCCTTGTCTTAGTCCCTTTAAGATCTTTATCCATTTGCCTATGTCACCATTTAGCCTTATAGCTGCCTCCTGCTTTCAGTATAAATCTGCTATTAACCTTCTTTCTTTCCCATCAATTCCTGCTTTGTTCGGGTTTTCAAATATGTCCTCATGTTTAATGTTGTCGAAGGCCTTATCGTAATCGATGAAGCAGCAGGTAACGCCCGACCATTAGCCAGCTACTGTGCAGAAAAAGAAACCACCAAAAGGACAAACTACCAGAATTGCCACATGGAATGTAAGGACATTATACCAGACAGTGAAATGTAATGTAGTGCAATGTAGTGCAAGAAATGAGGCGAATGAACCTAATCATACTAGGAATTTCATGAACAAGGTGGGCGGGATATGGTAAAATTAACACAGAGTGAAGGACGCTCATATACTCTGGAGGAGAGACACGTCGAGGAGAAGTTGCGCTGATAATGGATGAGGAATATTTCTAGAAGCCTAATAAGCTACTGCGGGATTTCAGATAGAGGGCTGTTGGTAAAAATCAGAGCACATCCTTTAAACATAAATGTTATTCAATTGTATGCTCCAACTACGGATCACTCGGAAGATGATATAGATAATCTCTATGACGACCTCGACAA
This sequence comes from Metaphire vulgaris, assembly GCA_018105865.1. Taxonomy (NCBI): domain Eukaryota; kingdom Metazoa; phylum Annelida; class Clitellata; order Crassiclitellata; family Megascolecidae; genus Metaphire; species Metaphire vulgaris. The sequence goes on along the minus strand of CM030858.1, from coordinate 3,048,065 downwards.
GGCGAAAAGAAATTGGAAGTCACAAGAAGTGACAATTGTGACGGGAGACTTGAATGCCAGAGGGAGTAGAAATTCCATAAAAAGAATTCTTTATTATACGTATAATAATGAGGATTCATTATTAAATTATGTCATTATTCATTATATTTTAATTACTCATTATTCTAGGTGTAATAAAGTGAGGGATTAATTTGTCCATGGGATTAGTTTTAATTCAATACACCGGTACCCTACATATGTGTCACAAGGCAGCAGGTGAAACCCGACCGTCAACCAGCGACTGTTTGCAATTCAAGCGAATGTGCGTGGAAGCAAAGTTTGATGGAATGTCAGAAAACTTTAACAGACAGGGAAACTAGCGAATGTGATTAAAGAAATGAAAATGAAAGACTACAAGTGAACAGCTTGGTAGTGACAGAAACACGGTGGACAGGAACGGGAAAATGACCTCGGCACGACGCTTATTTACTCAGGTGGGGGAAATATGAAGTATTATGAAATATTATTATACTAGGTGTTTACCCGTCAAAAATGACGGGGGATATTGGCTGTTTTACCACCCAATTTTGTGCAAATGCAATAGGATTTTGCGCAATTAATTAATTTCCCTAACTCGCCGCCTTTTCCTTCAACCGAGTTAACGCCCATTCGCATGAATTTTCTGAAACTTGATAGTCAACGTAAGTGTAATGATTTGGCAGTGTCGAGCGACATGAAGTGCTTGATTCTCTTGTTTGCTGTGCTGCTTTTTCACGCCGAGCAATAGCCTGCTCCTTATTCTCACTTGATTGTCGGAAAGCTCGTGAACGCTGGACTTTTTTGCGCGGACGGTTAGAAAGAGGAATAAAAAAGCTAAACAATGGTGCAAACCTCATCTTCCTAGCTCTTATATAGCCTGAGATATAGCAAATTCGAACAAATTAGGAAATCTTTCTCAGAATTCAAAACTTTCGCGAAATTCACCGATAATACTTATGTTCAAACATTGGGATCATCGGGTTAGAATTGATAGATCTTTACCAAATGTCAACCGATTATCAAACTTTTTGGTTTATTTTGTTCCTTTGACATCCCTTTACAACTTTGCCGCTGACCAAAGTGGGTTACCGCTGAAAATGTTTTGCTAGGGGGCTTTAAAATTTTTTAAGGAGAGAAGGTGATATTTTAGGCCGTAAAGTGGACTCTACACCAAAATGTTTTTTGTTTTGCACGGACGGTTAGAAAGAGGAATAAACAATCTAAACAATGGTGCAAACCTCATCTTTTTATCTCCTATATAGCCTGAGATATAGCAAATTTAAAACTTTACAGCAATCATTTCTGAAGAACGCTTTTCCAAAAATCAAATCCCCAGTACGGTGACTGCGTATGAAAATTTAATCCCCACTTGAGGGGTTAAATTTTAAAAAAATAGGTATTGAGGCTAGGAAGGAATAAATATATATAATAACGGGGGCAGGGCATTGGGAGAGGGAAAGGAGGTTTGGGAGGAGGAAAGTGGGTTGTACGGGTTTTCGGAGCAGCGTTGAGTAGGTTTGGGAATGGGGTTTGTGGCCGTAGGTTTGGGAACAGGGTTTGGGGCCAGTGGGGTAGGGCGGAGCGGTGATGGGTTGGGGTCGGGGCGATTGGGAAAGGGATGGTGAGAGGGAATGGGGGGGTTGGGAGAGGGATGGTGAGAGGGAATGGGAACGGGTGTTTGGGGCTTGTGGGGTAGGCGGGACAGGTATGGGTTGGGGCCTGGGGCGATTGGGAGAGGGATGGGGAGAGGGATGGGGTTGGGAGAGGAAGGGGAACGGGGTTTTGGGGCCTGTGGGGTAGGGTGGGGCAGGTATAGGTTGGGGCCTGGGCGGGATGTGTTGGAGCCGAGGCGATTGGGAGATGGATGGGGAGAGGGAAGGCGGATTGGGAGAGAGATGGGGAGAGGGAAAAGGGAACGGGGGTTTGGGGCCTGTGGGGCGGGGCAGGTCGGGTATGGGTTGTGGCCTGGGCGATTGGGAGGGAGAGGGATTGGGTGAGGAAGGGGGACGGGGGTTTAAGCTTCAATTAAGACGCTTCGTTAAACGCTCCGTTGACAGTTTTGATTAAACAATATTTGGTTGTCAATGACAACAGCGTCTTGCAATACCCGCCGTGTTGCCGTCGGACGTGCCGTCCGTCCGTCGGACATCGAGAATTATATAATAAGATGAAATATTACAATCATTTTAGACGAAAAAGTTGCGAAATGCATATTAGGATTCAGGAAAATATCAGAAAGCAATAATACTAAAATTGCATGCAAACCCATTTGCATTTGCTGCACTGCGAACTCGCGCTTTATAAATGTTAGTAATAATAATTTCATATCAACATTATACAAATATGTGTGCGCCGCTGAAGACGATGAAGACCAATTAAAACAGTTTGACGAAAAACTAGATAAAACAATGAAATGTGTAAATCAGATGAAGTGAAAATTGTTATGGGGGACTTAAACGCTAAGTTTGGCAAAGGAAGGAAGGTCTTAGGAAATCGAAATGATCAAAAATATATATGGGTGGATTGGTGCACGGAGAGCAAACTAATCATAGCCAATTCCAACTAATCACGATTCGCCAACCATAACTGAAGATTCTGGACCTTGAAGAGCCCAGGTGACAGATGTAAGAACCAAATTGATTATATTGCAGTGAGCCAGAGATTCAGAAGTGCGGTAACTCGAACCATTTGCTGTTACAAAAGTAAAAAAAATCGAGCTTACCAAAGTCTTATTTTCACTATTTTAAGCCACTTAGACCTACTGTACAATAGTTTCTTCGATGACCTGCCATATCCAGAATTCTACGCTTCACTGTGCTTTTAATAATAATAATAATAATAATAATAATAATAATAATAATAATAATAATAATAATAATAATAATAATAATAATAATAATAATATTATTATTATTATTATTATTATTATTATTATTATTATTATTATTATTATTATTATTATTATCGAATAGATAAAACAGGTAAGTCATTGAAATAATCTGGCGATGTAAAAAGCACAGCGAAGCGTAGAATTCTGGATATGGCAGGTCATCGAAGAAACTATTGTACATATAATAATATATATAATAATAATATATATAATAATACATATAAAAATAATAATAATAATAATAATAATAATAATAATAATATTATTATTATTATTATTATTATTATTATTATTATTATTATTTCTTTCCTTCCGTCTTTCCCTATATTGGGTTGGACGATGGGTCTGACTGAGTTCCTTCCACTTCTGTCTGTCTCTTGCTGCTCTGGTCAATTGGATTAAGTTCATTTGCATTTCTTCTGTATCCTCTTTTAAGTTTTCTATCCATGTTTTTCTCGGTCTTCCTTTTCTCCTTTTCTCTTCCACGTAGGTGTATAGTGCTTTCTTTGGTATTCTTTCTTTTTTCGTTCTTTCAACAAGACCAAACCATTTCAGTCTTTGTTTCTGTATTGATTCGAGTATCGTTTCTTTTTGCTCTGTCTTTTCTCTGATCATTTCATTTATTATTCTTTGTCTTCTACTGACTTCTGCTATTCCTCTTAACCAGTTAATTTCTGCAGTCATTAATCTTCTTTCGTCTTTCTTCTTTATGATCCAGCATTCTGATCCATATAATAGTATTGGTTTGATCAGTGTATTATATAGCTTTAGTTTTGTTTTCAATTATATTTGTTTGTCTTTCCATATATTCTGAAGTTTTCCAAATGCTGCACTTGCTAGTCCAATTCTCCTTATTAAGTCTTCTTCGCATAGTCCATCTTCTGTCAGTACTGATCCTAAATATACGAATTTTGTTATTTGTTCTATTATTTCCTCCTTTAGTTTTAGATTAACTTTCTCTTTCTTGTTCCCCGTGACCATTGCTTTAGCTTTCTGTGTATTTATTTTTAGCCCCACTTCTTCTCCGGCCTTGCTTATTTAATTGGTTAATGTTTGTAGGTGATCTGATTTTGTTGTTATCACATCTATGTCATCTGCAAACTTTAAATTATTTATTGTTTGTCCATATACTTTTACTCCAGCATCTTCTTCTTTTGTGTTTTGTATTGATTTTTGCATTACCACATCTAGTATTATAATGAATAGCAGTGGAGATAAGCCACATCCTTGTCTCGTTCCAATTGTTATCTCAAACCAATCTGTTAGTTCCCCATTAATTTTCACTTTGCTCATTGTTTTACTGTATAAGTTTTTTATGAGATTCGCTAGCTTCTCTGGAATGCCATATTGCTTCAGTGCTTGCAATAGATCTTCATGCTATATGCTGTCAAATGCTTGTTTGAAGTCAATAAAATTGTGGTATATTTTCTTATTTGTTTCGCAATATTTTTCTACTATCCTTCTGATCGCATGTATTTGATCAATTGTATTCATTCCCATTCTGAAGCCTGCTTGTTCCTCTGTCAATATTTCTTCTGAGTAGTGTTTGAGTCTTTTTTGTAGCACATTTGTATATATTTTCCCTGGTATATTGAGTAAGCTTATTCCTCTATAAATATTGCAGTTTGTTTTATCCTATTTTTTATGTATTGGTACTATTATGGCTTTTTTCCATTCCTCTGGTGATTTTCTTCTTCGAATATTTTATTGCATAGGTTGTGGAATATATTCACTGTAAGTTCCTCTCCTGCTTGTAGCATTTCTGTTGCTATCATATCTGTTCCTGGAGATTTTCTAACTTTCAATCTTTTATTCTTTTTATGGCTTCTTTTATTGCCTCTTCTGTAAAGTTTGCTATTTCTTCTCCATCATTCTCTTCACTGTTCTTCTTCCTTATGTTGGTGTCTTCATTGTTATTGTCTGCTGTGTTGTATAATTCTTAAAAATAGTCTTTCCATCTTGGCATTGTGTCTTTTTTGTTTTATAATACTTGACCATTCTTGTCTGTTATTGTGGTTGTCTTCAATTGGATTTGTCCACAAAATTCTTTGATAGTCTGGTACAATTTCCTTGAATCGTTGAGTAAGTTTGACCGTTCTATTTCTGCGCATTTTCCCAGTATCCAGTTTTCTTTGCACTCTTTACATTTCCTGTTTATTTCTTTTGTTATCCTATTGTATTCCTTTTTGGATTCTTTATCTCTTGTTTCTTCCTTCGCTTTTAGGTTTTCCTTTCATCACTCATTTTCAGTACTATTTGTGTAATTATCCATGGCTTTTTTTGTTCTTCACTATATATAGGGGTCATCATGCATAACAGCTTAAAGCCATCTAGGCAATGTGCAGAGGCAGCTAATAAGGCCAACAAAATTCTAGGTATGATCAAAAGAACGATAGTGAGCAGAGAGAAGGATGTAATAATAAGACTTTACAAGACATTGGTACGTCCACATTTAGAGTATTGTGTTCAAGCATGGTGTCCATTCCTGAAGAAAGACATAGAGACCTTAGAAAGAGTGCAACACAGAGCAACAAAGATGATCAAGGGATATCACAAACTAACCTATGAGGAAAGGCTAAATCACTGTGGATTGACAACCCTGGAAAAAAGAAGAGAGAGAGGGGATTTGATCGAGACATACAAAATACTAACAAACAAAGTGGAAATGCCAAAGGAAAGATTTTTTACAATGAAGCAGTATGATCGAACCAGAGGACACAGCATGAAACTGTTCAAGAAACGGGTTGGGAGACATAAACAGCATTTTTTTTAGTGCAAGAGTGGTGGACAGATGGAATGAACTGGATGAGGGGATAGTAACGGCCACAACTGTAAACGAGTTCAAAATAAACCTCAGTAGTTTAGGATATTAGATTGGACGGGAGCAACAGTGGTTCTCACACAGGGCAGTCCCTACTGAACCACTTTAAACCTTGTTATATTATATTATATTATATTATATTATATATTATATCCTATTTGTTCTTCACCAGTTTTAATGTATATTTCTTTTATTTCTTCCCATAGTTGTTCTATCTTTTTTGTCTTTTAGCAGATTTTTCTTTTCCATTTCCTCTTTCAATTTGTTCTTATATTTGTTATTTAGTCAATTAATCCTTGAGTTTGTCTTTATTAAATTTCTTTTGTGGCTTTGGTGTTTTTTATTCTTTAACTTCAGTCTGAGTTTTGCTATAACTAGCTGGTGGTCGCTTCCTATATCTGCACTGGGGAATGACCTACAAGCAAGTATGCTTGATTTCCATTTTGTATTTATGATTATATAGTCTATCATATTTTTTTAATTTACCATCTGGTGATTCTCATTCGCTTCTTTTTTCTTGCTTTGAAAAATGTGTTGCTTATTACTAAGTCATATGTCAGGCAGAAGTTCAATAATCTTCGTCCTCTTTAATTTTCTTCACCATATCCAAATTTCCAAATTGCTCCCATCCAATTTCCCCATGACTGCCCTACTTTGGCATTACAATCTCCCATTATAATGAATGAGTCATGTCTTGGTATTTGTTTGATTTCATCCTGTAACATTTCATAGAATTTTTATAGTTCTTCACCTTTTGCTGTTGATGCTGTCGCATATACTTGAAAGATTGTCATTTCCCCGTAGTTTATGTTAAATCATGCTTTTATTATTCTTCCGATATTGCCTTGTATAAAATTAAAACTTTTGTTGCTTCTTTTCTGATCATAATACCTACTCCTTCCTGGTGTTTATTATCTTCTCTTATATAATTATATATAATCTGCGTATATGATTTTGACGTCGTCTTTGTTTATTTCTCCATTACAAATTTCTCTATCTCACAGTATAGATTTTGGAGTGCCTCAAGGATCTGTTCTTGGGCCTCTACTGTTCAGCCTTTACACCACACCGTTCTCATCTTTAATTAATTCCCTTCATTTCAATCACCAACTCTACGCCGATGACACTCAGCTATTCCTTTCCTTCTCACCTCTTTCATTCAATGCTTATATTATTGAGCTTGAATCTGCATTCTCGTCAATCTCTGCTTGGATGTCATCTAATCTCCTCGCTCTTAACCCTTCTAAAACAGAGTTTCTTTTAATCGGACTATCCCAACAACTAAAAAAATTGACAATCCTAAACTAGTTTTGGCTCCTGACACCACAATAAACCCTGCTCCAACTGCTAGAAATCTAGGATTCAAATTTGATTCTTTTCTAAACTTCGAATCACAAATCTCCATACTATCGGCTATGTTCATATTCGTAACCTTCGCCGCCTACGCCCTTGCCTAGATACTAAAACTGCCTCCACAATTGCCATCTCAATAGTCCACTCCAAATTAGATTATTGTAACACTCTCTACTATAACCTTCCCAAAGCCTCTATCAACAAATTGCAACCAATACAAAATGCACTTGCCCGTGCTGCTACTAAGTCACCTAAATTCTCTCATATTTCACCCATACTAAAATCATTACATTGGCTTTAAATAACTGAACGTATTCAATATAAGATAATAACACATACATATAGCTCACTTCAGTCATCAAAACTTGTCTACCTTAGATCACTATTAACCCCTCAGCCTCCTCAACCCACACGTTCATCATCTTACCTCACTCTGTCACGCCCACTCAATCAGTCATCTCTGAAAATATGCAACCGTACCTTCTCATACGCCTCACTTGAACTTTGGAACTCGATCCCAGTTTCTCTCCGCTTGTGCTTGGACACTTCCAAACAATAAAATCTGAATCCTCATTTCCTATAATTCTTTTAATTCCCATCTCCTCAAGTCTTCAGGTCTAAGCTTAAATCCTTCCTTTTTCTAAAATCATATCCTCCATGGCTGCAACAACCTAGCCTCTGCCTTTTGGATGTTAACTATTGCCTGGCTGATAATATACCTTCCCCATAGCTATTTTAAGAGAGGCTGAGCGCCTAAGAATAAGCAGCTACTGTTGTGCTGCTTTCCAAAGCGCTATAGAAATCCACGAGATTTTACTTTACTTACTTACTTTACTTTCCCTGTCCATCTTGTTTCACATAATCCCAGTATTGTCCATTCAATTCTTCTTAACTGATGTATTAGTATACCTAATTGTCCTGTTTGGTTCAGAGCTCTTACATTCCATGTTCATATATATCTATATATATAATTCTCGATGTCCGTCCGTCCGTCCGTCCGTCCGTCCGACGGCAACATGGCAGGTATTGCAAGACGCTGTTGTCATTGACAACCAAATATTGCTTAATCAAAACTGTACTTATTTATCAACGGAGCGTTTAACGAAGCGTCTTAATTGCAGCTTAAACCCCCGTCCCCTTCCTCACCCCATCCCTCTACCAATCGCCCAGGCCTCAACCCATTTCCGCCCCAAACCTCTTTCCCCTTCCTCTCCTCATCCCTTTTCCATCTCCCCATCCCTCTCCCAATCGCCCCGGCCCCAACCCATTCCGTCCGCGGCCCCAAACCCCCGTTCCTCTTCTCTCTCTCCATCCCTTTTCCCTCTCCCCATCCCTCTCCAAATCCCCATCCCTTTCCTAATCGCCCAGGTCCCAACTCATACCCGCCCCGCCCTGCCCGACAGGTCACAAACCCCCATTCGCTTCTCTCTCCTCACCCAACCCCCGTACCCCTCTCCATCCCTCTCCCAATCACCCCGGCCCCAACCCATCACCGCTCCGCCCTACCCCACCGGCCCCAAACCCCGTTCCCAAACCTACACAACACTGTTCCCGAAAACCCGTACAACACACTTTCCTCCTCCCAAACCTCCCTTCTTTCTTCCAATGCCCTGCCATCCGTTATTATATATATATTTATCCCTTCCTAGCCTCAATACCTATTTTTTATATTTAACCCCTCAAGTGGGGATTACATTTTCAGACGGCGTCACCGTACTAGGGATTTAATTTAAGAAAAGCGTTCTTCAGAAATGATTGCTGTAACGTTTTAAATTTGCTATATCTCAGGCTATGTAGGAGCTAAAAAGATGAGGTTTGCACCATTGTTTAGATTGTTTATTCCTCTTTCTAACCGTCCGTGCAAAACAAAAAACATTTTGGTGTAGAGTCCACTTTACGGCCTAAAATATCACCTTCTCTCCTTAAAAAATTTTAAAGCCCCCTAGCAAAACATTTTCAGCGGTAACCCACTTTGGTCAGCGGCAAAGTTGTAAAGGGATGTCAAAGGAACAAAATAAACCAAAAAGTTTGATAATCGGTTGACATTTGGTAAAGATCTATCAATTCTAACCCGATGATCCCAATGTTTGAACATAAGTATTATCGGTGAATTTCGCGAAAGTTTTGAATTCTGAGAAAGATTTCCTAATTTGTTCGAATTTGCTATATCTCAGGCTATATAAGAGCTAGGAAGATGAGGTTTGCACCATTGTTTAGCTTTTTTATTCCTCTTTCTAACCGTCCGCGCAAAAAAGTCCAGCGTTCACGAGCTTTCCGACAATCAAGTGAGAATAAGGAGCAGGCTATTGCTCGGCGTGAAAAAGCAGCACAGCAAACAAGAGAATCAAGCACTTCATGTCGCTCGACACTGCCAAATCATTACACTTACGTTGACTATCAAGTTTCAGAAAATTCATGCGAATGGGCGTTAACTCGGTTGAAGGAAAAGGCGGCGAGTTAGGGAAATTAATTGCGCAAAATCATATTGCATTTGCATAAAATTGGGTGGTAAAACGGCCAATCTCCTCCGTAATTTTTGACTGGTAAGCACCTAGTATATATATATATATATATATATATATATATATATATATATATATACTAGGTATATATATTAGCTATACATATATATAATATATATATATGTGTGTGTGTGTTTGTGTGTGTGTCTTTTTTGATATCCAGAAATTGCAGTTTCTGTCTTTGTCTTTTCCCAGTAGCTAACTTCTCGTTCATGTCCTGGTTGTCCAACATGAATCGCGGCCCTTGTTGATCCGGGCGATGACCGAGCCGGCATGTAATTTCTTACTTTGTCCTCATTCAGTTTCTGTGGTCTGAGTTTCCATGCGGTGTCCAGTGCTCTCGTGGTTTGTGTAGTGGGGTGGTTTCCGTGTCCTTCCCCACACTGTTTAACCCACAGCTGGGTGCCAATCCTCACCCGTTCGTTTCACTGGAGTGTTCTACTCAACCAGTGGTTGAGTATCCCTACACTAAAGACAAAGACGTCTCCCACCACTAGAAAGTGGGTGAGGTGGACTTTATGCGCTATCTGCCAACATGAGCCCAACACTTCTGTCTAGCGACTGTCGAGAGGGATATCCTGTCATTTTAGACCGGTCCACTGAGGTATATAGTGTATATGTGTGTAGAGCTACACAATGTTCACCTCATCTTTCCGAAATTCAGATAGCACACTTTTGGGAGTTTTATTATTATTATTATTATTATTATTATTATTATTATTATTATTATTATTATTATCATCATCATCATCATCATCATCATCATCAAAATCGCTTGGACAGCGGAGGTTCGTTGCGCCAATCTACTCTTAGTGGAGTGTCCACGTTCTAATGCATTGTTTCATTCGCGCGCTATAGCGGAGGAGGATCCATCTCCAATCTGCTGGATCCAAGAACGTCGCGGTCTCTTAGAGAGTTGTTTCCAATTCGCGGGAGGATGACGTTCGTTACGACGTGCCATGACGCTGACAAGGGCACCATCATGTGCTGGAGTGTTAACGTCCAGCCGTGCAGCGTGTTAAAATAATACCCATAGAGCCATAGAGTAGAATGGGAAGGACACATGTCTGGTAAAAAAAACGCCGCTTTTTTACAAAGCTCAATGTGGCTTTGGCTCCATAACCGTTGAAGCGATCTCGTGGCAGAAGCTGTTAAGCCGATTCTGCGGTTGATGTCATAGGTGCATCTACCGTCTGAGCTCTGAACGATACCCAAGTAGGTGAATTGAGTGACATTTTCCACTTCCATCCCATTGATGATGAGGTTGCAAGCGTGTGCGGCAGAGATCAAATTTGACAGCTTGGTCTTTGCCATTGATATGTGCAGGCCCAGATTCTGTTTCAATGTGGTCAAGGGTTTCCGCAAGATTTGCTGTGGATGTGTCTCACAGTGCCACATCGTCAGCATAATCGAGGTCGCTAAACGGTGTTCTGGTAGCTGGATTCCATGATTACTCCTGACCCTTTCCCAGGGCCTTTTTGTACATACAAATATTTTCCGGAGCGCAAAGGTCGAAAGTCTCTTGTCAACATGACGTAGTCACACATATATATATATATATATATATATATAAATTTTCATATTCATATTCGTATTATTATTCACATTCACAGTCACCGTAACACCGTAACACTATGAATATGAATATGAATTTTAATTCATATTCATATTCATAGTGTTGCGGTCTCCTAGTGACGTCATCACGGAACCCTCTAGGAAGGATAGTGACTCGTGAGAGCGGGACGCAGCGCCATTGTTGTTGTTGTGACTGTTGACAAAAAGAAATCTTTGCATTTTTAATCAAGCAACTGAACTGTATTCGTCTCGTTCTGGACAACTAAAATTATAGAGAAAAATTGAACTATTTCGGCTCATTCGTGACAACTAGTGTCAGAAGTCGGATAGGCCTATTGATTCGATACGAACGTCCAAGATGCCATCGCTGGAACAATTACGGGCGGAAGATTTAAGAACGGAATTAAGGAAACGTAATCTGCCGACAACTGGAAGGAAACAAGAACTTAAGGAGAGACTTCGCGAAGCGATAATCAACGGAATGAAGATCCTTAAACAGCCGAATTCCAAGCAGGCAAATACCATGCTAGTGACCCAAATTCTTTATTTCAAGCAATTAGTCAGCAGAATGAAGGGATAAAAGAGAGAATTGACAGTCATAAGGCGGAATCTAGACAACAGATAGAGGAAATAAAACAGAAGTTTAAAGTAATGGAAATCTGCAATGGAAAAAAGAATGAAATAAATTGAAGCCCTAAAACAACGGCAAGAAGACATAAAGAGATGTCCTGTTTAAAATTAAAGAGATGAAGGATGATGTTGATAAAGGAATGTCTGATATTGACAAGAAAATGAAGAGCATGCAAGAAGAATATTTAAGAATAAGATCTATCAACAGCAGTACAGAAAGTCAGCAATATTCAAACTCTGCAAGAATGAAGCCTCCTGAATTCGATGGTCAGGTGTGATGGTCGGCATACAGGAAGCAATGTGAAGCGGCAGTCCAAATTAACAAATGGATAACGCCGGAAGAAAAGGCAACTGCACTAATCTTGGCGTTGAGAGGACCCGCATCAGAGCTTTTTGCAAACGGTAGATCAGCGCAACTACTATGCCCTTTGTGAAAGCTCTTAAGCTTCAATATGCCGATGAACACCTCCAGGATGTGCACCGGATCCAACTGAAAACTCGTCAACAGAAACTGGATAAATCTCTGCAAGAACTTGAGTCCGATATCGAACGACTTGGTCACTTGTCATACCCAACAGCCACTACCGAGTTTTTACATGTCTTCGCAACTGATGCTTTCATAGACGCCATCCGTGATCCAAGACTCAAGAAGGTCGTTCGCTTAAGTAGAAAACGAACAAACAGTCAGGCACTAGTGTATGCACTATCTTATGAAGCAGCTGGAGATGCATCTCGCTCAAGGCCCCACATCGAGAGCTAACAGTGAGCGAGGTTGAAGTAGAAAAAGTGCGTAAACTGATCAGTCAATCAGACAAACCGGCGCAAAATGAGTCGATTCAGGACACCAATAAAGAGCCAACTACAGTGTTGGAATTGCCAACAATATGACCATGTACAAAAGTATTGTGATCGTGCTCCACGATTTCACCAGCCAGACCGACGAGAAACTGAAAATCCACAACAGGAAAACTAGAAGCGGCCAGTCTTAATGGGCGAAGGCTGGCAAATGGACAGGACAATGCCTCTAAAGAAGTTATCTCCATGTCGGTTGTTGGAAAAGGTGCAAGTCTTTCTGTTCAAGGTCGGTTGGCTTATAAACCTTGCACTTTTGTGTTGGACACTGGAGCGTCGCGGCCAGACATGATGGAAAATGCCAAATTAAAAAAAACTATGATGACAGCATCAGGCGTATTGCTAGAAATGACAGGAGAAATTAGCCCAACTTTAGAAATTGGGGTGCAAAATTTTGTCAGAAATTCTTGGTGGCTGGAATAACTGACAAATGCATTCTAGTACTGGATTTCTTGCGTAACCATGGTTGTACTTTGAATCTGCCAAATGGGACGTAAAATGGGCGTAAGTTTGCATGCACTCCAGAGTGTCAGAGTGCCTTCATACGGTTGAAGGATGCTCTCACGTCCACATCTGTCCTGTGCTATCCACCACCAGGAAAGCATTTCTCTTGAACATAGATGCAAGCAACAACGGACTTGGGGCCGTGCTCTCACAAACGATCAACGGCGAGGAGATGGTTGTTGAATATTACAGCCGTACCTTGTCACGGTTCACCGACATTTGTGCGACCGACATTTGCGCGACGACAAATGCGCGAACGTAAAATCGACAATTGCGCGCGGACATTTGCGCGCCGACATTAGCGCGTGTTTCGAGGAAGCACGAATTGCGCTATAAATTAAAAGTCATCCGTGCTTTAGTAACTATAGTCTTAATCATAACCCAAAATCAAACCCAAAATAACCCAAAATCAAACCCTAACTCTAACCCCAACCCGTGTTATTATGTAATATCGCGCAAATGTCGGCGCGCATATGTCGGCGCGCAAATGTCGGCGAGCAAATGTCGTTCGCGCATTTGACGGGTCACCTCTTGTCACGGCAAGAGAAAAAACTGATTGGGCAACTCGTCGTGAGCTCCTTGCTGTTGTGGAGTCTGTCAAGCATTTTCACACGTACCTCTATAGACATAGATTCCTTATGAGAACAGACCACTCAGCTCTGGGGTGGCTTCTTAGTTTTAAAAATCGAGAGGGACAAGTAGCGCGTTGGATTGAGATACTGCAAGGCTACGATTTCGAGATACAGCACCGTAAAGGTTCACGGCACAATAACGCTGACGCTCTCTCACGGCGTCCATGTGATACTGACTGCAAGCACTGCAGCTGAACAGAGGACAAAGACGAGGAAGTCGAACAGAGAAAAAAGATTAGGAAGCCGCTGATATCCTTTTACTTGGAGTCGCATTGGCGACGGCATTGTGTAATGCGGAGATTCGTAAAGAGCAGATTGAGGATTGTGACATTGCGCCAGTCATTGAATGGTTAGAAAGTGGAGAAAGACCCAACTGGGAGGAGATTTCTGCTAGGGGGACGGGCACGAAGTCATAGTGGCGCAGTGGGATTCCTTGAGAATAGAGGACGGAGTCTTAAAGAGAGTGTGAGAGTCTGCAGATGGTTTATCAAGCAGGCTACAAGAGGTGTTACCGAGGACTCGAATCGAAGAGGTCTTGAACGAAGCTCACAATGGCTCTGGATGGTTAGAAAGTGGAGAAAGACCCAACTGGGAGGAGATTTCTGCTAGGGGACGGGCACGAAGTCATACTGGGCGCAGTGGGATTCCTTGAGAATAGAGGACGGAGTCTTAAAGAGAGTGTGAGATTCTGCAGATGGTTTATCAAGCAGGCTACAAGAGGTGTTACCGAGGACTCGAATCGAAGAGGTCTTGAACGAAGCTCACAATGGCTCTGGAGGATATTTGGGAGTAAACAAGACTCTGGCCAAAGTACGTCATCGAGTCTACTGGATAAACTGTCGAAACGATGTGGTGGATTGGTGCAGAAGATGTGATGTATGTTCGGCCAGTAAAGGACCACGCACGAGAACCAGGGTTCGTATGCAGAAGTACAACGTTGGTGTTCCTTTTGAAAGAATAGCTATCGACATTGCCGGACCTTTTCCACTCTCAACCAGAGGAAACCGGTATGTTTTGGTAGTAATTGACTACTTCAGCAAATGGCCGGAGGTTTCCCATTCCGAATCAAGAGTCGACAACAATATCGGATGTCCTGGTGGAGCAACGGGTGAGTCGTTTCGGGTCCCCTTGGAACTACAATTGGATCAAGGGCGGACTTTCGAATCCAGAGTCTTCCAAGAAATGTGCAACATCCTTGGTATCCGGAAGACTCGTAAAACACCTCTGCATCCACAGTCCGATGTCCGAACGTTGGAACAGCATCTGTCGAAAATGGTCAGTGACCAACAAGATTCATGCAATTGTTGTATCGATCCGCTCGCTATTCACGATACCAAAAGTTTGTCGTCTACCAATATTCTATTCGGTCGCGAGATGCGTCTCCCGTGTGATCTCAAATTTTGAGCTCCACGAGATGACGCAACAACAACATTGCAGTACGTTGGCGACTTGGGGCGACGATTGGAGGCCATCCACAATTTCGCCTGAGGCAGCATCCAAATTACGTCAGATCGGATGAAATCTCGATACGACATCCGAGCGAATTCTGCTGGGTTCAACATTGGCGACTTAGTATGGTTATCCACGAAGAGTTCGCGGGCGAAGTCCAAAGCTACAACATAACTGGGAGGGCCCGTACGAGGTTGTCAAAAGAATATATGATGTCGTGTACCGGATTCGAAAAAGCTTCGATCGAATATGAAAAGTTGTCCACATCGATCGTTTGTGCGCATATAAATGAGGCTGCACTGTTCGGGGCAAGCAGGTTTAAGGAGGGGCAGTGTTACGGTCTCCTAATGACGTCATTACGGACACTCTCTAGGAGGGTAGTGAGAGCGGGACGCAGCGCCATTGTTGTTGTTGTGACTGTTGACAAAAAGAAATCTTTGCATTTTTAATCAAGCAACTGAACTGTATTCGTCTCGTTCTGGACAACTAAAATTATAGAGAAAAATTGAACTATTTCGGCTCATTCGTGACAACTAGTGTCAGAAGTCGGATAGGCCTATTGATTCGATACGAACGTCCAAGATGCCATCGCTGGAACAATTACGGGCGGAAGATTTAAGAACGGAATTAAGGAAACGTAATCTGCCGACAACTGGAAGGAAACAAGAACTTAAGGAGAGACTTCGCGAAGCGATAATCAACGGAATGAAGATCCTTAAACAGCCGAATTCCAAGCAGGCAAATACCATGCTAGTGACCCAAATTCTTTATTTCAAGCAATTAGTCAGCAGAATGAAGGGATAAAAGAGAGAATTGACAGTCATAAGGCGGAATCTAGACAACAGATAGAGGAAATAAAACAGAAGTTTAAAGTAATGGAAATCTGCAATGGAAAAAGAATGAAATAAATTGAAGCCCTAAAACAACGGCAAGAAGACATAAAGAGATGTCCTGTTTAAAATTAAAGAGATGAAGGATGATGTTGATAAAGGAATGTCTGATATTGACAAGAAAATGAAGAGCATGCAAGAAGAATATTTAAGAATAAGATCTATCAACAGCAGTACAGAAAGTCAGCAATATTCAAACTCTGCAAGAATGAAGCCTCCTGAATTCGATGGTCAGGTGTGATGGTCGGCATACAGGAAGCAATGTGAAGCGGCAGTCCAAATTAACAAATGGATAACGCCGGAAGAAAAGGCAACTGCACTAATCTTGGCGTTGAGAGGACCCGCATCAGAGCTTTTTGCAAACGGTAGATCAGCGCAACTACTATGCCCTTGTGAAAGCTCTTAAGCTTCAATATGCCGATGAACACCTCCAGGATGTGCACCGGATCCAACTGAAAACTCGTCAACAGAAACTGGATAAATCTCTGCAAGAACTTGAGTCCGATATCGAACGACTTGGTCACTTGTCATACCCAACAGCCACTACCGAGTTTTTACATGTCTTCGCAACTGATGCTTTCATAGACGCCATCCGTGATCCAAGACTCAAGAAGGTCGTTCGCTTAAGTAGAAAACGAACAAACAGTCAGGCACTAGTGTATGCACTATCTTATGAAGCAGCTGGAGATGCATCTCGCTCAAGGCCCCACATCGAGAGCTAACAGTGAGCGAGGTTGAAGTAGAAAAAGTGCGTAAACTGATCAGTCAATCAGACAAACCGGCGCAAAATGAGTCGATTCAGGACACCAATAAAGAGCCAACTACAGTGTTGGAATTGCCAACAATATGACCATGTACAAAAGTATTGTGATCGTGCTCCACGATTTCACCAGCCAGACCGACGAGAAACTGAAAATCCACAACAGGAAAACTAGAAGCGGCCAGTCTTAATGGGCGAAGGCTGGCAAATGGACAGGACAATGCCTCTAAAGAAGTTATCTCCATGTCGGTTGTTGGAAAAGGTGCAAGTCTTTCTGTTCAAGGTCGGTTGGCTTATAAACCTTGCACTTTTGTGTTGGACACTGGAGCGTCGCGGCCAGACATGATGGAAAATGCCAAATTAAAAAAAACTATGATGACAGCATCAGGCGTATTGCTAGAAATGACAGGAGAAATTAGCCCAACTTTAGAAATTGGGGTGCAAAATTTTGTCAGAAATTCTTGGTGGCTGGAATAACTGACAAATGCATTCTAGTACTGGATTTCTTGCGTAACCATGGTTGTACTTTGAATCTGCCAAATGGGACGTAAAATGGGCGTAAGTTTGCATGCACTCCAGAGTGTCAGAGTGCCTTCATACGGTTGAAGGATGCTCTCGTCCACATCTGTCCTGTGCTATCCACCACCAGGAAAGCATTTCTCTTGAACATAGATGCAAGCAACAACGGACTTGGGGCCGTGCTCTCACAAACGATCAACGGCGAGGAGATGGTTGTTGAATATTACAGCCGTACCTTGTCACGGTTCACCGACATTTGTGCGACCGACATTTGCGCGACGACAAATGCGCGAACGTAAAATCGACAATTGCGCGCGGACATTTGCGCGCCGACATTAGCGCGTGTTTCGAGGAAGCACGAATTGCGCTATAAATTAAAAAGTCATCCGTGCTTTAGTAACTATAGTCTTAATCATAACCCAAAATCAAACCCAAAATAACCCAAAATCAAACCCTAACTCTAACCCCAACCCGTGTTATTATGTAATATCGCGCAAATGTCGGCGCGCATATGTCGGCGCGCAAATGTCGGCGAGCAAATGTTCGCGCATTTGACGGGTCACCTCTTGTCACGGCAAGAGAAAAACTGATTGGGCAACTCGTCGTGAGCTCCTTGCTGTTGTGGAGTCTGTCAAGCATTTTCACACGTACCTCTATAGACATAGATTCCTTATGAGAACAGACCACTCAGCTCTGGGGTGGCTTCTTAGTTTTAAAAATCGAGAGGACAAGTAGCGCGTTGGATTGAGATACTGCAAGGCTACGATTTCGAGATACAGCACCGTAAAGGTTCACGGCACAATAACGCTGACGCTCTCACGGCGTCCATGTGATACTGACTGCAAGCACTGCAGCTGAACAGAGGACAAAGACGAGGAAGTCGAACAGAGAAAAAGATTAGGAAGCCGCTGATATCCTTTTTACTTGGAGTCGCATTGGCGACGGCATTGTGTAATGCGGAGATTCGTAAAGAGCAGATTGAGGATTGTGACATTGCGCCAGTCATTGAATGGTTAGAAAGTGGAGAAAGACCCAACTGGGAGGAGATTTCTGCTAGGGGACGGGCACGAAGTCATAGTGGCGCAGTGGGATTCCTTGAGAATAGAGGACGGAGTCTTAAAGAGAGTGTGAGTCTGCAGATGGTTTATCAAGCAGGCTACAAGAGGTGTTACCGAGGACTCGAATCGAAGAGGTCTTGAACGAAGCTCACAATGGCTCTGGATGGTTAGAAAGTGGAGAAAGACCCAACTGGGAGGAGATTTCTGCTAGGGGACGGGCACGAAGTCATACTGGGCGCAGTGGGATTCCTTGAGAATAGAGGACGGAGTCTTAAAGAGAGTGTGAGATTCTGCAGATGGTTTATCAAGCAGGCTACAAGAGGTGTTACCGAGGACTCGAATCGAAGAGGTCTTGAACGAAGCTCACAATGGCTCTGGAGGATATTTGGGAGTAAACAAGACTCTGGCCAAAGTACGTCATCGAGTCTACTGGATAAACTGTCGAAACGATGTGGTGGATTGGTGCAGAAGATGTGATGTATGTTCGGCCAGTAAAGGACCACGCACGAGAACCAGGGTTCGTATGCAGAAGTACAACGTTGGTGTTCCTTTTGAAAGAATAGCTATCGACATTGCCGGACCTTTTCCACTCTCAACCAGAGGAAACCGGTATGTTTTGGTAGTAATTGACTACTTCAGCAAATGGCCGGAGGTTTCCCCATTCCGAATCAAGAGTCGACAACAATATCGGATGTCCTGGTGGAGCAACGGGTGAGTCGTTTCGGGGTCCCCTTGGAACTACAATTGGATCAAGGGCGGACTTTCGAATCCAGAGTCTTCCAAGAAATGTGCAACATCCTTGGTATCCGGAAGACTCGTAAAACACCTCTGCATCCACAGTCCGATGTCCGAACGTTGGAACAGCATCTGTCGAAAATGGTCAGTGACCAACAAGATTCATGCAATTGTTGTATCGATCCGCTCGCTATTCACGATACCAAAAGTTTGTCGTCTACCAATATTCTATTCGGTCGCGAGATGCGTCTCCCGTGTGATCTCAAATTTTGAGCTCCACGAGATGACGCAACAACAACATTGCAGTACGTTGGCGACTTGGGGCGACGATTGGAGGCCATCCACAATTTCGCCTGAGGCAGCATCCAAATTACGTCAGATCGGATGAAATCTCGATACGACATCCGAGCGAATTCTGCTGGGTTCAACATTGGCGACTTAGTATGGTTATCCACGAAGAGTTCGCGGGCGAAGTCCAAAGCTACAACATAACTGGGAGGGCCCGTACGAGGTTGTCAAAAGAATATATGATGTCGTGTACCGGATTCGAAAAAGCTTCGATCGAATATGAAAGTTGTCCACATCGATCGTTTGTGCGCATATAAATGAGGCTGCACTGTTCGGGGCAAGCAGGTTTAAGGAGGGGCAGTGTTACGGTCTCCTAATGACGTCATTACGGACACTCTCTAGGAGGGGTAGTGAGAGCGGGACGCAGCGCCATTGTTGTTGTTGTGACTGTTGACAAAAAGAAATCTTTGCATTTTTAATCAAGCAACTGAACTGTATTCGTCTCGTTCTGGACAACTAAAATTATAGAGAAAAATTGAACTATTTCGGCTCATTCGTGACAACTAGTGTCAGAAGTCGGATAGGCCTATTGATTCGATACGAACGTCCAAGATGCCATCGCTGGAACAATTACGGGCGGAAGATTTAAGAACGGAATTAAGGAAACGTAATCTGCCGACAACTGGAAGGAAACAAGAACTTAAGGAGAGACTTCGCGAAGCGATAATCAACGGGAATGAAGATCCTTAAACAGCCGAATTCCAAGCAGGCAAATACCATGCTAGTGACCCAAATTCTTTATTTCAAGCAATTAGTCAGCAGAATGAAGGGATAAAAGAGAGAATTGACAGTCATAAGGCGGAATCTAGACAACAGATAGAGGAAATAAAACAGAAGTTTAAAGTAATGGAAATCTGCAATGGAAAAAAGAATGAAATAAATTGAAGCCCTAAAACAACGGCAAGAAGACATAAAGAGATGTCCTGTTTAAAATTAAAGAGATGAAGGATGATGTTGATAAAGGAATGTCTGATATTGACAAGAAAATGAAGAGCATGCAAGAAGAATATTTAAGAATAAGATCTATCAACAGCAGTACAGAAAGTCAGCAATATTCAAACTCTGCAAGAATGAAGCCTCCTGAATTCGATGGTCAGGTGTGATGGTCGGCATACAGGAAGCAATGTGAAGCGGCAGTCCAAATTAACAAATGGATAACGCCGGAAGAAAAGGCAACTGCACTAATCTTGGCGTTGAGAGGACCCGCATCAGAGCTTTTGCAAACGGTAGATCAGCGCAACTACTATGCCCTTGTGAAAGCTCTTAAGCTTCAATATGCCGATGAACACCTCCAGGATGTGCACCGGATCCAACTGAAAACTCGTCAACAGAAACTGGATAAATCTCTGCAAGAACTTGAGTCCGATATCGAACGACTTGGTCACTTGTCATACCCAACAGCCACTACCGAGTTTTTACATGTCTTCGCAACTGATGCTTTCATAGACGCCATCCGTGATCCAAGACTCAAGAAGGTCGTTCGCTTAAGTAGAAAACGAACAAACAGTCAGGCACTAGTGTATGCACTATCTTATGAAGCAGCTGGAGATGCATCTCGCTCAAGGCCCCACATCGAGAGCTAACAGTGAGCGAGGTTGAAGTAGAAAAAGTGCGTAAACTGATCAGTCAATCAGACAAACCGGCGCAAAATGAGTCGATTCAGGACACCAATAAAGAGCCAACTACAGTGTTGGAATTGCCAACAATATGACCATGTACAAAAGTATTGTGATCGTGCTCCACGATTTCACCAGCCAGACCGACGAGAAACTGAAAATCCACAACAGGAAAACTAGAAGCGGCCAGTCTTAATGGGCGAAGGCTGGCAAATGGACAGGACAATGCCTCTAAAGAAGTTATCTCCATGTCGGTTGTTGGAAAAGGTGCAAGTCTTTCTGTTCAAGGTCGGTTGGCTTATAAACCTTGCACTTTTGTGTTGGACACTGGAGCGTCGCGGCCAGACATGATGGAAAATGCCAAATTAAAAAAAACTATGATGACAGCATCAGGCGTATTGCTAGAAATGACAGGAGAAATTAGCCCAACTTTAGAAATTGGGGTGCAAAATTTTGTCAGAAATTCTTGGTGGCTGGAATAACTGACAAATGCATTCTAGTACTGGATTTCTTGCGTAACCATGGTTGTACTTTGAATCTGCCAAATGGGACGTAAAATGGGCGTAAGTTTGCATGCACTCCAGAGTGTCAGAGTGCCTTCATACGGTTGAAGGATGCTCTCACGTCCACATCTGTCCTGTGCTATCCACCACCAGGAAAGCATTTCTCTTGAACATAGATGCAAGCAACAACGGACTTGGGGCCGTGCTCTCACAAACGATCAACGGCGAGGAGATGGTTGTTGAATATTACAGCCGTACCTTGTCACGGTTCACCGACATTTGTGCGACCGACATTTGCGCGACGACAAATGCGCGAACGTAAAATCGACAATTGCGCGCGGACATTTGCGCGCCGACATTAGCGCGTGTTTCGAGGAAGCACGAATTGCGCTATAAATTAAAAGTCATCCGTGCTTTAGTAACTATAGTCTTAATCATAACCCAAAATCAAACCCAAAATAACCCAAAATCAAACCCTAACTCTAACCCCAACCCGTGTTATTATGTAATATCGCGCAAAT
Organism: Metaphire vulgaris; assembly: GCA_018105865.1. Classification (NCBI taxonomy): domain Eukaryota; kingdom Metazoa; phylum Annelida; class Clitellata; order Crassiclitellata; family Megascolecidae; genus Metaphire; species Metaphire vulgaris. The sequence continues at coordinate 3,025,869 of CM030858.1, read as the reverse complement.
GTCGGCGCGCATATGTCGGCGCGCAAATGTCGGCGAGCAAATGTCGTTCGCGCATTTGACGGGTCACCTCTTGTCACGGCAAGAGAAAAAACTGATTGGGCAACTCGTCGTGAGCTCCTTGCTGTTGTGGAGTCTGTCAAGCATTTTCACACGTACCTCTATAGACATAGATTCCTTATGAGAACAGACCACTCAGCTCTGGGGTGGCTTCTTAGTTTTAAAAATCGAGAGGACAAGTAGCGCGTTGGATTGAGATACTGCAAGGCTACGATTTCGAGATACAGCACCGTAAAGGTTCACGGCACAATAACGCTGACGCTCTCACGGCGTCCATGTGATACTGACTGCAAGCACTGCAGCTGAACAGAGGACAAAGACGAGGAAGTCGAACAGAGAAAAAGATTAGGAAGCCGCTGATATCCTTTTACTTGAGTCGCATTGGCGACGGCATTGTGTAATGCGGAGATTCGTAAAGAGCAGATTGAGGATTGTGACATTGCGCCAGTCATTGAATGGTTAGAAAGTGGAGAAAGACCCAACTGGGAGGAGATTTCTGCTAGGGGGACGGGCACGAAGTCATAGTGGCGCAGTGGGATTCCTTGAGAATAGAGGACGGAGTCTTAAAGAGAGTGTGAGAGTCTGCAGATGGTTTATCAAGCAGGCTACAAGAGGTGTTACCGAGGACTCGAATCGAAGAGGTCTTGAACGAAGCTCACAATGGCTCTGGATGGTTAGAAAGTGGAGAAAGACCCAACTGGGAGGAGATTTCTGCTAGGGGACGGGCACGAAGTCATACTGGGCGCAGTGGGATTCCTTGAGAATAGAGGACGGAGTCTTAAAGAGAGTGTGAGATTCTGCAGATGGTTTATCAAGCAGGCTACAAGAGGTGTTACCGAGGACTCGAATCGAAGAGGTCTTGAACGAAGCTCACAATGGCTCTGGAGGATATTTGGGAGTAAACAAGACTCTGGCCAAAGTACGTCATCGAGTCTACTGGATAAACTGTCGAAACGATGTGGTGGATTGGTGCAGAAGATGTGATGTATGTTCGGCCAGTAAAGGACCACGCACGAGAACCAGGGTTCGTATGCAGAAGTACAACGTTGGTGTTCCTTTGAAAGAATAGCTATCGACATTGCCGGACCTTTTCCACTCTCAACCAGAGGAAACCGGTATGTTTTGGTAGTAATTGACTACTTCAGCAAATGGCCGGAGGTTTCCCATTCCGAATCAAGAGTCGACAACAATATCGGATGTCCTGGTGGAGCAACGGGTGAGTCGTTTCGGGGTCCCCTTGGAACTACAATTGGATCAAGGGCGGACTTTCGAATCCAGAGTCTTCCAAGAAATGTGCAACATCCTTGGTATCCGGAAGACTCGTAAAACACCTCTGCATCCACAGTCCGATGTCCGAACGTTGGAACAGCATCTGTCGAAAATGGTCAGTGACCAACAAGATTCATGCAATTGTTGTATCGATCCGCTCGCTATTCACGATACCAAAAGTTTGTCGTCTACCAATATTCTATTCGGTCGCGAGATGCGTCTCCCGTGTGATCTCAAATTTTGAGCTCCACGAGATGACGCAACAACAACATTGCAGTACGTTGGCGACTTGGGGCGACGATTGGAGGCCATCCACAATTTCGCCTGAGGCAGCATCCAAATTACGTCAGATCGGATGAAATCTCGATACGACATCCGAGCGAATTCTGCTGGGTTCAACATTGGCGACTTAGTATGGTTATCCACGAAGAGTTCGCGGGCGAAGTCCAAAGCTACAACATAACTGGGAGGGCCCGTACGAGGTTGTCAAAAGAATATATGATGTCGTGTACCGGATTCGAAAAAGCTTCGATCGAAGATGAAAGTTGTCCACATCGATCGTTTGTGCGCATATAAATGAGGCTGCACTGTTCGGGGCAAGCAGGTTTAAGGAGGGGCAGTGTTTCGGTCTCCTAATGACGTCATTACGGACACTCTCTAGGAGGGGTAGTGAGAGCGGGACGCAGCGCCATTGTTGTTGTTGTGACTGTTGACAACAAGAAATCTTTGCATTTTTAATCAAGCAACTGAACTGTATTCGTCTCGTTCTGGACGGCTCATTCGTGACAATATTCATATTAATGGTCATGTTCATATTCATATTATAATTATTATAATGAATACAATGCAACAAAAAACTAATCTAAACAAGAATGGTGATGATCATCGAAGCCCTTAGATATACTATTTAAACGCACCTATCTATGCGGAGATCGCCGAGAAGGCCCGCGATCACGCATAACAAATTAACTAAATCATCAGTCATACCACATTTGTAATAATCAGAAATTTGAAAAATGATACGGACAATAGATATAGTTCTAAATCTATCATATTAAAATCCTTATCTGTATGTCTCTCTGTCTGTTACCTTCAAGCGTTCTGATTGGTTGACTATTGGTAGACGGTTTAGACCGTTTAGTCCTTACGTCACGATGCGTTGGTGGACGAGCGTTGACTATTGGTAGACCGTTTAGTCCTTACGTCGCGATGCGTTGGTGGGCGATGTTCGAAGACGACGTTGCTATTGGTAACAATTGTTCGTAGAATCGTAGTTTAACACGGTTTAGTCGAGTCATTGCAGCGTCAGAGGGCTGGGCGTGCGACGACGTTGCTATTGGTAACAATTGTTCGCAGCCTGAGGTTGTTGCGCAATTTTAACGTACATTTTAACGTACACAAAAAATACGTGCACAGCGTCACAAATGGTCACAGTTGCGTGATTTTAACGTACATAGGCCTAATTATTAAGTGGCGCAGAGCTTGGCTAGGTGGCGATCATTGAAATGTTGTTCAGCATGAATTCAATGATTGGGTATTAGGTATAGGTATTGGATTAGTATTGGATTATCCTGCACTGCGAGCGAAGCGAGCACGAGCGAAGCGAGCATCTTTCTAGTGTTCTATTTAAAAATTTAATTTTTATAAAAACCAGTCTTTCCAGTATCCAATCCATAACTCTGCATAATAGGGCAGGTGCTAAGACGCATCCTTGTCGAACTACTGTGGATGTCATGTAGGCCTCGGAATGTGCGCCGTTGACACGTATTCATACGTTGCTGCCTTCGTGAAGGTCACCTATCAGATTCAGGAAGAATGTCGGAACTCCAATGCCTTTCATGGCGACATTCAAATTGCGACAATGCTGTTGTTGCACGGTGTCCAGCGAGTTAGCGTCTTGCTAAATGACTGTACGTTCTAACATCTTAATCGATGTTGTCCAGCGGCTAGAGAGTTCATACGGCCTCAGGGGTCGGGTCCTCAGCTGGTTCGAGAACTACCTCAGCTATAGGACGCAATTGGTCCAGTGCGGCGGTCAAACGTCGGAAAAGCGAATTGTTCAGCATGGTGTTCCTTCAGGGGTCGGTTCTCGGCCATCTGCTGTTCGTTCTCTTCATAGCGGGCTTGAGGAAAATCGCTATCGCGTTTGGACTGACCAGGCACAGCTACACGAATGATGTGCAACTGTATTCTTCCTGTCTGCTTGCCGACATGGAAAGACTTAAACTTCGCTTCCTCGAATGCATCATGGCGATCATCATGTGGACGGAGGAGAACCGCTTGGCCCTTAACCCGGCCAAGACCGAGTTCCTGTGGATTTGCACCCCCAGGAGGAAGCATCTCCTGAGCCCTTCACCATTCATGCTGGGTGATGTGACCGTCGTCCCCTCAAAGAGCCTACGACTCCTGGGAGTACTGCTCGATGAGACGTTGTCGTTCGAGAAACATATCAGTAATGTTGTCCGCGGCTGCTACTACGGCCTACGGAGGATTAGATCAGTCCGCCGGCATCTTCCGATCAGCGGGGCAGTGCACCTTGTGCGCACCCTTGTCCTGCCCATGCTGGACTATTGCAACAGCATGTTGCTGGGCCTCCCCGATGGAAACTTGAATAGTCTGCAATCCGTGCTCAATACAGCTGCTCGGGTCGTCTTCAGCGGTCCTTGGGGAGCCCATGTGACCCTCCTACTGCGCGACCAGCTGCACTGGCTTCAAGCCGGGAGTGCATTATCCAAAAGCGCTGCTGGCTCACCTTCCGAGCGTTAAAGGACCCGCACTGTCTACAGTACCTGGATGAGCTAGTCCTAAGATCAACTTCGAACGCACGGAGGTCAGCACTTCGCTCCGGCCATCGTGTCCTACTGCTCGTCCCTCCTCCGTCACAGACTCTGAAGTTCGGAGGCAGGTCCTTTTTACACGGGAACCCATTGCTTTGGAATACCTTGCCGACCGCAGTGACTGAGGCCAACTCTGCTGGACACAGTGGACAGTTCCTTAGAGAACTAAAGACGCACATTTTTAGTTTAGGATATGGTTGACTCTCTGTGTGTGTGTGTGTGTGTGTGTGTGTGTGTGTGTGTGTGTGTGTGTGTGTGTGTGTGTGCAGCGCCCTTGTCGTAGGCCTTAGCCTAGTGCATGACGCTATAGAAATTGTCTTGAAATAAATAAATATATCGATAATGACCTGCAAATTATTGAAGTTGTTGTTCTATTTTAGGGTCCAATTGGATTAGACGGTCAAAAGGGACCAACTGTAAGTTGTTTTTGTGTTAGGGGCTGTCCATTAATAAGGTAAAAATAGGTGAGATGGTTCGAAAGAGTTTGACAGTTGTTGACATGGGGGGAGGGAGAAGAGAAGTTGCCGTCAATAATTGAATTGCTTACAAATAATTAAAAATAAGAAATCTAATGGAACACTATTTATTGCAACGGACAAGCAAAAAAGATCATCACTTCCAAATTTTAAAAAGGACAAATGCATCATCAACGCACAAAATAATAACCTACATTTTAAGGGAACTTATCTTAGTTAGGGTTTAAAGTTTTTGACATAATTATACGGGGTCACTGAAAGTCTGAGAGCTGTTGACAATTGGGTCAACAATTTGCCAAAAAATTGATGACGCAATTAATGGACAGCCCTTAGTTAAGCAGTATTAATATTAGACACATCGCCACCTAAAAATAATTATTAATTCAGAGCTGGTTAATGTTATCAAACCTGTATGATTCAAAAATTGAGCCATTTCTGTTAATAATATTAATAATTAATTGTTCTAAAGTTTTCTTTGCTGCTCTCTTGTTTGACAATTTGCAGGCGTCACGAAACGATTTGAAAAGTAATGAATAAAGTTGTCTGAAATACTAGGACTTTATAAAAATTAATAAATCAAATGTCATCTAGCCAAGTTCTTACTGGCTATCCTTTAGCATTAAGACCTCAATATTTTCCTCTAAAATGGTTTGTGCTTATCTAGGCATTGACATGCTCAGCACATTGGGCTTTATTTTTTACTTCGTTGAGCAGCGGTTCTCCCTCCTCTCTTTTCTGTAACACTTTTCATTTCATATTCTGTCCTGCCAACTGATTTCGTAGTCCTCTATACTCTGTACGACCACATTTCAAATGTCTGTATTTTTCCAGTCCATCTTTTAGTCAATGTCCAGCATTCGCAGGAATACCAAAATGCGCAGCCAATTTGTCAGACGCCACAATGTACTGAGAAAAGGCTTTAAATATTTTGAATTTCTGATGCAGTCTAGGAATCGTTTCCTATTTTGGTGTTACCTAACTTATCTATTTTAAAAGACAGTGACTGCTGCTACATTTTTTTATTTGGCCATCAGCTCAAGCTTCAGCTCATATTTTATGCCTCACTATCACACGGTGATCTGACTGTTTCTGCTGGCGCTGATAGCTTTATGAGCTGGAACTGACTGCTGATATGACCTCTCCGCACTTCTCGGCCGGAAAGCTGGCTGCGTGACGCCTTGTCAATTCTCCTAGGAATCACGCTTCGCCGCTATAGGGTGCTAGGCTAGGACAAAATGTCCGCGGACAAAATATCACGGGGACAAAATGTCAGCGGATAAAATGTCAGCGCTAAGTATTCGTCACTTCATAATTTTAATAATTTCTCCCAAGATCACGATGCGATCGCCGTGTCATATTTTAAAACAGTGACTCTAAGATTCTAATGGTACTAACCATACTGTAATGTTTTCAATTTGGCGTATATGTGTCCGAGCAAAGTGGTTTCTAAAGTGTTGCGGTCAGTTGTCAAGAATCACGCTATAATTACTGTTTATTTATTGGCTGACTTCATTTTATAATGGTCATCCCAACGTATTGTCCGTCATGCTTAAATAAAAATTGAATGACTAAGACCAAATCGAAAGTCCTGCAACATATTTCCAGTTTCAATAGATTCCACGATAACATGCCATATCGAAACCAAATCGAGACCAAATCGAAAGTCCTGCAACATATTTCCAGTTTCAATAGATTCCACGATAACATGCCATACATATTTAATGCGCCAACGTTAACATCGGGCGTCGTGTAATGCAATTCAATGCTATCTAACCTCCTCAATAGACAAGCCTTAATCATCACACGACCTCTTTAATCCAACAACAGCAAACCCTGGCGCAACACTTTCATTCACGCCTCAAGGTCACTTCGCAGGCGTCTAAACTCAAAACCAACAATAGAGCACAATCTCCATTTGACCTTCAAAATATTCGCTCTGTTATAAACCGCTACCACAAACTCCTCATATCTGTAAAAAGAAGTACTACTCTAACATATTATCAACAAATAGCTCTAACCCACAAAATACTCTATAAAACGGCAAACAATCACAAAGGCACAAAACCTTAGTCCATTTCCGTCTCACAACTCGCTGAAGTGTATTGGCCGATTATTATTATTCTCACATGCATCATGTGCTGAGAGAGGTCAGCCATTTGACTGCGACATCATTAGCTGAGTGTAACATCCGAAGACCACCATCCTCGAGTCTTGTTATCGGACAAGAGTCAACTATATGATTCACAGTTTGCACTTCGCCGCAGATACACAGATCCGAGTCGTCCAGACCCCACTTCTGGCGACGATATCTGCAGTGACCCTGCGCTGTCCGGAAGCGGTTAACAGACACCAAAGATGAAAGATGGTGATTGACCAAGTCTCCACTGACCATCGACCACGGTTCAACAGACACCAAAGATGACGTGGCAGAGTGTCGAATCCTGGTTGTCGGATAGCAGGATCTTCTACCAGATGGTGTAAGTCTGACCATCGACGTCTGTGGGTTCTTTGTTCAACCGCAGGGTGTGACGTGATTTGATTGGCTGTTGAGGAGGATTGGTTAGGTCCTCGTTAAGTGGCCAGTCTTCGTTTTCTGCCACCTTCTGCAGAAACTTGTCTGCAGCAGCTGTGCGACGCAGAATGGGGTGGGGCAGATGTTAGAGAGGACCGGCAGCCATGACAGTTCGGTTGGACGTAGAGTGCCAGCTATGATTCTCATGGCAGAGTGCAGCTGAGTGTCGACGACTTTGGTGTGTGGGGAGTTGTACCAGACAGGGCAGCAGTACTCAGCAGTTGAGTATCAGAGTGATAGGGCTGCCTGTCTCAGAGTAGTGGCATTTGCTCCCCATGTGGATCCGGCCAGTTTCGACAGATGATTTGTCCAGCTTCTAACTTTGCTGGCAAGCTTATTAAGATGAGTTTTGTAGCTCAAGGTTTAGTTGAGTGTATACCGGGTGCGGATCATGTTTCAAATGATTTCCTTCTGTTCAGGTCTCTATTTGCGTTGATGTTGAGTAGGTGAAGCACGCAAGAAACAATTTTGGTGGGGTTAGGTTTAAGCCGCTATAATTTACAGTATTCGTCAATCCTCTGTGTTTCGATGTTCAGTCGGTCTTCAATCTCCTTAAGGGATCGAAGCCTGAGTGACAAGACCGATATCGTCAGCGTATCCAAACTTTCTGCTCATGGTATCGGGTAAGTCGTTTGTATGTAAATGTTATAACACAGGGTGTATGCAAATTTTATAACACAGGGTCTAGATAATTACCACATTTAGTTCTTGAGTATTTTCTCTTCAATAGGGCGATGATTATATTGCATCCTTCCAGTCTGCAGGCACATGACCGGTTCGCCATACTTAAATAAACATGGTGTGGAGGGCAGAACTGGGGCCAACCGCAGATTTACATCGGTTTTGCAGCACGTCCACTCTTTAGCTTCTTCATGGAGAAAATCACTTCATCCAGAGAGGGTTCGTCAACATTAGTATCTTTATCAGGTTGAGCCATAAGCGCTTCTGAATCTAGTTCATTAGATAGTATTCCTGGAGGAAAGTTGAGAACATTGGAGAAGTGTTCATTCCATCGCTCTAAAACCACTTCATTAGAATTGCATGAAGCGCCATCTGATTTCTTGATGGTGATGTACGATGGCCTCCGGCGAGTGTTCGTATGGTCTTGAAAAGTGATCGTGTGCGATTATGAAGAAGGTCCCCCTCAACCTCCAACCTCATCTGCCATACGTGACAAGTGCTGAATGCGGTCTGAAGCCTTGAAAATCCGTACAACCTCTTTCTCTGTGTGATTTCTGAGTCTGGCTTCCGATTTCTGTTTGAGGATTTTAAAGGTGTCTTCGGAGAGCCACTGTTGACGGATATGTCCATCCTTCTCTATGCAGCGGAAATATGGACCTTATTTGCTGAAGATCTGAGAGCACTGGAAGCCTGCGGATAATCATAGGAATAGGGTGGTACGACTTTATAACAAACAACGAAGTCCTCCAGTGTGCAGCTCTACCCCAGTTAACTTAAATGTTGTCCAAGTGTCGTCTTGTTCCATTTGGCCACGTAGCTCGTCTCGAAGAGGCTGTGCCTGCACACTAAATTCTACGGCATCAGGTTGATGTTACATCCGGACGTCGCCCTGATTCCTCCTGAAAGCGTTCTCTAGGGCGTCCTAGTGGATTTATCCGCTCCGACAGAACAACAACATCCCTCCCACCTCCCTTTGGCGACGTGCCATTCTTAGAGGACATAGTATCGATACAACGCAACGGCCACCGTTGGCTACGCAAACCACGACTACTCAAACAATTTCTCCTCATCATCCATCTCTCCCACACCTCCATGCAATTTATCCAGCTTCACTTCTGCAACTGAAGAAGAGGCATCCAAAGTCTACTCTACATTTCAAACTAACAATGCGACAAACTAACAATGCGACATTCTTACATTTCTACTCAAGTAGTGTGCCACTGTGCTTGCACCAGCCATAGCAAGAATAATTAATCTTTTTATTACCGCAGGCACTTTCCCATCCACGCTTTAAAACTATTTTTCACTCTTATCCTAAAGAAGCCTGGCTTTGCCAGAGAAGACCTTAATAACCATATTCCGACCTCAAATCTTTCTCGTCTATTCAAAAAAATTGTGCTTTCTCGACTGACTTGAACACCTTTCAAACAATTCACTATATAACACCAAACAGTCCAATGCACATAACGTCACTCAACTGAAACCGACCTTGCCTACAGTACACTAACGATAGATATAACTGCTATCGGTCTCCAGCAAGTTACCGGCTTTTGCTCTCTTGACCTCTCCGCTGCATTTGATACCATAGGCAAAAGAAATTTTGCTCAAGCGACTATACCTCAAATTTGGAGTGTCTCGAAAAGCTCACCACTGGTTTTCATGCTATCTCAAATCTCTAACTTTTCAGTGTCCCGTCTTAACCAAATTTCATTATCCTATAAGTCAAGCACGTTAACAACGAATCACAATCTCATCTCGATGGCATGTTCGAGTTGGCCATTACTCATAACAATACCTCCATTTTGTACGTCGATTTCATCTCTGACAACTGTACATAAAGTCATAAACAGTTTTCTGCATGGAGATTCGCGATTGCAATTTTAGAGACGAGTAAAATTTTAATTAGAGAGTTTTGCAGTTCCTGGGGTAGTCCGATTAAAAAATTCCGTATTAGTTGTGTTAGAAGCAAGATGAGACGACACCCAAGCAGAAATCAGTTTTCTTCCCTCTGGAGTGTAGGACTGTACACTACCACGAAAGCGCTATATAAATTGACGAAACTGTACTTACTTGCTTACTTCGGTAACGTAACTACATTGCAAAACATTGAAAAATAGCAGCTGACCCCGGTGACCCACCAGTGTGCCATAGATCTCAGTAGTGATGGGCAACTAGTTGCCTGATTAGTTACTAACTACAAGTTGAACTAATTTTTAGTTATCTTCATAGTTTTTTAAATATAAATAGTTTAGTTAAAATGACAGTTTAACTGAAAAATCGTTGTTAATAACTAAATAGTTTAACTAAAACTTTTGAGTTGGTGTTCCAAATTCTCAATAACAGTCCTTTTTCAATCAATTCTTTTCTGGGTCATTTTTAAAAAACAAACTTTACAAACTTGCGTTCCTGCAGTCAAGACTAAAACATCGATATTAAATGGACAATAATTAATGATTCAATGGTTCATTAACTGATATGTTCATGCTGCGAACATCGTCTATGTTTTCATGAACCTATCAATCAATCATCGCGTGTACTGTAGCCTTGTTGGCCGTAACGATTTCTCGCCACAAGATTCTGTCCTGTGCAGAATTAAGTGCTTGAAGTGGAGAAAATCCGCAGTTATCGCTGATGTGGTGACACCAAGTTGTGGGTGGTCTGCCGCGAGGCTTCCAACCAGTACATGCAGTTTCTCCGTCACGGACAGCGGCAGCAATCTGAAACGCAGCTGATGCTGGCACATCGGTCGATAGTCTAGCGACGTGTCCAAAGAGTCCTAGGCGACGTCGGCGGATCATGTGGTGCAACGTCTCCAGGCCAGATAGCTGGTATAGCTCCACATCGGTCACATTTGATTCCGAGGATTTGAATCACATTTGATTCCGAGGATTTCACGTTGGGCTTTAGTATGGAATGCTTCCAGTCCTGTTTGGTCATTGCCCAGGTTTCGCTGCCGTAAAGAAGGACGGAAAGGACGAGGCACTTGTAAAGACGAAATTTTCTCAATGCTCAACCTGCGTTGCTTCCATATTATTCCTAGTCGCTGTAGAGCAGTAGAAGCAATTCTCGTACGTGTTATGGAATCCTCACGTGAGTTGGCTATGTTCAGTATATTTGACCCTAGATAGCAGAAGCTTTCAATCGATTCCACAGTTTCGGATCCGAGGTGAAGTGGTGGACAGGCAGGGCCAAAACCAATGTTCTGCACTTTCGTTTTTGAACATGATATATGAAGGCCAAGCTTGGAGGTTTCAGTCTCCATTTGCAGAAGTGTGGCAGGGAGTGTGCTGGGATTTCCAATATACACATACTTGATACCTAGGAAATAGTTGGGAAATTAGTTGCAAAAAGTTTAACTATATTTTGTTGGTTTAGTTAACTATTTTAGAAAGTTAGTTATACAACTACTTATTTCTAGTTTAAATTTAGTTGTAGTTTAACTAATGTCTTTTAGTTAGTTGCCCATCACTGGATATCAGACATCATAGACTTTGCTATCACAAGACAGTCTATAATACCAGAAAGTGACGCCAGATTTCCACCATTTTACATGGAGTGTGCTTAAATGAAATATGCTCGTTGTAGATATCCACACAATAGTAACCATGACAAAAATGTACCAAAATATTTGGCGTCAACTTTTGGCTGACTTTGCCATAGATCGACGGCATCATCATCATCATCATCATCATCATCATCATCATCATCATCATCATCATCATCATCATCATCATCATCATCATCATCATCATCATCATCATCACCATTTCCTGCCAGTCCGTCACACCGGCGCTGGGCGATGACGTGGGTTAACTGCCTCCAAGAGATTTCGTGCGACTCGTTGTGCTTCTGGTACTGTCATAAAGGTCCATTCTGTGATGTTATTCATACAGGTTCTTCTTGGTCTTCCTCTGCTTCTTTGTCCTCCCGTGGTCCCTAGCATTATCGACTTTCTATGGTGTTTCCCCGTCGTACTATATGTCAAAAAATGTTCCAATTTTCTTTCTGACTTTGGCGAGTAGCTGTCTTTTCTGTCCTGCTTTCTGGAGTGCTTCATCATTAGTTCTTCTTTCTATGTATGTGATGCCCAATATGTTTCGAAGGCATTCATTTCAAATGTATTCTTCTCTCTTCATCCTTCTTCAGCGTCCACGCCTCGCATGCGTAAGTGGCAACCGGCCAAGCCAAGTCGTACTTTAATTGTGATAGTAATGTTTTTATTTTCCCAGGTATTCTGTGCTTTCATCAGTATTGTCATCTACAGTAGACAGCATCTAGTGTATAATTAAAATCTATATCATCGCCCAGCGCCAGTGTGACGGATCCCTATCATTCTGACGGATCCCTAGACTAGTCTAATTCTTTGACGCCATTCCGGGACGCCATGATAGTATAGTAGTCATGGTACTGTCAAGACCTAAATCAATTACAATAATAATAGCAATTGGACATATTGGTCAAGTATCATACATGCGAATATTGCGGCAGTCCCTCAACTTGAAACTTCCCTCAAGTTAAATAAATATATTTGGAATGCTTTACTGTTGACCAAATTGATCCGTGTCAATCATGGTTAAGTGTAATTTCGAATTGTAAAAAAATGAGTCAGAAATTGCAAATTTTAAAAATCTATTGCTGACACTCAATATAAAAATGACTTAGAATTAAGCAGTACTCATGGCAAAATACTGTTAATTTGACACAATAACGATATACAAATTGGTTGCAATTATATTAATAATTAACATATGTATTTTAATAACATTCCAAAGCCATACCCACGGTAGTCTGCCATTTTGAAGCTTTGCATTGTAATAGCCACCCGCTCAAAAGGAACCAATCGTCGTCAAACAAGTTAATGGAATACACATAAATAAATTTGCTTATATAGCGCATACAAAATAATTTACAAATGATACAGGGGCGCCATATATTTGTTGGCTTTTATATTAAGTTTTGATGGTTTAAAAATAAAATGGGAAAAATATAGGTATTTAAATATGAAAAATCCATTCCGGGAAGTCAAATTCTCGGAAAGGACCTGTCCGAGATGCGGGACACTTTATTCCATTACTGGACTGGTCCTGGCCAATCCGGGACATCTGTTATCCCTAAGTCTAGTGGTCAGCAGGGCAAAGTCAATTCTATTTACAGAGATCAACCAAGAGTGGGAGTGGGGAAGCCGCTAGGGTTGTCAACCGTCCTTTATTTAAAAGGACAATCCTTTATTAGACCTGTTGATTCCTTGTCCTTTTTGGCATGTAGAAAGGACGCTATTTGTCCTTTGTTTAAAAAATCAAGACTGGCGCTTTTTCTAGGCTTGGCATATCATTCAATGATATATGGTAGTTACGTTTTATCCCAGGAATAATGACGTCATGAAACCACACATTTCACACATTCAATTGAAATTTGCAAAAGCGGTAGGTCGACTTAGCGGCTAAAGACCGATTATCACTAACACACGATATGAAGAAGAATTCTTTAGGTTGTTTTGAATACTTTGAAAACTTTGAATATGGATGGCCTATTTGATGGAGTTAAGTAAGTAAGTAAGTAAGTCAAATCTCGTGGATTTCTATAGCGCCTTGGAAAGCAGCACAACAGTAGCTGCTTATTCTTAGGCGCTCAGCCTCTCTTAAAATAGCTATGGGGAAGGTATATTATCAGCCAGGCAATAGTCAACATCCAAAAGGCAGAGGTTAGGTTGTTGCAGCCATGGAGGATATGATTTTAGAAAACGGAAGGATTTAAGCTTAGACCTGAAGACTTGAGGAGATGGGAATTATAAGAATTATAGGAAATGAGGATTCAGATTTTATTGTTTGAAAGTGTCCAAGCACAAGCGGAGAGAAGCTGGGATCGAGTTCCAAAGTTCAAGTGAAGCGTATGAGAAGGTACGGTTGCATATTTTCAGAGATGACTGATTGAGTGGGCGTGACAGAGTGAGGTAAGATGATGAACGTGTGAGTTGAGGAGGCTGAGGGGTTAATAGTGATCTAAGGTAGACAAGTTTTGATGACTGAAGTGAGCTATATGTATGTGTTATTATCTTATATTGAATACGTTCAGTTATTTAAAGCCAATGTAATGATTTTAGTATGGGTGAAATATGGGAGAATTTAGGTGACTTATTAGCAGCACGGGCAAGTGCATTTTGTATTGGTTGCAATTTGTTGATAGAGGCTTTGGGAAGGTTATAGTAGAGAGTGTTACAATAATCTAATTTGGAGTGGACTATTGAGGTGGCAATTGTGGAGGCAGTTTTAGTATCTAGGCAAGGGCGTAGGCGGCGAAGGTTACGAATATGAACATAGCCGATAGTATGGAGATTTGTGATTCGAAGTTTAGAAAAGAATCAAATTTGAATCCTAGATTTCTAGCAGTTGGAGCAGGGTTTATTGTGGTGTCAGGAACCAAAACTAGTTTAGGGTTGTCAATTTTTTTTAGATGTTGGGATAGTCAGATTAAAAGAAACTCTGTTTTAGAAGGGTTAAGAGCGAGGAGATTAGATGACATCCAAGCAGAGATTGACGAGAATGCAGATTCAAGCTCAATAATATAAGCATTGAATGAAAGAGGTGAGAAGGACAGGAATAGCTGAGCGTCATCGGCATAGAGTTGGTGATTTAATTTGAGGGAATTAATTAGAGATGAAAGTGGTGTTGTGTAGAGGCTGAACAGTACAGGCCCAAGAACAGGTCCTTGATGCACTAAAAATCTACACTGTTAGATAGAGAAATTTGACTAAGACAGGACACTTGAAAAGACCGGGATTTAAGGTCAGATGAAAACCAGTTGTGAGCTTTTTCAGATATTCCAAACCGGAGAGAGTCGTTCGAGCAGAATTTTGTGATCAAATGCAGCAGAGAGGTCAAGGAGGCAAAGGCGAGAACGGTTTAAGTTGGGTGATGTTTAGTGTAGGCAGACTGATGAGCATTATATAGCGAGTTATTTGAAAGGTGTTCGGTCAGTCTAGAATGCACAATTTTCTCAGTAAGTTTTGATAGAAGTGAAAGATTTGAGATGGGGCGATAGTTATTAAGATCTTCTCTGTCAAGACCAGGCTTTTTAGGAGAGGAGTAACAAAAAAGTTTTTGAATGAAGATGGGAAAGTGCCTGAGGTAAAAGAGATGTTCATTATTTTAGTTATGATAGGCGTAAGCACGATGGCGCACTGTTTGAGTAAAGAGGTAGGTATGGGATCTAGGTCACATTGTTTATTTGGAAGAGAAAGTAGCAGTTTGGATACGTCTTCATCAGTTGTAGGAGTGAAGCTTGATAAATTGCATACAGGTTGTGAGGGAGAATGGTAATGAGGAGAGGTGGTTTGAGTGTAAGATAGTGTAAGATTAAAGGACACTGCGAATCTTTGAAATTTTTGTAGAGAATAAATTACCGAAGAAATTAGCAAGAGATTCAGCAAGTTCTGACGGGAACTGGGTTGTGGGAGAGGTCTTGATTCATTGCGATGGAAAAGATCATTTACAGTTTTCCAGAGCTTCCGTGGGTTTGAGCTATTTGTTGAAATGATGTTAGAATAGTACTTTTTGGCAGATGTAAGGAGATGATAGTAGCGGTTGGTGGCGGAACGAAGATTGAAAAGGTCAGATGGAGAATGCGTTCTATATGGTATATTCGTTCAAGACGTCTGCGAAATGACTTGAGAGCATGAATGAAAGAGTTTGCTGTTGTGTGATGAAAGAGGTCTTGTGATGATAGGAGCATATTTATCAAGAAGACCGGATAACACAGAATTGTATTTATTGATCAGTGACGGCAGAGAATTGGGGGGTTAGTAATTAGTTCAGATGACACTGAGTAACAAAATTTTTTTTTCATTAACTTATAAGAATTGTGGTGATTTAATACAATTAGGCTATGCAGAATCCAAATATAACCACCAAAATTTTCTATCACGTCAGAAGTTTTAGTTACGAGCAAATAGAAAAATTGTATAGTCTACTATAACTGAAGCACATGTCATTATAGGTGATAGCTACTATTTGCTCGCCCTCTTTGCAGGAAACACTCTCGACCTCAACTACTTCCTCTATTAACAGGTGCTGCTGTCTTGCTGCAACAGTCAGCAGAAATCACCCATGTTAGTTGGACTATAGTGCACTTGGTACCACTGTTCCATGACCGTAATTTCTTTGTGGAACCTTTTCCCGTGCTCATCGCTGACATCGCCCAGGTTCTCAGAAAAGAAATCGAGGTGCGAGGGGAGGAATTGCATCTTTAACGACATGTTAGCTCCCAGTGGTTAAAGTGGGCCGGGGCCCGGCCCCGGCCCCGGCACCTTTGTTATGGCCCCCTGCACCTCATTGATCGGCCCCGACAAATATATTCCGGGCCCAGGGTTTTCACAGCGTAGGGCCCGACACCTCCAACAGACCACTTTAACCACTGTTAGCTCCCAATTGTTGGTAGTCACTGATGAGTTTTTCCACCAGCTCCTTCCTATTTCCAAGAAATCCACCAACCACGTCTTTAAATGATCGCCATGGTACCTACTCCACTGATGTCAACTTTCCTTCTAACTCTGTATCAAGCATCACCTGTCTGATCTGTGGGCCAATGAAAATGCCTTCTCGTTTCTTGGCCTCGCTGATCTTTTGAAATGTACTCCTTAAGAAAGTCGGCACCTTCTTTGTGAAGCGCTTTTGACGAAATTCTTCATTAAGGCAAGCTTACGGCGAAACGGAGGAAGCAAAATCTTGGTAGAATCAAGAAGCGGTTCGTGTTTTACGTTGCCTTTGCCTGGATTGTATTTAGTTCTAGAAGGCCACTGTTGAACTGAATAGTGCTGATGTATGGCACGGCAGAAGAACCAGCAGTGTTTAGTGTATCCACTTTGAATTACTGTAACAAGACTAACAACCTTCAAGTCCTCACGGATACTCCACTGTAACTCTCTGTACCTGATGAGATCGAGAACTGCCATCATGCTTTCATAGGATTCCTTAACCCCAGCTGCATGAACAAGAGGTGCTGATGGTTGTTTGTTTCCTATATAAAGAAGTACCGGGTACAGCTTTTAAGCTGGCTTTACAGGAGCCAATAAAAAGATGCCAGTTGTCAGAATTGTGACTGTAGCCAAGTGTGACGAACAATCAATTTATAATTTTTAAGTAACAAATCTGATCCTGCACAGTGAAGAACTGTGACAGACGTTTATTGCGATGTCGATAGTGACGTTTACATCAGTATGTAACAGATTCCATTGTTTAAGTCGTGAACCCTCTGACTGTCCTTTAGATGAATTAAGATCGCGTTCAAGTTCACTGAAATCTGATTAATTAATGAGATGTGGTATACCAGCAGAATACTCGTCTTGTTGCTGATGAGGTTGCACCTCCTTCACTGTCCTCAGACTGCTCAAGTAACTCATGGAAATTCTGTGATGGGTTAGGTACCGTTAGGTCATCCCCATGAGGAACTGGTCTGATAGCAGGTGGAAGGTTTGTGTACCGTATTGCATTTCTGTTCTTGATTGAAAATCTAATAACGTTACTTAAACAAAAGTAACAGTCAGTATTATGATCCTTAGGCTCTCGCCAAACCATGGATATAGTAAAGGACATTTTGCGTTTCTTTTAAGCCACTGAGTTGCACGATATGCAAATAACATGTGGCGACCAAAGTTTTGTCTTGATCGCCTACCTTCATACCGAAGTACTGGTGGTAGGCAAACTTCACTAGTGATGATGTGGTCTTTACCTTGTCGTTCATGATGTAGATCCACACACATAACAAAAACAATCCGCTTTTGTCGCACATGATCGTTTTGATGCCATTTCAATTATAATACTTGCAAATTATTTCATTAAACTCTTCCAAAAATAGCCAAAGACACTGCTTCATAAAGTAAAAATTGTTTTATACAATTATAAATAAAGCAAACATATTTAAATCAGATCAAAATTTCCCGTAAAACACGTGTTAAAATATACAGTATATAATGCATGACATGGCACTCTGACAGTATACACATGCAAAACAATTAAATGGGGATAACTTTTAAACCTGACGTGCTACAGCAAAACCGCTTACAGATTTGGAATCAGCGTGTCGTTATCCCATCTGAATCACCTATTACCTTCTCAGTTAAGAAAATCATGTTTTCCAGTGTGATTTAATGTTGTCGCAGAACAAGGCAACGTCAATTTTGTTAAGACGGCGGAATGAGTAGGTGCCACGAGGCGGAGGAGTTGGCGAGCAGATACTTAAAGAAGTGAAGATGGGAAAATCATCAGATGGAGAGAATTGGCTAATTGCTGAAATTGGAGATAGTGATGAAGAAGAAGACGTGATGATCAAGTCTAAAGTATGCCCAAAAGTGTGAGTAGGAAGAGATATGTGTTGTGTGAGTCTGAGTGAGCAGTTGTATGAATTGGATCATTGGATAGGATTGGATGTTAGGATCATCACTCTTATCAACATGTACATTGAAATCTCCAGTAAGTAACTCATGTCATGAATGAGGTTGAGTATTTTGATGATGATGGGGGCGGTAAATGTTGAAAATAGTTAGTTTTGAGAGAGGAAGATTGAGAGTGACTGATGAGCATTAAAATGAGGATAAATTAATTGATGGGGAGTTGCTAATTTGTATATGATCACGAATGAGGAAAGCGGTGCCTCCACCTAAATTAGAAGAGCAGTTGGTAGACTTTTTAAACGAGGAAAACTTAGGAGGGAGAAGCCAGGTGGGGTTGGCTCAATCAGTTGACATGAAGTAGTAGACGGAGATACCCAGGTTTCAGTTAGTGCAACCATGTCTATGGGAGAGAAATGAAGTGTGTGTATTGGAAAGATGGAAAGAGGGAGTCTAATTTTATGTTAGTAAGTTCATGTAGTGAATGTGTGTGTGTTGAGGATTAGTGAGGGATCTAATGTTGACAGTGCAGAGTGTTATGTGTGGTTGGGATGGTCCAGGATTTGGGTTGATATCGTCTGAAAGAGTAAGAAGGATGAAGATGATATCTGAGCGTCGCGTGAGACGGAAATATGAACGGTGAATAGGAAGATGTGAACAACAACAACAACAACAATGAAAAGGAGATAGGAATTTGAGTATTGATCAACGGCAGGTTGCGGTAGGTCCAATGATTAATCGGTTTGCGTACATCAAGTTTCTAGGAAAAGAAATGAACAGTTAGAATAAACAATAGGAGAGAGGAAATAATGTAATGATGTCAGGCTGAGATTAACGAGGAAAGTTAAATTGTGAACAAAAGTCAAATTGTATTTCAGCTCATGCAGCGGATAACAAGCTTAGCATGAAGTCAATAGTGCAGCCGATGTTAGTGTGGAGTGAAATAATTTAATTTAATATAAAAACTAAAAGAATGCCTGGAGTTAAATTACAAATAGTAAAGGTAATGAAATGAGCGATGATAGGTCATGTTGATTCTAAGTCAATGGATTATGGCGGAGTTAAATAAAAATTAAAGGAAAATATTCCGACATAAACGGCTGAGAACGACTTAAAATTAAGAGTAAAATTTTAAAAATTCGAAAGAACAATACTGAAATTTGTCGAATCAATTTTGTCGAATTAATGAACAAACTCAACGGAACAAAATCTCGAGCGTCTGGTCTGCATCACTGCCACTTCACTTCCAAGTTGCACTCCTTCAAACAAGTTTTAGCTCGATTCCGAGCGCTGAACTATTTACAGAATGCAAAACAAGCAGCAAATCGCACGGGATTTTTAAAAGTGGTATTCACAATTGTGTTAATGTTTAAAAAATAATTGCTTTATTGGTGCTTTCAATTCCTGGAACATCAGCTTACTGTGAACGCATATTTAGTGCAATGTCATCTAAATGGCGCAGTGAAAGAAAGAAATGCACTGTCGAACTAATGGAAAATGAACTTTTCATATAATTTAAATTGCAAGACACTTGTGAATTTTTATAATAATAAAACATGATCCACAGTTGCAAAAAGTCAGAACAAATATACTTTGAAGAAATATCAGCTTAGCCTAGGTCTTTCATCATCATTAACCGTGGGCTCATCGCCCGTTGGTGTATAATGCCATCTCCACAGTTTTCTGCCATTCTTTCCTGTCCGTTGCTCTGTGACTAAGATCCTGTAAACTGCTTCCACACCATTCTTCAATATCATCACACCATTCCTTGTGTGGTCTCCCTCTCTTATTGGCACCCTCCATTATTCCAAACATTAGAGCTTTGATCGTTCTGTCCTCTTTCATTCTGCATATGCATATTCTGCATATGTGTCCGAGAAGTTGGAGTTTCCTTTGTTTTACTCTTTCCAGCATGGTTTGTTTGGGCTGAATTCTCCTGTATAGTTTTTCATTTGTGATTTTTTTCGACCCATCCGATTCGTAGTATTTTTCTGTAACATTTTCTTTCAAAGGCTAGTATTTTTCTTTCCAGGTCTTTGGTGATGGTCCATGTTTCGCATCCATATAAAAAGCTGCTGAAGATACAGGTTTCGAGTATTTTCTTTTTTGTTTCAGTGCTTATTGATTTGCTTTTCCAGATCTTGTCCATTGCCGTCAGTTGATCTAGAGCTCTTGTGACCTCTTGTTTGCAGTCTAAGTCATGTGTCATATTGCTTCCAAGATAGGTGAAGTTTTCTACGTTCTCTACTTCTATTCCATTTACTTTAATTTTTCCTTTGATCTCTTTGTGGCCAAACACCATTGTCTTTGTCTTCTCAATGTTTATCGACAGTCCATAGCGCTCAGCTTCATTGCTCAGTGTCTGTACCGTGTCTTCCAGATCATCTTCATTTCCCTCTAGGATGTCAATATCATCAGCAAACCTAAGGTTGTTAAATAAAAGTCTCTGAACTGTTATGCCTTTTACATGTTCTTTGACTTTGTCCACTGCTCTTTCCAGGTCTGTGATGAAAACCATAGGTGATATGTTATCTCCTTGTCTTGTCCCTCTGCTTGTTTTAAACCATTCTCCAAGTTCTCCGCAGATTCGCACTGCTGATCTTGACTTATTGCTGATGTCTTTTAACAGTCTAACCAAATTTTGGTCCACTCCATATGACTCGAGTACAGCCCAGGTTATTGTTTGATCTATGGTGTCAAATGCCTTTTGGAAATCGATGAAACAGTTGTAGACTTTCTTGTTTTTCCTTCGTGCTTTTTCAGCCAGCAATTTCAATGCTAGTATCTGTTGTGTTGTACTTCGGTCTATTCTAAACCCTGCTTGCTCATCAGCCAAGTCTTCCATGTGGGTTTTAAGTCTTTCGTTCAGAATGATCATTAGTACTTTTCCAAGGTGGCTTAGCAACGCTTTCGTTCGATAGTTCTTGCATTCCGTCATGCTTCCTTTCTTGTGTATTAGTATCAGTATTGATTTTGTCCATTCAGCTGGCATCCTACCTACCTTCCATATCATGTTACATAGTTTGTGCAGTTCGTTTATAATTATTTCGCCACCACATTTGATCATCTCTCCTGTAATCATGTCATTTCCATGACTCTTATTATTCTTAAGTTTTCTGATCGCCATTTCTACTTCTTTCAGGATGTCGTTGTCTCTGTCACAGTCGAAGCAGAGCGGTGATATTTTTTGCAATTCTTCTACAAGGTCCTTGCCTATTGCAAAATTCGACTTTTTGACGTTAAGTAAAAGTTAAAACCATAGACACTCTGGCATGTTGATATGCCACTACAAATACACAACCTGGCAGCAAATTTAAATTAAATTTGAAAGTTCATGTATTGATGGGTTAAGTAAAAACGAAATTTCTATATCGCTGCCCGAAATGTCGGTGCATTGCACCGGATTATATATGAGCGCTCAATTTTGGTAAAATCCAGAGTCCGTAATCCGTAGTGACAGTCCGTACAGATCAAGGTAGACAATTGTCGGATAAGAGTTTGGCTGGCAAAGAGATGACGAAGTATTTGATAGTTGGATGGCATTGTACATTGATGGCATGGCACTGTTAAGCATACAATCTTTTAATGTATCCTTTCTGGAACTTTGAACCAGTAAAGCAATGTCATGACCGGAGTAACGTGGTGAACTTTTGGAATTCGCGTGACGGCTCTCGCTAAGGCATTTATGCATTGTTTTTTTAGACGGGCTACTTGTTTTTTGTGAACAGAGATAGAGAGAGAGAGGCGTTGCAGAAGTCCATTTTTTGAATGAGCAAATAATTGCGGTGGCAATCGTACAAGTTATGCGGAAGTTTAGGAACGGACGTGGGCGTAGTAAGTATCGTATGTTTGATACAAGAGTGTCTGAGATTAGGTAGTGCAGGGGGGCCAAAAACATAGAGACGTGGAGAGGCGCAAATTACAATTTTATAAAACTTGGGAGCCGCATTGCCACAATTTGATACGAAAACGAGACAGTGTGACCCTATTCTTTGCAAAACGCATTAAAATCTCTGCTGGTATTTTTATTTTACTAACGATCAAATTGGCAAACAAGCACAATTATCACAGTTGTGTGGCAATCGCATGCTTCTGTAATAGACACCTGAAATTAATGACTGACGGCGCTCATGTTCGGTATTTTGAACTTGTGTCTCCGCTCACTGTGGCCAAACCGCTTGACAAAAGGACTTCAAATTTGGCATACAGATAACTCTAGATGCATGCAATCGTCCAACTCTTTGGCTTTTTCTCTTTTCAAATAAAAACTCAATTACGATGTATTTTAGCTTTCAAAACACCCAATATTGCTGTTTCATCATCATTTTAATATGCTAGAATAGGGGTTCCCAACCTTTTTAAAATTGTACCCCAGCCAAAATTTTTTCGCCGCTTGTACCCCAAACCCAGGCCCGACCAAAAACAACACTTTTTGCAGTTATTTCTTTAAAAAATATATTCATCAACTTCCGAAATTTGATATGTTTAATGTAGAATTGTAGATAATAGGTTTATCAGTTCACTTAACACGTGCTATCAGAAACGGAAGACATTAATTGTGCGTGTGATCATTAATACGCATCAGGACATGCGTATTATTATAGCGCTTTCACTTCTAAGCTAATATCTGTTATTCAGCCGGTCGTTATATTGAGCTGCCGTAGAGTTGGCAATATTTAACATTTTTCAAACGAAATTCCCTCAAAAATTATTGACTATTTTAGCAATTTTAGTACATCCCCCGGCAACAGCTGATGTACCCATAGGGGTACATGTACCACCGGTTGCGAACCCTTTGGCTAGAAGGCCTAACTTGTATTTATTATTTAAGCATTTTTAAACACGAAAAGCCTCAAGTCTTTGTGATAAATGTAAACCCAGGAACCAGGTTGCCAGTCAGATGGATCCACGGATTCCACGCCCAATAATTGCATATGGGAGGGGTAAAGTTTCCAAACTACTCAGGGTTTAGAAATACACAGTTTTCGTAATTACAAACGAATGAATACATTTAACCATTATAAATCACAACTTAGTGAAGACAAACTTGCGAACATCGTCTTTGTTCATATGTGCTGTAGGTCCAATACCTGTAAGCAGAGGGGTCAAAAATTTGGGTTAGGGTTAATTTTAGCAAATACTGCATCATTTGACAGTTTCTCTTGTCGTCCAACCGATTTTGTCGAGAATTTCAGCTTTCATCAGCAAGTTAACCAATGTCTTACATGATCGCTCATCATTAGCAACTGGCGCATCAAGATACAACAGACGTTTTGCTACGTAAGTGCAACAATTTCTTTTAGACGTTGAAGGAGATGACACAGCGCTGTGAACGAAGAAAGTTGTTGACAAGGTTGGTCGAGTAAAACCAGATCTACACCCAGATCTAGTTCGTTTAAGTAGTCAGATGATAATGTTGAATCAGCTGTTTTATTGTAACTATCTTGCGCAACCATGACTAATTAATCCCGCTAATGAAGGTGATTTTATGCTTAGTGTTTCCTCAGCCAGGAAGAACCTATCTGTGTCGTAAATAGTCAGCAACGCATTCAATGTCTGCGTCGTCTGTTTTTTTGCAAAGTGCACATTTAGTAACCACTGAAGAAATACCATGATCTGGATACACTATATGAAACTTCGCCGGTTGGACTTTTGTAGTGGCCAAAACACTTTTGATCTCGCAATAGAAATTTCCTCCACAGCGTTTCCTTTCACGACCGAAGAATTTCTCTAAAAGATCATGTCCGAAAGCTTCAGGAAGCAAGCACTGGGGGTGGTGATCAGAAAGCCGTATCTCAGCAGCAGCGATGTTGAATTTGGCCGTTGCAACAAATGCATCTGCTGTCAAAGTTGTGAGCTTGCATCTTCGTACACCATTCCACTTCAACGACAACCTGCAGCAACATCACACATTTTTACAGTTTCCGAGGCTACCGTGGCGCTCTGGAGTCGTACTGATGCCTTTTTACTAGAATATAGCCCTCTTCGTGATCCATTCTTCCCTTCAAAGCCAGGAACGCATCTTTGTCTTGTTAGGAAAAACCTGGCAGAGCAGACACTCTGACATTGCATGATTTTGAGGTGTACTGATGTTTAGTAGCTTGGTGATACGTACACATGTCATTCGGTCTTCTTCGTTTAAAGGTAGGTCCCGTACTCGAGTCCGAGCGTTGGGTTCCGCGCTTATCTCCGGTCTAGGCAATCAGCGACGTGGGTGGTTTAATCCATTAATCTGGGGTAGGCTGCCCTTTCCTTTCCCCAGACCCACTTTTACCTCGTTTATCCTTTTACTTCTTCGTATAGGGCTTTCATATCACGCCAACGTGCGATTTACTGTTTTGTCGTCTTCAGTAAAAAATATCTTTTGTTGTTTATAAGTGATCCAGTTGTTTCGCAAGTTTTTGAAAATATTAACATAGTTGTAGACATGATCAATTAATTATAAGATATCTCGACTAGATGAAGTCAGGCCCGCCGAGAGAAATTCCGGGTCCCTGTGCAGAGTGGCCGGCGGGCCTCTGACAAATCTTAATTTGCTTGACTGCCTTTTTTATTCGTCATTGATTTCACCGAGGTTGCAACTCTTGAAAATGAGTGATAACATTTTTTATGCTTGTCGCTCTTTTCTTTTCACGCAGTTCCTTTTTATGTGTCTTCAGGTCCCGGGCCCCCATTTTACTCGCCGGGTCCTCTGTACAACTTAACATCGTAACCTTTCTTTAGTGTTGCTTTTTATATTATTGTTAATTATACATATTCATCATTGTTCCGGGCCCCTCCAGACCGCGGGGCCCCTGTGCATTTTCCCCTTGCCCCCCAAATACAAGGCACTGGATGAAATCGATCAGTAAAACTAAAACATAACTTAATATGTTCCTATCAGATTTTTAATCTGGTCCATAAAAAAATTTTTTTACTTGTCGCGAGATGCATATTCTGCCAGGAACTGTCCATTAACGCCATCAACAATTTTTGGGCAATTGTTGTTTTTCCTCTTTTCACCAGCTGTCAACTTTCAGTGACCCCTATAATTATATCAAAAGATTCTTATCTTCTGAGATCTGACCGGTCCTCCTAACAAGTTTAGAAGGTTATTATTTATGCAGTGATGAGATCTCTTCATTGTGTTTTTGCTCTTCAAGTAAGTAAAGTAAAGTAAAATCTCGTAAACTTCTACAGCGCCCCGGAAAGCAGCACAGCAGTAGCTGCTTATTCTTATGCGCTTAATCTTTCTTGAAATAGCTATAGCCAGGTTGGTTTGTCGGCCGGGCAAGTGTTAAAATGTGGCGGTTATGTGATTAACCCAATTTAAAAATACCGAGAGCGAGTGCCGTTAGTCCTTAATTGAAGGTGTCTGCAACTTCTGTTTATTTTTAATCTGTGTTTAGGGACGGAGACAATTATGCAATCTTACATAGATTATTTTAAAAATGTTATAGATGTTGAAAAAGTGCATAGATATGGTAAAATATACAAAAATTTAAAAAATTTAATTACTGTCATCTGTGTGAGAAGTTAAAAATTATTATTTATTTATCAGTTTAAACGTAAGACCTTGAACTGCGGTTAAGTGATTAACCCAATTTAAAAACACCGAGAGCGAGTGCCGTTAGTCCTTAATTGAAGGTGTCTGCAACTTCTGTTGATTTTTAATCTGGTCCCTAAAAAGTGTTTACTTGTCGCGAGCGGCATATTCTGCCAGGAACTGTCCATTAATGCCATCAACAATTTTTGAGCAATTGTTGTTTTTCCTCTTTTCACCAGCTGTCAAACTTTCAGTGACCCCTATAATTATATCAAAAGCTTCTTATCCTCTGAGATCAATGACCGGTCCTCCTAACAAGTTTAGAAGGTTATTATTTATGCGGTGATGAGATCTCTTCCTTATGTTTTTGCTCTTCAAGTGTTAAAATGTGGCGGTTATGGCCTCTGTTTGCTTGTGTGGTTTTCCCATTTTTATTTAATTGAAATATCCTATTTTTATAATTATTTTTAGGAAATTAAATGTTACCGTCAACTTCTCTTGATCTCCCTTCCCCACAATTTGGTGGCATGATGACTATATTACATCAAAGAATTTGGCGGCACGTCTATCAAGCTTTTTCAAACTCCTCCCCGTCTCTGTTGACGTAATGAATGGACTTCCATCTATGCCACTATCGCTACTGTAGAGATTCTCAAGCATGGGTGCTCAACACTACTCACACAACTAACTGATACAAGTATATGGTCGAGTAAACGGAATAATAGGACACGTACAAGTGCCTTCCCAGCGAAGGAGTCTAGTGTGTGATGCCACGATTATTGTTACGGCAAGAGCGATCACCCTGACGCTTATAGAAGATAGATAACTATTCAACAAATCTGGTCCGAAGGGAAAGTTCCACAGGACTTCAAGGACGCTCTCCTAGTCCACATCTATAAGCGTAAAGGTGATCGGTGAATTAGTAACAGCATGAGCTAGGGGATTTTGAATTGATTGCAATTTATTGATGGAGGCTTTGGGAAGGTCATAGTAGATGGAGTTACAGGAGTCTAATTTGGAGTTGACTATTGAGGTGGCTATTGTAGAGGCAGTTTTGGCAAGGACGTAGACGGCGACGAAGGTCACGAATATGATAATAGCAGGCTTTTGAAAGTTGGGAGATTTGTGATTCAAAGTTTAGAAAAGAATAAAATTTGAATCAGAGAGTTTAGCAGTTGGAACAGAAATTATTGTGGTGTCAGGAGTCAAAACTAGCTCGGGATTGTCAATTTTTGAAGTTGTTGAGGTAGTCCAATTAAAAGAAACTCTGTCTTAGATGGGTTGAGAGCAAGGAGATTAGATGACATTCATGCAGAGATTGATGAGAATGCGGATTCAAACTCAGTGATGGATGCATTAAAATGGAGGTGGTGAGAAGGAAAGGAATAGCTGAGCGTCATCGACTTAGAGTTGGTGATGTAAATTGAGGGAGGTCATTAAAGATGAAAGCGGTGGGCCACCGAATGCACAGAATATAGTCTTTCGTAGACTGTGCATTTGACAGAGGACATGGAGCTAAGAGTTGGAAACAGATAAAGGCGGCGGTAAAGGCCCAAGGGCAGGTGCCTCGGGCACTCCCGAGGCCATGCCCGTCTCAGGGTCGGTTGAAAATTCTCCATAATCTATACTGCGAGATAGAGAAATTAGGCAAAGAGAGGACACTTGAAAAGACCGTGATTTTAAATAAGTCAGTGATTCTTAACCCTCTTGTAATTACATACCTCTTAAACGAGTATAAGAAAGCTACACTGGAAATGCCCTTTGCCAGCCTACAGTACCTTATTCTTCTTCTTTAGGTGCTGTGTTACGTTAGCGACCATGGATTTCCTCTTTGTTCTATCTTGACATCCTCTTATTAGTTCGATGTTATTCATTATTCCTCAATTCCTTCTCGTACGCAGTCCACGTATGTGTTTCTCTGCCTTCCTCTGGCTCTTTTTTCCTCCACTTTTTCGGTTATTGCCAAATTCTGTAGTCCTTCCTTCCTCATGACATGTCCGAAGAAAGAAAGCTGCCTCTTTTCATGGTTGCCATCAGACTTCTTTCTATTCCAAATTCGTTAAAAATCTCTTCACTTGGTTTTCTTTTAACGAAATTGGAAAACCTTATATGAGGACATAAGTCTATGCTCCGTAATCTATTGAAACATTGTAAACTACAACATACTTCTGTCACCGATTGTGCAGAAACCAGAAAGTGAAAGTTGTATTCTACAATTTCAAATTTTTGACAAACATTTTGACAGTTTCAAGTACAGTGTACAGTGCATAATACATTTAAGTGAAAGCCTTTAAACCAGACTTTATTTCTGGATCATTCTGCCTACCCCCACAACGGCCCTCAAGTGGTTTTTAGCCAGGGTACTTGTACCCTGGGAGTACCCAGGGGTACAAGTACCCCTGGTTAAAAACCACTTAAATAATATGTAAACCAGTTATGAGCTTTATGAGATATGCCAAACAAGAGAGAGTCGCTCGAACAGAATATTTTGATCTATGGCATCAAGTGCAGCAAAGAGATCATGGCAAGTCAGTAAGTTGTTGGAGACCAATTGCAGTTAAGAGCCTATCATGAAAGTAGGTGAGGACGGTTTCATTTGAGTGATATTTAGTGTAGGCAGACTGATGAATATATATACTATACTATATAGCGAGTTATTTGAAAGGTATTTAGAAAGCACAGTTTTCTCAGTAAGTTTTGATAGAAAATATAGATTTGAGATGGGGCGATAGTTATTAAGATCTTCTCTACCAAGGCCAGGCTTAGTTAGGAGAGGAATGCCAAAAGAGTTTTTGAACGATGATGGGAAAGTTCCTAAGATGAGGCATAGGCTAATGATTCTAGTTTATGATAGGCGGAAGCACGATGGCACACTGTTCAAGTGGAGAGTTAGGAATGAAATCTAGGTCACATTGTTTGTTTGGAAATGAGGGTACTTCTGGATACCTCTTCTTCTGTTGTAGCAGTGAAGCTGGGTAAATTGCATGGAGGTTGTGGGGGAGGTGGGTGATGAGGAGAGGTCGTTTGAGTAATAGTGGAAGACTTAGGGCTACTGCGAATCTTGGAAATTTTTCCAGAGAAGAAATTAGCAGAGATTCATCAAGTTGTGACAGGGAAATGGATTGAGGAAAAGGTCTTTGCGAAAGAAAAGGCCATTTACAATTTTCCAGAGCTTTCGTGTGTTAGAGCTGTTTGTTGAAATGATGTTAGAATAGTACTTCTTTTTGGGCAAATATACAAAGATTATGGTCGCGGTTTGCGGCGGAACGAATATTTAAATGATCAAATGGAGAATGTGTTATATGATAGGTTCGTTCAAGACGTCTGCCAAATGACTTGAAAGCGTGAATGACAAGAGTTGTATTGACAAGAATGACAGGAGTTGTTTGCTGTTGTTAGATGAAAGAAGTCTTGTAAGAGCAAGTTTTTTAAGAAGACCATATAGCACAGAATGGTATTTGTCGATCAGTGAAGATAATGGAGGGGGAGGGTTAGTAATTAGGTCAGATGATTTAATGTTGTCACAGAATAAGGCAACGTCCATTTTTTGAGACATCTGAATGAGTAAGTGCCACGAGGCGGGGGAGTTAATGATTAAGAAGATGACGTGATAATTAGGTCTAAAGTGTGTCAAAGAGTGCGAGTTGGAAGAGATGAGGCCGTCCATAAATGACATCACGCGATTTTGCCAGTTTTTTATCCTCTCTCCTCGTCACAAGTAGTCACAAAATGTCAGGCCCCTATAACACGACGTCACAACGCGCTAACCCCTCTTTCTGATGTAAAATGTTATGTTTCAATGCACTTATTTCTTGAATGAAGAGGGTATTGCGTTTGAAAATACTAATTGTAATTGTCATAGTTGAAGCGATATTCAGAAACTTTTAAAATTATTTGTGTATAATGAATTATAAGTGTAAAATACGTTCAACTTTGCGGTTACATAGCATTTCATTATTAATAACAATATTTAGTATTATGTGACGTCACATTTCTGAAAGTCTCCCCCGCCGTCACACATCGTCACAAATGTTTGAACTTCTTCTCCCATAAGTGCGTGACGTCAAACCAGATTTTCGATGGCTAAAGGCTAGCCGTAAAATGTACGGCTGAAGTTCGATTACTGGAAAAACATTATACTAGATGGCTAAAGGCGGCGGCTGAGGGGTCTAGTTGTCTGACTCAGGCACCAAGCTCACTGTTGACCTTTTCTGAGCGCATCATCTCTTTCTCCCGGGCATACTTTTACCATATCCATTAGTTTCCGGTTATCCGACTCACGCTAAATACACTCTGTTGCTTTTGTCATCAATGCCTATTGTCTTCTCAACACTTGACTGTGGGGGCTCTGGTTCTTCAGCGGTGCTGCTTAAATCTCGATTATCTTAGCTAGCTCATAGGCTCATTGCTGGTACAATAAAGTATGGCCACATATGTGACTATGCCACACAAGTTCAAGCTACCATTGGATCTCATTGTGAAGTACAGTGTACCGCTTACCTCACACTGGTCGACTATTCTCCACAACTCAGTGCAACTTAATGTTCCACGGGTTTGCACTTTAGTATTCCAGGAATACGGCATTTCAGCATTCGGGTTCGTTTTTCTGGAATGTTCTTGATTATAAAACACGCAGACTTTATAGTTAGCAACTCCACGACACTTCCCATACGGCATGAAAGCCTATCCATCTAAAGTACCCGTAGTGGGAACGCTGCTGAGTTGCTCGTCCAGAAGGGGCGCTATACATTGCATTGAAATATACCTAGAAATCACTTAACACTTTATTAAAACGTTGCAGTAGACATTCTTATAAATATGTTAACTGATTCTATACTAACCTATTTGTATTTTAGGGACTTTCTGGCCATAAAGGTGATAAAGGTGAAAAGGTAAGGGGAAAAGAGTTGCAATTAGTTACTTTCAATCACCAGTCATAGCTGAGGATTCATTACATTGACGCAACAGCTGATTAGATTAAACGGCAGCATTATCAGTTACAGTCTTACAGAGCGTCGAATAGGTTTTTAAATTACTCTAAGAAAATGAATTACATGATTCTTTTAAACTTTTACCAGCATTGTATCCATTGCCTTTTTTAGCATTTTTACTTAATTTTAAAGAAATTTAAACTTAAACACTTCAAAAATTAGCCACGAATACTTGTGAGATAAAATCAAATATAGCAGCAATGAAAGAACACCGGCAACTTTACACCGCCTTGAACACGGAACCATCCAAATTAAAACTACGTGTCTTCTGGTCAAAAACCAAGGTACATAACCTTGGATACGGAGCCGCCTGAACACCTATCCTTAATGGAAATTAAACCGTAGAATCAGTAGAGAGCTTTTGCTACCTAGGCTCGAATGTATGTTGTTCTGCCAACTCAACAAAAAATTATCCGCCGCATTGGCATCGCATCGTCCACCATGCAGCGCCTGAATAACATCTGTAAACAGCGCAAGCTGAGTTTAAAAACTGAAATAAGGTTGCATACTAGCCGTCATGAGCGTTTATAGCCTTTAAACGTTGCTATTTTACATTTAGGACGTTAAATGACCCTTTCTGCCCCGAGTACTTAACGGCTCTTGTCTGTAAGCCCAAGTCGTCTGATCGGCGCTCGCAGCTTCGATCAAGCAGCCGTTCTCAATTGGTGGTTCCACCCCCGTCTACGACAGCAAAATTTGGGGATCGGTCTCTTTCGAGGGGCAACCCTTTGCTTTGGAACTCAATGCCGGCGGACGTGACTAGCGCAACATCTCCTGAACTGTTCACTAGGAACCTTAAAACGTATTTATTTAACATCTCCTATTAGGGACACTTGTAAGCGCTCTTGACTTTAGCCTTCGCTATGCGTGTTGCGCTATATGAAATTGTCAGAATTAATTAATTAATTAATTAATTAATTAGCCCTCCTTAGCCCTCCTTTATGGCAGCGATACGTGGACACTCGCAAAACAAGACTGGAAAAGACTAGAAGCGTTCCATACAAAAGCCCAACGAATGATTCTGGTGGTTAGATGGTCAGATCACATCACCAACGCAGAAATATATGCTCCAACCGGCCAGGAACCATTACATTCCACTATGCGCCAGCGACGCCTCGGCCTTTTTGGACACGTAGCCAGATTGTCGCAAGATGTCTCACCTTCGCTCATGACGGCACACCGCCTACAGAAGGGTGGAAAAGACATCGTGGGCTATCGTTGCCAGAAGCTCTACAGCTGGCGCAGGATCGACTTGCATGGCGAACGACGTTAACGGCCGACCTGGCCGACCTGGCTACACGTGACATCAATATTTCAATCTCATTTCGAACATGAAAAAATGGAATTATGACTTTCCCACACTGAAGGTATATCTACAGGTATATCTGGAAACTCCAGATAATCAATCAAAAATAGAATAAGGGCACGATGGAAAGTGTGACCGCATGTGACCACAACATTCACCATACAACATTTGTTGTACTTGGGTCAGTGTTGAGGAGACCGTTCCAGTTGTCGCACATTTACAATTCAAACTTTAAAAAATAAAGAACAAATCTCATCACATCAGATATGACTGGAAAACTTTTGACTCTAATGAAGAGTTAAAAGGAAAATACAAAGAAATTCTCATAAATGAATTCAAAGAAATAGATAAAACAGAGGATTTAAACACTAAATGGAAAATTTTTAATTAAACATTACTTAAAACAACAGAAGAAATAGTTCCTAAGGTTACACGAAAGGCCAAACAGCAATGGATGACAAAAGACATTTTAGGCCTCATGGAAGAAAGAAGGAAGGCAAAACTAGCAGATTTTAACAAATATAACCTGTTAAATAAATCAATTAAAGAAGAATGCCAAAAAGACAAAGAAGAATGGCTTAACACAGAATGCAAGGAAATGGAGATGAACAGGGGCATAGAAAACATTCACCAGAAAATCAAGGAATTAAGTGGGAGGAATAAGTGGGTCACCAGTAGCAATTGCATAAAAAGCAAAGAAGGCCAAATACTAACAGAGGAAAATGATATTAAACATAGATGGGAAGAATATATAGAACAACTATATCATGATGGAAGAAAAATAAAGCCCATAACAAGAAATGCAGAAGGACCTAAAATCTTAGAAGTAGCATCAGTAATGAAAGACATGAAAAAGAACAAAGCTGCTGGACCAGATGGCATCTCTATTGAAATGATACAAAAGGCAGGTGACATTGGAATCTCAAAGACAACTGAACTGCTAAACCTAATATATGACAACGGAACAATTCCTGAAAACATGGGTAGGTCAATTATCATTCCTATACCAAAAAACAAAATGCTACAGAATGTGAATCATTCAGAACAATTAGCCTAATTAGCCATCTGGAAAAATTACTTCTCAAAATACTGCTAAGGAGAACAAAAAATAAAATTAGACACAAGGCATCTGAAAAACAATTTGGATTTAAAGAAGACTGTGGCAATGCAATATATATTTTAAGAATGCTAAGTGAAAGATGTATTGAGATGCAGAAAGACTTGTACATATGTTTCATAGATTATGAAAAGGCTTTCGATAATGTCCGTCATAACGAACTTTCTGAGTGTCTGGAAGGAGCAGGGATAGACGGAACAGATTTAAGAATATTCACAGAAATATATTGGAATCAGAAAACAACACCTCGAATTAATGGAACAACTGGAAAATGGATTCAAATATTAAAAGGTGCCAGACAGGGATGTGGGTTATCTTTAGAATTTTTCAATGCATATGGAGAAGAAATCATGGAAAACAAAGAAGAAGTAGAAGGAGTCAAAGTTGGTGGACAGAACATCAATAATCTAAGATTTGCAGATGATGCAGCCCATTCACAACAAAAATTGCAGGAACTGCTAAATCAAGTAAATACAGAAAGTGAGAAGAAAGGTTTAAGAATAAACATCAATAAAACATTCTGCCTACTGATATCCAAGAAGAAAGACATTTCGAAATGCGATATCGACATAAATTGAGAGAAAATTAAACAAGTCATGTCATTCAAATATCTAGGAAGCTGGTTCACCAGTGATGCGAAAAGTGAATCAGACATAAAAGCAAAAATAGGAATGGCCAAAGCAGCCTTTGGGAATTTAAAACACTTACTAACAAACCGACATTTAACAATGAAAGCGAGGATTAAGGTTCCGGAATGCTATGTTTGGCCAGTCATGTTATATGGTGCAGAAACGTGGACTATCTCTAAAGTCATGAAGAAAAAGCTTGAAGCTGCAGAGATGTGGTTCTTAAGAAAAATGTTTAAAATATCTTGGACTGAAAAGAAAACAAATGAATTAGTACTCGAAATGACAGGTACACAAAAAATTGCTATCTACAATACGTAAAAGACAACTTCAATTTTTTGACATATAATGAGGAAGAAAGGCATAGAAAACCTGGTAACTACTGGAAAAGTCGAAGGCAAAAGATCAAGAGGAAGACAAAGAATGACGTATATCAGCAGCTTACTGACTGATGTAAAGGGGGTGACTACAGAATTGGAATTCATACAAGCAACACACAACAGAGAGAAATGGAAGTCCATAGTTGTCAACGTAGAAATACATGACACCTGAAGAAGAAGAAGTATAATAAAGTGACATTTGAGATATTGGTGGCCAACAATCTTTCACCGCACCGCTTCCAGTGGAAGTGATCATCGCATTATATTTAACGTACTGACGCCATTTTGTCTTGTTGCGCCAGGGATCATAGTCACCGGAATAGTCACACATTATTATAATACAATTATACAACCAACTTTACCAAAAATATATCTTTTAATACTCTGAACAATATATTCAACATCAACAATAGCTGTAATCGAATCAAAAGTCTGAGCGTCTTTCTCTTCTAACACTACTTCTATACTATCTATACTTCTACTCCTTCACTACTAATTTCTAGGTTAGCGACAGTTACTACATACGCTATTCTACTACCAAAGTCACAACGCTAAGTATTCAATTAATTATGAAAATTAAAATGTCCTGTAACACAGCGACACTTCAACATCGTCACGAAACTCTAATTAAAAGTTCAATAGGCAAAACTATTGGAATTAACACCTCTTAAAAGACAATTAATTAAATCTAATGCACACAAATTCTGCCGATCGACATTTTCTTCCTTCTTCTCTAGTTAATCGGTTTTCATAACTCATCGTCACGTGGTACAGATCATCAGCATCGATTGGCTGTTGATAGGTGACAATTTATAGGCGACCTAGAAACAACCAATCCGAACGCTGTCGACTGCTTCTGTCGTCATAACATATGCAGCTTAGGTTCACAGCTGTTTAATCATTCTCAATCGAAAATCTTCGAAAATCATCCGAAAATCTCATCGAAAATCGAAGATGTTCATCATATGCCACGATACTGTTTTTTGACGAAAGGGTCAACGCCAATTCAAAATTTCTAAATTTTCCATCCCGCTAAGCATTTCTTCAGTGGGGTCTGGATAACGGGAACGTAACGGGAACGTACCTCCTAAAGGAAGGAAAGGAATTTAAGGAAGGAAATTTTCTAGAATTCTATCAATGCATTCAATGCGACCAACTTGTTAATTTCAAAAGTTTGCTCGTTAATTCATTTCTGCTTTTGGAACTATATGCTTGTGTGAAAAGAAATGCTATATAGAAATGCTATATGCTTGTGTGAAAATAAATTTTAAAGGCTGAAGTGCGTTAACTCCTGCTACAGCTCAGCATTATCTGATGAGCATTTGGAATCCATATTTATGTATATAATTATAGGACTGCACGCTTTGAACCGTAGTTCGGTGCCATTCTATCAGAAATGCATGAGTTTAATTTATTATTATTATTTATTTATCTAAAACCCATTTAATACAACCGATATTCTGCAGTTGCAGTCTGCAATTGAGAATTATGCACCACGTCATAATTCAGGAATAAATGACCTGTTATTGTCAGATATTCAGTCGCTATAAAAAAGTGAATTTTGCTACATTTTATTTCTTGTGCATGTGGCCCTCGGTCCGCCAGAAGTCACAATATGGCCCGCGGCTGAATAACTTTGGTGACCCCTGGGAAGAACAGTGAAACTCAAATTCAAACTCAGAAAGTTCTCCCAAGTAAATGTTAGTGAAAGGATTAAATACAACCTCGATGGACTTAAGGGTGTGAAGATGGCAGATTGGTAACACGCTAGACAGGCACGCTGACGGAAAGGGTTCAACCCCGCAGAAGCCCTAAGGTCAACTCAGCCTAAATTCGCGATTGGCGGTGGTAAATTAATAGCAGCTGAGGCTGCGAAGGTAAAACGTGGGTCTAGAGAAAGCAATGGCAAACTGCTCTGGATTAATGGCTTTAGCCACGTGCGTCGTTGCTTGCCTGACACCGGAGATCACCGCCGGGCCCGAAGCTCTAAATCGAGTATGGGCGAACCTTTACCTTTTTTACCGCTGGACTAAACGACGAATAGGCTACAAAACAATATCAGATTCAACTTCGGAACAGGTATGATGTTTTGTGTAGAATGAAAGATCTTGAACACGAAACAATTGATATAGAATCATTCTGAAAGAAGTCTGGACAGAGGTCCTTGGAGTCAATAAAGGCGAAGAAACAAAATAATGGATATTAAAATTAAATTAAGTAACAGAACTGGAGCTGAGATCAGTCATAAAAACATCAAAACTAAAATCATGTGAACTGGTTCCTCTGCCACTTGTAGTGGAAGTGCCATTCGTGTAGATCAATCAATCAATCAATCAATCAATCAATCAATCAATCAATCAATCAATCAATCAATCAATCAATCAATCAATCAATCAATCAATCAATCAATCAATCAATCAATCAATCAATCAATCAATCAATCAACCAACCAACCAATCAACCAACCAACCAATCAACCAACCAATCAATCAATCAATTAATTAATCAATCAATTAATCAATTAATTAATCAATTAATCAATTAATCAATCAATCAATCAATCAATTAATTAATCAATTAATTAATTAATTAATTAATTAATTAATCATTAATTAATTAATTAATTAATTAATCAATCAATTAATTAATTAATCAATTAATCAATTAATTAATCAATTAATCAATTAATTAATTAATCAATTAATTAATTAATCAATTAATCAATCAATCAATCAATCAATTAATTAATTAATTAATCAATTAATTAATTAATTAATTAATTAATCAATTAATTAATCAATCAATCAATCAATCAATCAATCAATCAATCAATCAATCAATCAATCAATCAATCAATCAATCAACTTCTATGGCGCTACTATCATAATGCCCAGGACATCAGCCGATGGCGCACCAAATCCAAATAGAATTAGAGCCAGGTCAATCGAAGATCAGTCAGAACAGCGGGGGAGCAATCTAAGTGGGATAAGCCATGTCAAACAGGTATGTTTTAAGAGATGATAAATTGTTAGTTTTACGAAGTGAAATTGGTAATGAATTCCAAAGCTTAGGGCCACACACTTGAGAAACAACTAGTGCCAATGACGGTGCGAGAATAAGGAACAACAAATGAAAGTCGTGCCGAATACAGATTACATAGTGGATTGAGTAGTAGGTCGAGGGATTAGTCACATCTTAAGGTAATAGGGTTCATTATATAATATGGTTTTAAATAGTAAAAGACAAATTTTATCATTAATTCGGTATTTGATAGGAAGCCAATGTAGGGACTGTCTAGCTGGAGTTATCTGTTCGAATCTGGGAGTTTTGGATGTGACTATAAGGAATGTTGTGCTCTGGAGTTTCTGCATATCTTAATCTGTAATGCCGAAAAGCAGGGAATTGCAATAATCTAGGCGACTAGACACTAATGCACTGGCTAACTGAATAAGAACAGGTTTAGTGAGGAGATGTCTGATGCGATAGATGTCCCTAATATGATCATGAGAAATTTT
This sequence comes from Metaphire vulgaris, assembly GCA_018105865.1. Lineage (NCBI taxonomy): Eukaryota > Metazoa > Annelida > Clitellata > Crassiclitellata > Megascolecidae > Metaphire > Metaphire vulgaris. Next base: position 2,988,136 of record CM030858.1, on the reverse strand, counting down.
GCAGATTGAATTTATGTGACTAGTAAAAGAGAGGGAAGAGTCAAATATCACACCAAGGTTGCGAGCAGAAGTACTTCTAGGGACAACAGTGGAATCTCCTAATACGACAGATTTAAGAGATTAGATTCGAAGTTGGTCAATTGAGCTGGAGTACCTAATAGCAAGAACTCAGTTTTTGATGAATTCAAAAGAAGCTTATTTGAATCCACCCATGACTGAATATTAGTGAAGGCAGTGGATAGAATCTCAAGGGATGAGTTTTAAGAAGATCGATCAAAAGAGATGAGAATTTGAGTATCATCAGCATAAAGATGATAAGCCATTGGATGTTCATCAATAAGTGAACCCAAAGGGGGTTGTATAGAGAGAGGTCCAAGAACCGAGGTCTAAGAACCGAGCCTTGAGGGACACCACAAAACAGATCAGTGGGAGCTGAGAGAGATTCTCATTTATTATCTCTGATTGAGTTCGGGGATAAAAATATGAAGAAAACCAATGTAGATGTTTCAGATATGTTACTTTCATTCCTCTTACTTGTGATCAATCGCTCTTTTAAAGAAGGCTGTCTCCATGACTCTCAAAAAGAGCTATTGTGTTGCCTGTTATCAAGAAGCCTGACCTTGACAGTAGTAAGCCTCTTAACTTCCGACCCATTTCCAACCTTTCTCCTCTCTCAGAAACCATTAAAGGCTTATCTTATCACAAATGCTACATTACCTAAAATTGAAAGCCATATACATTGTACTCAATCTGGTTTCAGATGGTTTAATTCAATTTGAACGACTCTCTTTACAATTCTGTCTGCTACTGGCCTATCTGATGGTTGCTTGCCTGTTTCGATGCTTTAAGTGCTTTTGGTACGGTTGATCATGACATATTGCTCAAACGTCCGAAACTCTCATTGGGATTTCTGATTAAGCTCTTCTGTGATTTTCATCCTATCTCTCTAAATGATCTCAAATGATTGTTATGGAACATTCCCGCTCAAACTGGTTTCATGTTCCTTTTGGTGTTTCCCAATGCTCGGTGCTTGGTCCTTTGCTGTATATACTTTATACTGCTGACCTTGGCTCTTTTATTGGCTCGTTTGGTTTAACTGTGCGCCTCTATGCTGATTACATTAAAATTTATCCTCACTCTTTTCAGTCTGAGCTAACTCAACCAGTAGACAATGTAATTCCAACTCTTAGGTATTGGATGTTCTGTAATAGACTTCGACTGAACCCTGACAAAACTCAACTTATCTGGCTTAGTACTAAACATCCGCACACAAAAATTGACTGTGACTAGTTTAACTCTCTCTTTCATAATCTTTCTTTCTCAGATTATTTCAAGAATCTTGGTATTTACTTAGTCAATAACTTGACCTCCAAAGAGCATTTTGCTAGATTATCTCGATCTTGTTTTCACTAAATTAGCAAATGATGGTTATTCATTCTTCACTTTCTTTGTCTGCAGCCAAATCGCTGGTTCATGCCTTTGTTGCTTGTAGGCTAGATTACTGCAATTCTCTTGATACAGTTCAGAAATTTCCCAAAGAGTCATGCTCGTGATTATGGTCATGGCTTATCAATCAATCAAAACCATTCGGGCTGTTTTGCAGAATTTTTGATTCACCTAGAAAACAAGTTTTGGCTCAAAGTTGTCTAATGTGTAATCCTTGAATTATATTATTATAACATTTACGACCAATAATAATTCAAAATAAAACAGTGGTATGATGCAAATAGCCAGTCTCGAGTGACGTGCATCAAGACTCAGTTCTTGGACCACTTCTTTTCATGCTCTACGTGGCCGACATCGGTTATGTAATTAAATCATTTGGGTTGGAATCGCATTTCTATGCTCATGATGGACAAATTTACGCTGATCGACTTCGTTTCCGAGCGTTGAAATGCATCGAGAATGTTAATTCTTGAATGGCATCAAACCGTCTCGTGATGAAACCTACAAAGACTGAATTTTTGTGGCTAAGTACGCCGAGAAGGAACCATTTGATTAACCGGACACATTTTGTGCTTGATGGTGTGGAAATTGCACCATCTAAGCCAGCGGTGGTACATGTACCCCTAGGGGTACATCAGCTGTTGCCGGGGTACACTAAAATTGCTAAAATAGCCAATAATTTGTGAGGGAATTTCGTTTAAAATTGTTAAATATTGCCAACTCTACGGCAGCTCAATATAACGACCGGTGTAGCATATTATAATGACTCCCATATAATAATAACTCCCCCCTCATTATTATATATATAATAAAGACTCACCCCTCATTATTATATATATAATAATAACTCTCTCTATGTTATAATAACTCGCCAGAAGAAGTAGGCCTAAAAATTGAAGAAATAACCCCAATTTATAAAAATGTCTCTGACCCATTTCCAATCTCCCAGTTTTCCTAAAATTCCTGAAAGGGCAATGCTTACCAGAATGTTAAACTACTTAGATGCATTTAATATGCTATCCACTGATCAATATGGATTCAGTCCTATTTCTCCACTTAAATGCCAATAATGAATTTAATTGATACCAAAACAACAAATTTTTAATCCCACAAGCACACTATTGGAGCAATCTTCGATATTAAAAAAGCTTTTGGTGTTCTAGACCATGGTATTTCAGCTGGCTTCTGAAAAACTAAGAGAGTTATTATAATATAGAGAGAGTTATTATTATTAGATATATAATAATGATGGGGGGAGTCATTATTATATATATAATAATGAGGGGGGATTATTATTATATGGAAGTCATTATAATATACTATACCGGCTGAATAACAGATATTAGGCTACAAATGAAAGCGCTATAATAATACGCATGTCCTGATGCGTATTAATGATCACACGCACAATTAATGTCTTCCGTTTCTGATAGCACGTGTTAAGTGAAAAAGTACCTAATATCTACAATTCTACATTAAACATATCAAATTTCGGAAGTTTATGAATATAATTTTTAAAGAAATAACTACAAAAAGTGTTGTTTTTGGTGGGGCCTGGGTTGGGGGTACAAGCGGCGAAAATTTTTTGGCTGGGGTACAATTTAAAAGAGGTTGGGAACCCTGATCTAAGCTTAATCGTGTTCTTGAAACGCTTTCCTTCGATGCTCACATTAGCCTTCTTACCAGGAATTGCTACTATCAACTTCGTAGGATCAAAGCAATTCGGCGGTACATTCATCATCATCATCATCATCATCAAGACAACTTATGTATCGCCGAGGTCATGCCCAAGGCCAAAGGCGATTTTAAAAAATTCACTTGTATGATTTGTCATACACCCGTCCCCATTCAACTCGGACGCGCATTTGTTCTGTCTCGGATAGACTATTGCAAATAGTGGCCTTTTCGGCCAGTTGAATCGCTTACAATCCGTCCTGAATGTTTCAGTTCGCCTGATCGTCGGCTGTCGTTGTAACGATCATGTGACGGCTCTCAGTGACAAACTTCATTGACTTAAAAATTCCCGAACGCATCATCTTCAAGCGATGCTTGTTCACTTATCGAGACTTGAACGATCCTCTCTGCCCGGATAACATCGCTTCGCTTGTCTCGAGAGCCACTACAAATGAGTAGTGCGTGGGGTCCCTCAGGGCTCCGTCCTGGGACCTATCCTCTTCGTACTATACGTTGCCGATATGGTGAGTATTGCCCAGCGGTTCGGGTTGCAAGCTCACCTCTACGCGGACGACACGCAAGTCTACGGGAGCTCCCCCCCTGCGGCGATCCAGCAGCTTCAACAACGCGTCACGATGTGTTTAGCTGAGATGACCAGTTGGTTGAGGTCACATCGACTGCAGCTCAATGCTGCTAAGACGGAAGTGCTCTGGATGGCTGCTGAGAGACAGAAACACTGGATACCGTCGTCTTGCATCTACATCGATGGAACGGAAGTGCAACCGGTGTCGATCGTGCGAATTTAGGTATATATCTTGACAGTACGTTATCAATGAAGTCACATGTGGCAAATGTAGTGGCAGGGTGCTTCAAAGCCCTGCGGCTGATCAGGAGTATCCGTCGATCAGTGTCTGCCAATGGTCTTAAAACACTGGTCTTTGCACTGGTGCTGTCCAAATTAGACTACGGCAATGCAACTCTCGCTGGACTACAGAAATACCTACATAACCGTCTCCAGTCCGTCCTGAACGCTGCTGCGCGAGTGATATGCCAGGCCTCATTAGGCGATCACATTACTCCGCTGCTACGCGATCTGGACTGGTTGTCTGTGCCAGAGCGGATCCATTTCAAGCTGGCAACATTGACCTTCCGTTGCCTGAATGGAGCCGGTCCAGAATACCTTGCGTCCGAACTATCACGAGTGGCTGACCACGCAAGCCGGCAAAGATTGAGATCGGCCGGATCCGCCTTATTGGTGGTCCCGAGGATGCGCCTCCGAACCGTCGGGGATCGAGCATTTCCCGCGGCCGCGGCTCGGGCATGGAATTGTCTACCGCCATCAATACGGCTCTCTACGACCTTGAATACTTTTAAAGAGAGACTTAAAACATGGTTATATCGCACGAGTTATCTGTAACTTTGTAATGTGTTCACGCAGTTCGTTCGGACGAGTTACCACATTAATCAGTACGTTAATAATAATAATAATAATAATAATAATAATAATAATAAATGAATGTCGTTCTAAACTTCGCTCACGAAGCTACGAGCAATTGCTCCACCTCCAGCCAAGACCGCTAAGTTCGAAGACAGATCGGCTTCACGCGGTAATCCGATAATGCGAAACTACCCGTGAACGTCACGAAAGCTACCTGTATTGTATAGTTACGGAGGAATCTAAGGACTTATTTGTTTGACAAATCATACAAGTAACATTTTTAATCGCCTTTGGCCTTGGGCATGACCTCGGCGATACATAAGTTGTCTTGATGATGATGATGATGATGATGATGATGATGATGATGATGATGACAATAATAATAATAATAATAATAATAATAATAATAATAATAATAATAATAAGTTGATGGTGATGATGATGATGATGATCATCATCATCATCATCATCATCATCATCTTCATCACCTTCTTCTTTTAAAATGTGCCTTTACAAACGATGACGTTAACAAATAATCTAAAGGAATGCGTCTGATAAATCGCGACTTGTACTTTGTTTTTGTGGTAGTTGTCAGATAACTTCTGATTGGCCCCGTCCTCACCAATTCTCATATATATAGTTTAAACGTCTCAAACTCTCATTTAGGATTTCTGTTCAAGCTCTTCTGGGGTTTACATCCTAATTCTCTAACCGTTCTCAAATGATTGTTATGGAGCATTCCCGGTCAAACTGGTTTCATGTTCCTTTTGGTGTTCCCCAAGGTTCGGTGCTTGGTCCTCCGCTGTACATACGCTATACTGCTGACATTTGCTCTTTAATTAGCTCGTTTGGCTTCACTGTGCACCTCTATGCTGATTACATTAAAATTTACCGAAAATGCCCTCACTCTTCTCATACTGAGCTAAACTCAATCAGTAGACAATGTAATTCCAACTCTTCCGGATTGGATGTCTTCCAATAGACTTCGACTGAATCCTGACAAATCTCAACTTATCTGGCTTGGTTCTAAACATCTGCACTCAAACAATTGATTATGACTTACTGGACTCTCCCTTTCCCAATCTATCTTTCTTAAATTGTATAAAAAACCTTGGTATTTACTTTGACAGTAACTTGAACTTCAAAGAGCACTTAGTATGATTTGACCCAACACTGCATGCATATCACAATATCTATAATATTACGATCCTTGCTCTGTATGTCTCTCTGTTACCTTCAAGCGTTCTGATTGGTTGACTATTGGTAGACGATTTAGTCCTTACGTCGCGATACGTTGGTGGGTGAGCGTTTGACGTAGCGTACGTTTAATTGTTCTGTTAACGTCGCGATGCGTTGGTGGGCGATGTTCGAAGACGACGTTGCTATTGGTAACCAAACGGTTTAGTCGAAGAAGCGTTTGACGAAGCGTACGTTCAATTGTTCATTGCAGCGTCATAATGTGTCGCGATGCGTTGGTGGGCGTAGCTTGAGGAAGTTGCGCAATTTTAACGTACACAAAAATGCGTGTACAGCGTCACAAATGGTCACAGTTGCGTCATTTTAACGTACATAGGCCTAATTATTACGTGGCGCAGAGCTTGGCTAGGTGGGTATGTACAGTACATCATTGAAATGTGTTTTAGCATGAATTCAATGATTGGGTATTAAGTGTAGGTATTGGATTAGTATTATCCTGCACTGCGAGCGAAGCGAGCATCTTTCTAGTGATAGATTAAATCGGTAAGCCTTTCAGATCTTTTACCAACTTAAGCAAATTAGGATTATTCATTTTTCGCTTTCTTTCTCTGCAGCCAAATCTCTGGTTCATGCTTTTGTGGCTAGTAGGCTAGACTATTGCAATTCTCTTTATCTTGGCCTGCCCAAAAGCCTGCTCTCCACTTTGCAATCTATCCTGAATGCTGCGGCTCGTCTTGTGGCTAAAGCTCCTCGCTACTCTAGCGTCTCAGACTTTATGCTTAACACCTTCCACTGGATTCCAATTTCTGACCGCATTAAATTAAAACAAGTAATTAGTGTTTCTCTGCAGCACTTCGATGTCTGGCACCGTATTACATTACTGAGCTTTTAAAATCACCTGCTTCCACTGTTCATCGTCTGCTCCGCTCCATTGATCGGAAGAATGCTTATATGTCCCAGATCACGCACTGCTCTTACTCAGCGTCGGCTTTTGCAGTGACTGGACCCTCCCTCTGGAATGCCTTGAGCCCATCCATTCGGGAATCACTTTTTACTCCCTCGTTCTGCTCAATGCGAAAGCTAAAGTCTCATTACTTTACCCTACGACTCCAATGCCAGGAGCGCATCTGATTAGAAATAAAAGAGGCGCTATACAAATGCCACATTACATTACATTACATTACAATACATTACACGGGAAATATGCGCGTCGGCAATAGAATTCTGAATTTCTCGAAGCTTTTGCAATTTGCATATTAGATTTGGCTATCCCATCTTTCTTTCCTTACGTCGTGTTCTATTAAGGTTTGATAATGTGATTTTTAGAAATGTTAGTCAAATTTTGTTGTCGCGACATTTGCCATAAGCGATTTACTATCTTATCGCTTCTGGCATGACTTGCAATAAGGGGGATAGGCCAAATCAAACAGGTATGTTTTAAGACTAGATCTGAAAGATGATAAAGTGTTGGTTTCATGAAGTGATATTGGCAATGGAATAGGCTCTGGAAGCCTAGGATCATACACACACAGAGAAGCAACTATAGTGCCGATGACTGTGAGAGAATGAGTATGCAAATGAAAGTCCTGCCGAATACCTAGTAATTAGCAGGTCGAAGGATAAGTCGCATCTGAAGATAATTAGGTTCGTCACATAACATGGATTTATTTACTAGAAGATTGATTTTATAATAAATTCGTTGTTTGATAGGAAGCTAGTGTAAAGACTATATAGCTGGGGATATATGTTAAAATCGTTGAAATGTTCAAGTTTTATATATTACTCTAACTAAGGATGTTGGACTCTCTAAATTTGTGATGTCTAAAAGCAGAGATTTGTAGTAATCTAGGCGACAAGGTACCAATGCATTTCCTAGTCGAATAAGGATAAGCTTCGGAAGTTATGTCTTATATGTCCGATGCGTTAGATGTCTCGACTATGATAACAAAAAATGTTGCAGACTTTTTCTGACTAGTGAAAGAGAGGAAATAATCAAATGTCACACCTAAGTTGAGAGCAGGAATTATTACTTAGAGAAACAACAGTAGAATCTTCTATAACTACAGATTTACGAGTAAAATCTGGGCAGTTGAGCTGGGATCACATAATAGCAAGAAGTTGGTTTTGATGAATTTAGAAGAAGCTTTTTTTAATCCATACATGAGTGAATATTAGAAAAGGCAGGGGATAGTCTAAAAGGATGAAGGTTAAGAAGGTCATAAGATACGAGAATTTGAGTATCAGCAGGATATAGCAGGTGATAGGGCACTAGATGCTCATCAAGAAGTGAACCTAAGGGGGTTGTATAGAGAGTAAGTAACAGAGGTCCAAAGACCGAGCCTTCAGGGTAACCACAAGACAGGTCAATGGGAGTTGAGACATTGTCATTTATTATGATTGCGTGGTGGGGATGTAAATAAGTAAAATAGCAGTAGCTTTCCCAGCATCAATACGGGCTATTGATGTAATCATGGACTGCCAACAGAGCCGTTTCGGTTGAATTATATTTTCCATAAGCAGACTGGAAAGGTAGGTGGAGTGGACTGAAACAGGGTTTCCAACCATCTACTAACTGCGCCCACTTCAGCAGTTTTATAACGCGCCGCGACCCTAATCATAGCATGTAATATCAAACAGTGCATTAGGCCATATGATGAACGTTAGTTGAATAGAACAGGCAGAATCATTCATATTTGGCCACATAAAGCAATTGGACAGAATAAATATTGAAATTTCTGCTAATTATCTTTTGCCAATTTGATCAGGAACATACCTTTGTTACGCGTATTAAAAATCCTACGAGTATGGCAAAATCGCTTAATCGACATGTCTCCACATACGTCCACAATTTAGAGATTCCCTATTGTTAGTGGAGTTCCAGAACAAAATGGCCGAAATACGCTTTCTTTGCATTATTACGAAATATGGTTAATTTAAAAATGAGGTCAATTTTTAAATTCTAAGACATTATACAAGCAATTAATTAAATATTCTTTATTGTCCAAAAAACTTAAAAGTAGGCCTACTTTGGCCAGAATTTCCGAAACATTTTTTAACTGTGCGATACACTTCAGCGACTTTTTAACATGCCGCGACCCTGTAAACTCACATTTATAACGCACGAATCAATTTATAACACACTAATCAATTATGGCAAGCACCAACCATGGATTGCAGAGGTTGATGGACTCTCTTAACGCAACATCAAAGGATTACGGAATGAAAATCAATTTAAAGAAGACAAAAGCAATGAAAATCAGCAGACACGGTGGAGAAATGAAAATAATCATTGATGGAGTGGAAATAGAACAGGTAGAGGAATTCTGCTATCTTGAAAGCCTGCTTAATGAAAACGCCAAGTGCCATACAGAAATAAGGAGAAGAATTGCCATGGGGAAAGAAGCCGTTACGAACAGAAGAGAACTACTGATAAGGAATTTTAGCCGAAATCTGAAAAAACGATTGGTCAAAACACTGATCTGGCCAGTGACACTCTATGGATCAGAAACTTGGACACTCAGAAAGGAAGACATAAAGAGATTAGAGACATTTGAAATGTGGATCTAGCGAAGAATGGAAAAATCAGCTGTACGGAAAAAATAACAAACGAAGAAGTATTGGAGAGGTAGAAGAGAAGAAAAGCGTAATTAGCACTATTCGTACAAGACAAAAGAAGTGGATAGGTCATGTTCCGAGAGAAGAATCAAACCTACTAAGAGCAGTACTAGAAGGAAAGATGAATGGGAAAGCACAGAAAAGGTGACCAAGGACATCGATGCTGGAGTGGATGTTCGACACTACGAGAAAAAAACAAGTATTCAGCCCTAAAGATAAAAGCTCAAGATACAAAGAGAGAGATAGACAGACGGGACGGACAGAGCCTTTTAAAGTAGTGGGTGAACAACTGCATACTCGAATGAAGGAGGCAAAACACCCTTCGAGCAATTAGAGACATCAAAACATTCTTGAGAATTCGAGTTGGTAGGACATCCGGGGTACACTGTCATGTACAAATTATCTGGCAAAATTTATTAAGAACTAGAAATATGCTCGCTTCGCTCGCGTGCAGGACAATACTAATATCAATCCACATCGCGCAATGCGAAGCAGGCTCGCTTCGCTTTGCTCGAGGCAACGAATATTCCAGAACGACCAATCAGAACGCTCACCCAGCCAAGCAATCAGAACGCTTGAAGGTAACCAATGAGAACATCACACAGCCAACCAATGAGAACGCTGACACAGCCAAGCAATCAGAACGCTCGAACGCTTGAAGGTAACCAATCAGAACGCTTGAAGGTAACAAACAATACAGAGGAAGGATTTTAATATTATAGATAGTAGATTTGAGGCAAAGAAGAGGAGTTGGTGGCAATTTGGAAAGATACATTTTTAAAATATAGGTTCAAAAATTTTCGGGGGTCCGGTAGATATTTTTTTATAACATTGGCAAAGACACTCGGGAGCGATGATAAAGAGAAGGAACCAGGTGTTACATTTGACTTTTCTCTGTGACGAATGCTATTTTGAGATCTCCAAAGTAGACGCGGATTGTCGTTCCAAATGGCTGCGACATCGCTTAGCTTCGGCAATGTCAACATTGAACCATGGTTGAGATGATCGGATTACAGCCGTTTTAGTTTTAAAAGGTACAAGAGTGTCAGGAATGTTAAGAAGAACATAAGTAAGTTGGTTTGCAAGTTCATAAGCTTTTCTGCGGGATTAGCTAATTAGATAATGGAGAGGCAAAAATAGCTTTAGAACAAAATTGCGAATATATCAGCAAAGTTAAACGATTTCAACAAGATTGTTAGATGACGAATGAAAAGGGCCGAGCCTGTCATCTAGCGTATTCGTCATCAGATCAAGATAACATTTTACAAAGTTTAATAAAAGTCAATATTCAGCAGTAACCTCGAGTAATGAAATTCTGGAAACGAAAGTGATTGTTTAGATTTGATGATGACTGTCTTGTTTAGATTTTATGATGACTGAGAACTCTGTTATATTTAGCTCTGTTTGCTAGATGTCTTCGAATTATTTAGTCATTTTTGTAGGGATCGTCATTCATAGAAAAAAAGTCAACACAAGCGGATTACGAAGATGACGGAAATGTATTTGATGACCTTCCATCGATCAAGGTTAAACTTTTTATATAACGAAAGCTCTTAAACAAGATGGTTCCCTTTAGATGCAGTCTCAATTCATGCGTTCATTGGGTTTCTGCGTTCTTTTCCCTGCTGCCGTCCGTCGTCTTTCTTCAACAGCAAAATTAATTTGAGGTACAGTGGCAGTTAACAAATACGATTACAGCCTGGAAAAAACACGTGCTCTTAAAATTAATAGCTTTTTCTTAGCGTTGTCTGGTATATTTAAGTTTAATTAAGAATTTTGGCGCGATTAATTATAAAAGACCAAAAGTTTGACACTGAGATGTAGTAGAAGAGTCAATAGAATTGAACGCATACATATATATAAATTTCATCGATTTTTAAAAGGCATTCGACAATGTAGATAGGGACACACTATGGGATCTGATGAGACACTACGGCATGCCAGAAAAGATAGTTAATATGATGAAAGTAAGCTATAAAAACATGTCTGCCAGAGTAATCTTCCGCTAAAAAAAATCAAGGCAATTTAAAATATAAACCGGTGTCAAACAATGTTGCCTCTTATCCCCACTTCTGTTCTTACTGGTAATAAACTGGATAGCGAAGAAAGTCACTGATGAAAGAGAATGCTGCATCAAATGGATACAAGGTACACACTGGAGTTACTGGACGACCTCGACTCTGCAGTTGATTTAACATTGCTATCGCGCAGTCTATACCGCTTGCAAATAAAAACCACATATCTAGAAGAAATTTCCCACTCAGTTGAATAAAAACCACATATCTAGAAGAAATTGCCCTCTCAGTTGGATTAAATATTAACCAAACCAAAACTAAGGCAATTAGGATAAACGGCAAAGAACACCAGAAATTGGAACTAGCCGCAGAAGAAATTGAATATGTACCCAAGTTCACATATCTGGGAAGTGTGATGTAAACCACAGGGGAACAGAAGAAGACGTCAAAGCAAGGATTGGCAAAGCACAAGCGGCCTTCAAGCATGTTGCAAAACATGTGGAAATCAAAACAAGTGACCATACAGACAAAGTTAAGGATATTCAATTCAAATACAGATACTGCTGTATGGTTTCGAAAGTTGGAGTCAGCTAAGAGTGTTTCAGGAAAATTACAAAGCTTCGTAAAGAAATGTCTACGGAAAATTATAGCAGTCTGGTGGCCGAACAAAATCAGCATTGAAAACTTGTGGAAAAAGACATCCTAAGAACCGATAACTAAAGAAATGAGACAAAGGAAATGGAGGTGGCTGGGGCATACCCTTAGAAAACCGACTGAAAACATCACAAGACAAATGCTGGCATGGAACTGCCAAGGAAAAGGAACAGAAGAAGACCACGAAATACATAGAAAATATCAATAGAAAAAGTACACGAAGAATTTGGATACACCTGGAATGAAATAGAGCAACTGATCGATAGAAATGGAAAGATCTTGTACGCGGCCTATGTTTAATGCAGAGCGAAAATGGCCGAAGAAGTGGAAAAGTCTGACTTAGGTATTAGAACAAAGAAACTCGAATTTAAGATTAACTGCAGTTTTAATTATCCTGACAGCTGAAGGTGACACCATTGGCATTGCCTGGATGCGCGGCAAAAGAACAATGGGCTAGGAATTTTGGTTTTGGGAATTGTTGACTTCAGGGGACCACCGGCAGTCATAGTTGCAGCATTACTACAGTCATCATCATCATCATCATCATCATCATCATCATCATCATCATTATCATCATCATCATCATCATCACCACCATCATTATCATCATCATCATCATCATCATCATCATCATCATCATCATCATCATCATCATCATCATCATCATCATCATCATCATCATCATCATCATCATCATCATCATCATCATTTTCATCTTCATCTTCATCATCTTTATCATCATTATCATCAACCCGATCAACATCTCAGTCAATTTCGGCAATAGTGAGATAGGAAATGTTTATAGTGTTTTCATTCTTTGGCTTGTCTTTCAGCTTCTGCGATGTTGATTTGTCTGAGTTCGAGGTCTTCCATGATGTTGTCATTGCACCGATTATTCGTATTCCTTTTCTTCTCTTTCCCTGTATATTTGTGTATAGCGCTTTGTCAGAGTTGTGTTTTGTATGGTAATCGGTTGCTTTCCATTCTGCACACATGTCCAAACTATATGTTAATTTTCTTCTAATCGTTTCTACATAATTATCCTTTAGCCCAATCCGTTGCTTTATATCATCATTCCTTATCTTCTGCAATCTGCTCACCCCAGTATTTGCATAAAACATCACATTTAAGGATGGCCTTATGTCAGCTTCTCTCTATGATTAGATTAATGTCATCAGCAAATTTGAAGTTATTCAGTTTTTCTCCAGCACATAAACTCCCACTTTGATTTTTCTAATGCGATCTTAAAGATGCACAAATATACAATTATGCACAATGATGGTGATAGGATGCATGGTGGTAGTCTTTTACCAATTTTAGCCTTTTAGCCGTTATCCATTCTATTAGTACATAATAAATTTTCACAGTGCTTGCTGCTTCTTCCCTATATTATTTTTTATTAGTCATAATGTTTTTCTTCTATTTTCTATATTCTATGGCCCAGGTTTCTCATGGCTAGACTCTCATGTCAAACTGCGTCAAAAGCCTATTTATAGTCTATAAATTTATGTGTAGTTCTCTGTTTGCATCAATATACTCCTCTGTCAGCGGCCTCGTTGTGAATAGATGATCTATTGTGCTTTTTCCATCTCTGAAACCAGCCTGCTCTTCTCCTATCACTTGTTGACAGGTTTCCTTACTCTTTCTTGAATCAGTAAAGTATATACTTTTCCAGCAATACTAAATAGTGGTATACCTCTATAGTCTATAATTATTACAATCTGCCTCGTCTCCTTTTTTGTTTGTAAACTGGTATTATTATTTGTTTACACCAATCCTCCGGTATTTCTTCTGTGCTATGTATTTTTATTCGTTAATTTAGTTAGTTCTGTTTGTATAGTTTCACCGCCTCCTTTCAGCATTTCTGTTGTTATTCCATTTATTCCTTTAGCTTTGTGCGATTTGAGTTCTTTTATTCCTTTAGCTATGCCCTCTTTCATGAAGTTTTAGGTGGTACTTACTTCATGTATGTTTGGGATATATTTCTAATTTATTCATGTACTATAACTTACTACACTGCTATCAAGTTTATTACTTATTAAACTATGGTTCAGTTTTAATTAATTAATTAATTAATTAACTCATTCACGTATTCCGAAAAGTTGCTACTTACTCGGTTTTAGATTTTTCCATACAGTTTATTTACTCTCAAGGGGCCCTGAAAATGTCCGATTTCACACTGCATAGCCCGTACGTCCCTGTTAATCAGTGCTCATTCTTTGCCTAGGCCTTAGAGACAAATTAGAGACACTTATATTTAATAAATTTATTTTAAAGTGATGATGCTTCTGTTGTTTTTTAAAATCAGTCAACGAAGCGCTCAGTTCAACTGTACGACGGGTCATTTGGTTATGCTGAAGTCATCACTATCAAGGTTCAATTTAATACACTTGTCTTATCAACGTTATATGCACATTATCCTCATTATATATTATATCCTCATTATCTTTAAAGTGCAAATCAAACATACCGGAGAGACAAAAAGTTTTTTTTACAAAAAGTTTAAGTTTATTTTTAGGGTCTTAAAGAGCAAAACTTTGGCCCTCACCTCGATCTAAAGCTGCTTTGTCCTACCGTTGAAATAGGTGTAGCTGAAGTCTAGTGGTCAGCCGGGTAAAGTCAATTCCAGAGCTCAATCAGAAAGAGGAGGCAGAAAATCAGGAACAGAAAGAGGCGCGATTTAACTCCAGAGTGACTAGTAACTTTATAGCACCCTGATAGCACACTAACGACAATTTCTAATTGAAAGCACAATCACACGAATAAAATATGATGCTTATAGCCTGCGTCACTGCTACCCACACACAACGAACAAACTACAAATTCGCTGAACAACTAATTTTTTTTTACAAAAGTCAAGCTACAGAAATTAAAGTAGTTTTGATATTAAATTTAGATCTCATGTGCAGAGCACGAATATAGCAATTAAAATGCCTCTAATTTCTTGTAATCTGCAATTATCGTTTATTGTACTAATGCATGACAATAGTACTAATAGATTAATACTTGTCAAAATCAAGTCATAAACTACGTCTTCAATTTTTTACCTGTCTCTTGTGCAACTGTTCGGTAGCATCTCGACAGTGTGTCTAGCAGTATTCAACCAGGATGGTAGTGAACCATTTTCCCTAGTACCTTTGTTCCATTGTTGTGATTGTGATGAATACGTTTGCCATGTTCATAACAAACAATACCAATGTTGTCAGTAGAAAAAAAGAGATAGGAATGAAGGAAGTGGATCTTTAGCAGACACATTGTAACCAAGTCTCCGATACATCAGAAGGCTTTCACTAATTCCTTGTAGTTTTCTGCCCTAATGTTGCTGACAGAGTTTATAGACACAAAGTGAAAAGCATTCCACACTTGTTTCGCATCACTCTGCAGCAAATTGTTGAACTGGTCATATTTAAGGAGCTCTCGAATCTGAGGACCCACAAAACTCGCTCTTTCAGCGTTTCTTCGCCGAGTCTACGGACTTTTTCATATAGGTATCGGCCAAGTCCAGTCCATAGCCGTCACAAAGTCCTTCATAAAATTTAGCTTGGCGTGAATGGGTGGTAGCAGTTTTTGTCAGCCTCGATCAAAGCTGCGTGCTTGATATTCTATATATATATATATATATATATATATATATATATATATATATATATATATATATATATATATATATATATATATATATATATATATATATATATATATATATATATAAGTTGAGAAATGTTAATGTAACCCCCTCAACTTGTTACCCCTATAAGAGCAGCAACAGTGCAAAATTTTAGCTCTTTATGACAACATTTACTGGTTGTTCAACATGTTGAAAGTTTAGTGAAAAATGCCATTTAGCGAATTTTCTAAAACTTGTTTGTTGTGCAACTTTTATTGCTCAATGCCCAATGTCATTGACATCTGCTACTTATCTATTTGAATATTTTAAAAATATATGAATATTCTATGATTACCATTTTTGTTTTTTTGCAGACAACATTTGAATAATTATAATTATTAACTGTCAAATTAGCACTGCCACTGGTTAGTGCTTGTAAGCATTAAACTGTAACAAGTGCGCTTTGTTATATACAATAAATTAATTATTTAGCAAATTATGATGTCTTTATTACCAACAACCAGTGTGTACAGTACTGTTTTATGTCACTTATGGTTAATAATATGGGTAATAGTAAAAAATTTAGGTTATGTATGAATTGTGTGGTGCAGCTATTATAGTAAGCATATTCTTGGCAAAATATTGTTGTAATATTAGATGACATTATGGAACGCATTATTGCATTTTAGATCAGCATGTAATCTGCTTAAAGTAATTAGAATAGCTTGACTACAGTTTCGTGAACAGATGGCAAAGACTGACAAATCTAATTTTGATCCATCCTTAACTTCAGTAGTACACTGGGATGGCAAGATGTTGCCAGATACTGTAGGCTGTGAAAAAGTTGATAGGCTGTCAATCTTGGTATCAAGTTTTCAAGTGGAGCAGGTACACGTGAAGAAACTGCAGTGAAGGAGATGAGCCTTTTTAGATGCCTGTTGTACGCAAAAACCTGGACATTATGTCCAAGACCAACAGCTGTTCCTGCCAATGACCGGAACTTTTGTTAAGATAGCAAAATACTATGTGGCTTTGAACAAGGACATTTCCGATGCTGCAGAATGCAGATCAGCATACATACATGGTACCTGAGTGAGGAAATAATAGCCTTTGCATTTTTTTACGACATTGCAGACAGCAGCATTAAAACGAAAGATGAGCAATGCACTTAGACATAGACAGAAACACCTAAAGAAATTCAGTTCAAGCCCAGTACCATTTCTGAAAAGGAGCTCAGTGGCTTTGTCATAAACAATACTAAGTCTTTCTTTAATGCTCTTGGGCTGAATGCTGATTTCCTCATACACGCGCAGATCAAGACAGCTAGTAAAACCGTGATGAATTTCAGGTAACCAAAAAATATCTCAACAGTTTGGCAGTTGTAAATGACAGGACAAAGTGAGCTTTCAAACTGATACAGGACTTTCACAACTATACAGTATTGCGACAAATAAAGAACAGAAACGTATCTTGTATCAAGACACAGAGCAAAGTATCCAGAAGCAAGAAAGTCACTGTTTGTCGGTGCCAATGTTGATGTTCCACAGACCGCACTAGAGACCTGAGACGCACTAGGCTTAATAGAATGGCAATTGATAATTTTCTTGGAGACAATTGAACCTTTTAGTTCTTGAGAATATTTACAACAACTTAATTGTTAACCTGGTGCTTCACAGTATTAAAAGTATGCATTTAACTATCGAAAAACTTATATGGAATTTCCACCTGTAAACATTTTCATCTTTTTAGAAATCTGATAACTTTAGAGCTGTTGAGCAACCTTTAAATTTGATTTTAAAAATCTGAAAATATTACAGAGAACTTCTTTCACAATACATAAAAAAATGGGAGGGTACCACAGTAGAAATTAAGAACTTCAGTTTTGATAGGCACCTAATATATATATATATATATATATATATATATATATATATATATATATATATATATATATATATATATATATATCTTCTTCAGGTGTTCTGTCCAAAGACAGGTTCCATACTCCAGCGTCATCCCACTCCTCTCTATCTTGAGCTTTTATCTTTAGGGCTGAATACTTGTTTTTTCCCGTAGTGTCGAACATCCACTCCAGCATCGATGGTCGCCCTTTCTGTGCTTTCCCATTCATCGTTCCTTCTAGTACTTCTCTTAGTAGGTTTGATTCTTATCTCAGAACATGACCTATCCACTTTTTGTCTTGTACGAATAGTGCTAATTACGCTTTTCTTCTCTTCTACCTCTCCAAGACTTCTTCGTTTGTTATTTTTTTCCGTACAGCTGATTTTTCCATTCTTCGCCAGATCCACATTTCGAATGCCTCTAATCTCTTTATGTCTTCATTTCTGAGCGTCCAACTTTCTGATCCATAGAGTGTCACTGGCCAGATCAGTGTTTTGACCAATCGTTTTTTCAGATTTCGGCTAAAATTCCTTCTCAGTAGTTCTCTTCTTTTCGTAAAGGCTCCTTTTCCCATGGCAATTCTTCTCCTTATTTCTTTATGGTACTTGGCGTTTTCATCAAGCAGGCTTCCAAGATAGCAGAATTCTTCCACCTGTTCTATATTTCCACTCCATCAATGATTATTTTAATTTCTCCACCGTGTTTGCTGATTTTCATTGCCTTTGTCTTGTTTAAATTGATTTTCATTCCGTAATCTTTTGATGTTGCGTTAAGAGAGTCCATCAACCTCTGCAATCCATGGTTGGTGTTTGCCATAATTGCCTGGTCATCAGAAAATCTTATGTCCCTTATCCTTTTTCAACCCACCACTACTCTATCTTCTATGTTCTCAAATGCTTGTCTTATGATTTCTTCTGTGTAGATATTCAACAGCAACGGTGTGAGAGGGCATCCCCGTCTCACCTTTCTTCTCAGAGTTCCTGGTTCAGAGTCTTTTCCATTCACACGGATATATATTGATTGATTCATGTACAGGTTTCCGATGAGTTTTCTGTCTCTGTAGTCTATTCCCATTCTTCTGAGTGCCCTCATCATTTTTATCCAGTCCACTCGATCAAATGCCTTTTCATAGTCCACAAAGCAGATGCAGATTTCAAGGCCCCTTTCTATGCTTCTTTCTTCCAGCGCCCTAAGAATTCCTATTGCATTCCTATTCCTATTCCTTTGCCTTTCCTGAATCCGTACTGTTCTTCACTGATCGCCTTCACTGCTTCTGCCTTTGCTTCTACTCGTTTTGTAAGGATCTTCAAAACTGTTTTCGAAGCATGACAAAGCAGGCTTATTGTTCTAAAGTCTCCACATTCAGTTGCATTCTGTTTCTTTTGTATTGGCACCATTACTGTTTGGAGGAAGTCGTCTGGCCACTCCCCGGTCCGATATATTTCTTGGCATGGCCTCACTATTGTACGCTACTGTCGTTAGTATACTTCAGAAGTAATGCATTGCATCACAAATGAAGAGTAAACTCTGGGTGATGTGTTCGTGGTAAATAGGAGAGAGATCAAGATCAAAAGATCATTTAAAGTTTGAGAAAACAGTTCTAGGAACGATTCTCTTATACGGATTGGTACTTTTTGATCATCATTTAGAAAGAATCTGCTTCACTTTCACTCAAACTTTAAATGATCTATTCGTGAAGTTATCAGAAATTTTCTGAATTTTTAATGGCTCGACGTCTAAAATAAGTTTGACAGGTTTTGCGCATATTTCTGCCTGTGTAATAAATAGTCTGCAAATATATCTGACTTGCTACTGTAGTCGAACAATATGCAATTGATGCAAAGCATGTTTATGTGCTGTCCTTAAAAAAGGACGCCATGTACCACAGGGTGCATGCAAGTATAATGTAAAGAGTGCAGATAACGCATCATTTTGTGCATGTTTTCTGCAAATATGACGACTGAATTTTTATTTTATACTCCTCCACGTAGCTATCTAGTTTTTTAAGACTAGACTACGTGTCAGTGGCGGCTCCAGGATTTGGCAAGTGGGGGGAGCGTTGGGGCTTCTAAGCATGGGGCCAACCATTTGTTGATAGGTATGTATAGGGTCCTAACAGAGGGCCACTGGGGGCAGGCATTTAATAGGGGCACGGGCACCCCGGACCCCATGTGTACCACGTCATGCACGCTTGTTACTTACTTGCACATACTTGTAACTGCAGCACACTATTTGTATTACAAAATTTAACAGAATTTTCTTAGGCGCTACACAGTTGCTGAAGTAGACAGCATGCTGGAGGTTGACGACTTTCAAAGCACAGACGCTACGCTTCATCCTGCCATCTGAAGACGAAGACAGCGGTCCAGAAGACTGCGATATTGACCATCTCGCCGGAAATCAATTGCAAGCAGCAGCAGAATCTACTGTAGTAGTTTCGAATTTTGAGAAAAAGCGACTGTATGCTCCATAAAAGCGACTATAATGACTCCAGCTACAGTGATGACAGCAGCGAAAATCTGCCGAGCACAAAGATTCATGTGATGACTGCCACCGTCTGCTCAAGCACAGCACAAAGCTCGTGAAGACGTTCCTGTGCTGCAGCAGATGGCCACAACGCTGGCTGCAAAAACTGCAAAACATTGCAGGCGAGCAGCGTCAACTTGCACCGCAATCTCCATAGGTTCAACTGCCAACTCAAACAGCATTGCCGCAGTAAAACCACCCAAACAATCACGTCTGCTGCACTGCCACCATGGCACTGTATGAAGAGCGATCTCAAGCATCCCGACATTCCTTTGAGTACCACTCGGATGCCAGCTGTTTTTCGACGATGCACTGACTGAACACATCACTGAAATGAGCAACCTGTATGCCATGCAGAGCTCGAAGCAGTTTGCTTCTAACACCGTATGATATTTCTCTGATAATTGCAACGTTGCTGGTGTCTGGCTACTTTCCGTTGGTGAACATACGAATGTATTGAGAAGGCAGCGAGGATGTACACAGTACAGAAGTCAACAGCGCTATGACAGAAAACAGTCTTGATGACCTGTTGCGATACATCCATGTGAGTGACAACACTTACCTTGATGCACTGGAGTGACTGGACCAACTAGCAAAACTTCATCCTCTGTGATGCTGAATGAACGATTTGTGCCATTGGCGTAGTCACGGGTAAGGCACGGGAGGCCCGGCCCCTATTCGTATCTGGACCGGTAGTGAGATTCTTCCAAAACTTGAGTGGTTGGAGATCTAATAGATCGAGGAGAACGCACCAGACAGTAGACTGTAAGTAAAGTAAAGTAAAATCTCGTGGATTTCTATAGCGCCTTGGAAGCAGCACAACAGTAGCTGCTTATTCTTAGGCGCTCAGCCTCTCTTAAAATAGCTATGGGGAAGGTATATTATCAGCCAGGCAATAGTCAACATCCAAAAGGCAGAGGCTAGGTTGTTACAGCCATGGAGGATATGATTTTAGAATAAGGAAGGATTTAAGCTGAGACCTGAAGACTTTAGGAGATAATACAGGAATTATAGAAAACGAGGATTCAGATTTTATTGTTTGAAAGTGTCCAAGTCTGCGGAGGAAAACTGGGATCGAGTTCCAAAGTTCAGGCGAGGCACGGTTGCATATTTTCAGAGATGACTGATTGAGTGGGCGTGACAGAGTGAGGTAAGATGATGAACGTATGGGTTGAGGAGGCTGAGGGGTTAATAGTGATCTAAGGTAGACAGGTTTTGATGACTGAAGTGAGCTATATGTAAGTGTTATTATCTTATATTGGATACGTTCAGTTATTTTAAGCCAATGTAATGATTTTAGTATGGGTGAAATATGAGAGAATTTAGGTGACTTAGTAACAGCACGGGCAAGTGCATTTAGTATTGATTGCAATTTGTTGATGGAGGCTTTGGGAAGGTTATAGTAGAGAGAGTTACAATAATCTAATTTGGAGTGGGCTATTGAGGTGGCAATTGTGGAGGCAGTTTTAGTATCTAGGCAAGGGCGTAGGCGGCGAAGGCCACGAATAATGAACATAGCAGGTTTTTGATAGTTGGGAGATTTGTGATTCGAAGTTTAGAAAAGAATCAAATTTGAATCCTAGATTTCTAGCAGTTGGAACAGGGATGTGGTGGTGTTGTGGTGTCAGGAGCCAAAACTAGTTTAGGATTGTCAATTTTTTTGAGTTGTTGGGGTAGTCCAATTAAAAGAAACTCTGTCTTAGATGGGTTAAGAGCGAGGTGATTAGATGACATCCAAGCAGAGATTGATGAGAATGCAGATTCAAGCTCAATAATAGAAGCATTGAATGAAAGAGGTGAGAAGGAAAGGAATAGCTGAGTGTCATCCGCATAGAGTTGGTGATTGAAATGAAGGGAATTAATTAATGATGAGAGCGGTGTAGTGTAAAGGCTGAACAGTACAGGCCCAAGAACAGATCCTTGAGGCACTCCAAAATCTACACTGTGAGATAGAGAAATTTGGCAGTTATGCGTTCGAACGGCTACCGTATGTTTTTGCTTGTCTAAGTACCCCTATTTTGGAATCCTGGTTACACCACTGATGTGCAGAATTGGTATGTCGAGCAAAACATTTCGATCGACGAATCAATGGTGTCCTATTATGGGCTCCACTCTTCCAATCAGTTTTTTGACGATGGTAGAAACTGATATTTCAACAACATAGTAAAAGTTCATGCACCCTATAATGCATAACGTCATTTTACCTCCTTATCTTAAGGACAAAATTTTGTGTCTAATATTTAACGTAGCATTAATATTTTATAAATTTTCACTCTTGCATGTTGACATGCCACTAAAAACACAACCTTATAGCAAATTTAAAAGAAATTTGAAAGCTCATGCATTGATGGGTTAAGTAAAAACGAAATTTCTATATCGCTGCCCGAAATCTCGGTGCATTGCACCGGCTTATTAGTGAGCGCTCAATTTCTGTAAAATCCAGAGTCCGTAATCCGTAGTGACAGTCCGTGTAGATCAAGGTAGACAATGGTCGAATGAGAGTTTGGCTGACAAAGAGATGACGAAGTATTTGATAGTTGGATGGCATTGTACATTGATGGCATGGCAATGTTAAGCTTACAATCTTTTAATGTATCCTTTCTGGAACTTTGAACCAGTAAAGCGATTTCATGACCGGAGTAACGTGGTGAACTTTTGGAATTCGCGTGACGGATCTCGCTAAGGCATTTATGCTTTGATTTTTTAGACGGGCTTCTTGTTTTTTGTGAACAGAGATAGAGAGAGAGAGGCGTTGCAGTAGTCCATTTTTGAATGAGCAAATAATTGCGGTGGCAATCGTACAAGCTATGCGGAAGTTTAGGAACGGACGTGGGCGTAGTAAGTATCGTATGTTTGATACAAGAGTGTCTGAGATTAGGTAGTGCAGGGGTGGCCAAAACCATAGAGACGTGGAGAGGCGCAAATGACAATTTTCTAAAACTTGGGAGACGCATTGCCACAATTTGATACGAAAACGAGACAGTGTGATCCTATTCTTTGCAAAACGCATTAAAATCTCTGCTGGTATTTTTATTTTACTAACGATAAAATTGGCAAACAAGCATAATTATTACAGTTATGCTGCAATCGCATGTTTCTGTCATAGACACCTGAAATTAAGGACTGACGGCGCTCATGCTCGGTATTTTTAACTTGGGTTCATTGCTTAACTTGTGTTCTCCGCGCACTGTGGCCAAACGAGCTCGACAAAAGGACTTCAAATTTGGCATACATATGCATGTAAATGCATGCAATCGGTCGAACTCTTTGGATTTTCTCTTTTAAAATAAATACTCAATTATCATGTATTTTAGCTTTCATAACATCCAATATTGCTGCTTCGTCATCATTTTTAATAGGCTAGCAGGCCTAACTTGTATTTAATAATTTTTAAACACTAAAAACCTCAAGTCTTTGTGATAATTGTAAACCCAGGAACCAGACCAGGTTGCCAGTAATATGGATTCACGGATTTCACGCCCAATAATTGTATATGGGGAGGGATAAAGTCTCCAAACTACTCAGGGTTTATAAATGCATCTAGTTTTCGTAATTACAAACGAATTAATACATTTAACCATTATAAATCTCAACTTAGTGAAGACAAACTTGCGAACACGGTCTTTGTCCATGTCACCATGTGTGCTGTAGGTCCAATACCTGTAAGCAGGGGGTGTCAAACATTAGGGTTAGCGTTTCTTTTAGCAAATGCTGCTTCACTTGACAGTTTCTCATGTCGTCCAACAGTTCTCCCTGTCGCTTTTGTCGAGAATTTTAGCTTTCATCAGCAAGTTAACCAATGTCTTACATGATCGCTCATCGCTCATCAACATGCGACAGAAGTTTTGCTACGTATGTGCGACAATTGCTTTTAGACGTTGAAGGAGATGACATGAGATTCACAGCGCTGTGAACGAAGAAAGTTGTTGACAAGGTTGGTCGAATAATACCACCCCGACCTAGTTCGTTTAAGAAGTCAGATGAAAATGTTGAATCAGCTGTTTCATTGTCACTATCGTGCACAACCATGACCTATGTCCCGCTAATGAAGGTGATTTTATGCTTAGTGTTTTCTCAGACAGAAAGAGACTATCTGTGTCGTAAATAGTATGATCAGCAACGCATTCAATGTCTGCGTCATCTGATATTTGTTACAAAGTGCACACTGAAGAAATACCATGATCTGGATACACTATATGAAACTTCGCCAGGTGGTGTAGACGCAGGACTTTTGTAGTGGCCAGAACACCTGTGATCTCGTTATAGAAATTTCCTCCACAGCGTTTCCTTTCATGACCGAAGAATTTCTCTAAAGGCTCTTGTCCGAAAGCTGCAAGAAGCACGTACTGGAAGTGGTGATCAATGTTCCCTCTAATTTTTTCGGTGTGCGCGGAAAAGTAAAGTGCCTGAGCGGCACATTTTCATGCCTGAGCACCTGAATTTTTGGCACAGATATTGTAAGGGCGCTTTCTCATAATATAATAAAAAGGATCTAGATAAATAAAACATAGAGTTCAAAGAAGGGGACGTCATCTTATGTATGTATGTAGTAGTGATTTGGCAGTAATGGAGGCTGAAAATGGACTCAGTTGGAAGTATATTAAAGTCTTATATATGTGACACTCTAGTTGATTATAAGAGAAGGAGTATGTGGGACCAGTAAGCGGGGGTAGGCGCTTACATTTGGTGGCAGCGGTGATACTTTTATGGGAGTGGGTGTAGGACTTTCGTGAGGATTTGCGGTCAATTGAAGGGCAAGGACGTTGTTGCCACGTGGCATGCATTCATTAGGCGTCTATACATTCGGAGTAGTCATGGCGTTAGTTGTTGTGCACAGTAGAAACGTTGAGCCTTCGTTTTGAGAGTAAGTTGCGTCGAAGTTGTTTCTTGATATCTGGATGTGGATTCTGTCTTGCTGGGCTTTCGACGGGAACGCTGCCTCCTGTGTTCTTGCTGGGCGTTCGACGGGAACGCTGCCTTCTGTGTCTGGCTGAGGGTTCGACTGGAACGCTGCCTCGAGTCTTCTGGAGCGTTTGACGGTGACGCCGCTTTGGGAGCCTTTTGCTGGAGTGTCCGTTGGGACGCTGATTCGTGCCTTTCGGAGCGTTCGTCAAGGACGTTGCCTTGGTACCTTCCGGAGCATTCGACGGAGACGTTGCTTTGGGATTGTCGGAGTGTCCTTGTGACAGGGTCGTTGGGCTGGCGGAAAAGTCGGTCAGAATTCTTCAATGGTCAAGGTAGTAAGCAGAGGAGACTGTCGTATCATTAGATGAGCAAATGAACATTCTTTCCATTCCATAAAAGAATACCTACGTGCTTTGCTGAACGGTCATTAGTCAATGGGTGATAGACAACTCGTTTATCCGAGCCATACCAATCTGCGACCATTGCGTACCAGCCACTCCGTCACAGAATCGTGTCTGTGTAAGCATACGCGTAAACCATTACGTCCTACGCAAGAAAATCAATTGACAAAAACAAAATCAATTGTTGCCTGCGGAGTGGAGTCTTATATATGTGACACTCTGGTTGATTATAAGAGAAGGAGTATGTGGGACCAGTAAGCGGGGGAAGGCGCTTACAGATATTACTAAAGACAACATCGAAAGCAGTGTTATATGAAACTGAAAGTTATGTTTATTCAATGTAGCCTACCCGTAAGTGTTATTATTATAATATCACTATAATACTGAAAGTCTCTAATGTTAAAATACTTGTTACTGTTTATGGTGATGTAAACTATTAGTCACTGTCTAACCGTAGAGTTTCTCACGCTTCAAATAATCGATTTTCCAATCATTCCATCGTTTTCCAGTGGTGAATTCGCCGCCTGTACAGGCTTATTGGCACATATCGCAACATCGTCACTACTTTCACGATAAATGAAAATTTCGCACAGTTTTGTTAACTGTTTTCTAGACGAAGTCGGCAATTCAGCCTCTACTAACTCTCTCAACCATTCTGGTTTAAAACTCAAGCTGCACTTTTTCTTCGTAACAGGGTTTATTCCTGTCTTATCGTTACCTTTACGTTTCGACATCAGTTTTTTTGACAGTAAATATACGAATAAACGAAAAACGAGAACTATCTGTTTAGTTCTTTTCAGTACTATATCTGCAAATACTCTCATTCAGACATTCAGGCTAACAGAACACACTGAGAGACGCTGCTCTGAGAAGCATCTTAAGAATCTCAGCTAGGCAATTGGCCAACTTTCAAGGGTGCGGGTCTGCGGGTAACCGGGTACATCTCAGTTGCTCCCCGACTGTTCTGGAGCGTCGCAGCTAGCCAGATGTGTTGATAGATACCCAACAGACCTATAGTGGCATCAGACGGAATGCTGCTGTGCTGTGTGCATGCAGTTCCCGTCTGCTCGCCTGCTGCTTGTCATTTGACACTCGCCTAATGACGCTCGACCTACACTGTATATGCTACATCCAGTATTCACTATCCAGACTAAAGTCCGAAGTCCAACGGCTTGATTTCCCACAAATGTAGTACACCACGCTATGATATTAAAAAATCACTGCGCGGAGGTTAGAAACTGCTGCGCGGCATTATATTTTTGCTGCGCGGCCGCGCAGCTTAGAGTGAACATTGGTGGTGATCAGGAAGCAGTATCTCGGCAGCGGCGATGTTGAATTTGGCCGTTGCAACAAATGCATCTGCTGTAGAAGTTGTTAGTTTGCATCTTCGTACACCAGTTCCACTCAAACGACAACTTGCAACAACATCGCACATTTTTGACAGTTGCTGAGGCTACCATGGCGTTCTTGTGTCGTCCTGATATCTTTTTACTAGATTAATGAAACGCACTGTTCCCTCTTCGTGATCCACTCGTGATTCATCTTCAAAGCCAGGAACGCTACTTTGTCTTGTTAGGAAAAACCTGGCGTTGCATGATTTTGAGGTGTACTGATGTTTAGCTTGGTGATACGTACACATGTCATTCGGTCTTCTACGTATATGGCTTTCATATCACGCCAACGTGCGATTTACTTTTTTTGTCATCTTCAGTCAAAAAATAGCTCTTGTTGTTGATCAGTGATCCAGTTGTTTCGCAAGTTTTTGAAAATATGGACATAGTTGTAGACATGATGATAAGATATCTCAACTAGATGAAGTCAGGCCCGCCGAGAGAAATTCTGGGTCCCTGTGCAGAGTGGCCGGCGGGCCCCTGACAAGTCTTAACATTTGCTGACAATTTTTTTGCTCGTCAATGATTTCACCGAAGTTGCAACTCTTGGAAACGAGTTATGACATTTTTTATTATGCTTGTCGCGCTTTTCTTTTCACGCTGTTTCTTTTTATGTGTCTTCAGGTCCCGGGCCCCCCACTTTACTCGCCGGGCCCTCTGAAAAACATAACATCGTAACCTTTCTTTAGTTTTCTTTTTTATATTATTGTTAATTATACATATTCATCATAGTCCCGGGCCCCCTCCAGAACGCCGGGCCCCTGTGAATTTGCCCCTTGTCCACCACCTACGAGGCCCTGGATGAAATCGATCAGTAAAACTAAAACATAATTTAATATGTTCCTATTTTATGTTTAGGGACGGAGACAATTATGCAATACTACATAGATTATTTTAAAAATTGTTAAAGGTGTTGAAAAAGTGCATAGATATGGTCAAATATACAAAAATTTAAAAATGTTTAATTACTCTCAGCCTATCTGTGTGAGAAGTAAGACCTCGAACTGCGGTTTAAAAATACCGAGAGCGAGCGCCGTTAGTCCTTAATTCAAGGTGTCGTTAATTTAATTAAGGTGTCTGCAGCTTCTGTTGATTTGTTAATCTGCTCCATCAAAATTGTGTAACTTGTTGCGACGGCATATTCTGTCAGGAACTGTTCATTAATGCCGCCAACAATTTTTGCCAACAATTTTTGGGCAATTGTTGTTTCCTCCCTTTTTCACCAGCTGTCAAACTTTCAGTGGCCCCTATAATTATGTCAAAAGCTTCTTACCCTCTAAGATCAATGACCGGTCCTCCTAACAAGTTTAGAAGGTTATTATTTATGCGGTGATGAGATCTCTTCCTTATGCTTTTGCTCTTCAAGTGTAAAAATGTGGCGGTTATGGCCTCTGTTTGCTTGTGTGGTTTTCCCATTTTTATTTAATTGAAATATCCTATTTTTAAAATTATTTTTATGAAATTAAATGTTACCGTCAACTTCTCTTGATATCCCTTCTCCACAATTTGGTGGCATGATGACTATATGACATCAAAGAATTTGGCGGCACGTCTGTCAAGCTTTTTCGAACTTCTTCCCCTATTCTGTTGACGTAATTAATGGACTTCCATATATGCCACTATCCCTACTCTAGAGATTCTCAAGCATGAATGCTCAACACTACTCACACAACTAACTGCACTATTCAACAAGATCTGGGCCGAAGAGAAAGTTCCGCAGAACTTCAAGGACGCTCTCATAGTCCCCATCTATAGGCGTCAAGGTTATTGTTCTTGCCGCGACAATCATCGTGGTATCACACTACTCTTTTTGCTCGTGTTCTATTAAACCGTTCAGTCGACCATGTCTTTGTATCTGATGTCCTCCCAAAGAGGTAATGTGGGTTTCGCGCTGGTCGAGGCACAACTGATATGATATTCACCCTCCGACAGAGTCGGGAGAAGTGCAGAGAGCAACGTCTGGACCTTTATATGATCTTCATAAATCGAACAAAGGCATTCGACTCCATCAACAGGGAAGCCC
Source organism: Metaphire vulgaris (assembly GCA_018105865.1). Taxonomy (NCBI): domain Eukaryota; kingdom Metazoa; phylum Annelida; class Clitellata; order Crassiclitellata; family Megascolecidae; genus Metaphire; species Metaphire vulgaris. The sequence goes on along the minus strand of CM030858.1, from coordinate 2,959,342 downwards.
TGTGGCATATCCTTTACAAAATTGGATGCCCTACCAACTTCGTCAGCATCTTACGCTCCTTTCATAAATGAAAGGCCGAGTCATTATTGACAATGGAGTCTGACTTATTTCGAATAACATCCGGTACCAAACAAGGTTGCGTACAAGCGTCCTTGCTGTTCTGCATCTTCTTCTCAATGATGTTGCTAGTAGCATTCAAAGACGGCACCCCTCGAAGTTTCTATTCGCTTTCGCACCCAAGGCAATGTTTTCAACCTTCAGAGATTACAGGCGCGCACAAATACGTTTTCAGTCGTTATACGAGATCTCCTATATGCTGATGACTGCGCTCTGCTGGCTCACGATCAATCAAGTGCTCAGACGTTGTTCAACAAGTTCAAAACAACAGCTGCACGTTTTGGCCTCTCTGTAAACCCGAAAAAGACTGAGGTCATGGCACAACTGAATGCCTGTGCATCTGGAACTAGTCATTATGCTTATGGTATAAGCTTGCCAGTTGCAGATAAATTCTGCTACCTAAGAAGCGTCATCTCAGCAGGTGCTACCATTGATGACTATGCCAACACCCGTCTGACCAAAGCTAACCACAATTTCGGATTTTATCAGCCAACCACGCTTTCGGATTTTTCCCAGCCAACCACGCTGCAGACGGCTCTGGAAGAACCAATGACATCCGGCTTGACCTCAAAGTAGTCGTGTACAAAGCAGCAATCATACCAATCTTACTATACGGCTATGCAATGTCTATGGACATTGCACCGGTCGCACATTAGGAATCTTGATCAATTTAATCTCTGAGACTCATTGCTCATATGCCAAAACGAGATCATGACGCAAACACTGCAGTTCTGCAGACTTACTGCACCAGGGAGATTGAGGCCTTCCTCCTGGCTGCCCAACTCAGATGGACTGGTCATGTAATTCGCATGGACGACGCGAGAATTCCAAAGACGGCCTTCTACTATCAGATGGAAGATGGAGCTCGATCGATCGGAAGACCCAGGAAGCGATTCAAATACACACTGAAATACAACCTGAAAGTCTGCTCAATTCCTTCTGAGCAACTCGAGCTGCCTGCACAATATAGGACAAAACTGGCGCGCGCGATGCACGGACGGCATTTAAAACCTTGAGGCCCGTTGCATCAACATGCTAGGGGGAAAACGTCGGCTACGCAAAGACAAACAGCTGACTGCAACTGGAAACCTCTCTTCCGACATATGCCAGCGTCCTTGCGCCTCTCAAATTGGACTTTTAGCCTACAAGAGAACACGCCAACCAACGTAGATACAGGATCCGTCGTGTCGATGGCCTAGTCCAACAACAACAACATCAACAACAACAACAACAACAACAACAACAACAATTAATAGACATCCTATAGAAGAGCCGCGGCACATAAAACGTCAAATACACGTCGTTGCACATTTTAAAAGGTTGCAGTTTGCAGGAGTTTCTATCAAAAGCCTCAAACGAACATTATGTAGCAGAGGACTATATAAAAATGGGCCTGCGACCAAATTGAAGTAGTAATTTGTAATTTTTTTACAGGGAGCAGTTTATCAGGTCATTACTTTCAAGGTAAGAACTGTCAAATACTCAATTCTTCCCATCCGTTAAAGAAGAGATTGCTTAAACTAGA